>SJYQ01007515.1:0-299161 GCA_006410935.1 Redunca redunca
TGGAATCCATTCTCTTGTTTACGGTTTTGTCTTTTTCCATTCCACCAGTTTGGCAGGTGGGACTGGCCCGGGGCCCACACTCGGCTCTTCTATTCCTCACAGCTGGCCCCCAGTTCCTCCCTCTGGGCCTGACCTCAGACAGGAAGAACCAGGAGGCTGAGCCCACTTCATCCACAGCCGTGGGTGACAGCCTCAGAAGGGGCTCTTTGCTCTCCCTCGCCCTCTGTGCTGCCTTGCTATGAGGTCCACCTAGACACCAGCACCCCGCCAAGGCCGCATCTCTAGCCAGACAGACTTTCCCCTGCTGTCATTAGTTCCATTGCTCCAGAGTGAAACAGGAGAGCCTGAGACCATCCTTAACATTGTCTTCATCAGCAGTAAGGGACAACAGGATTCCTGAATTATGTATACAATGGACAACCCCGAAGGGAATCACCCAGCCCATGGCATGTCCAAGGCAAGAGGAAAGTCAAGGTAGGAAGATCAAGCAGGTGCAAAGGCCTAGGCCTTAGGAGGAGTGGAGTTCATAGCTCTGAGGACACTATTAACAGTTGGGACAGAAATAACTTTTGTTCCAGGTCTCAGTGTTTGTATCAGATTCTTTTTCACTTTCCTGATATTCGAGTCCTCTTCCCCAAACCTTAACATTTTGCTGGCAAACACTTCGTTTTTTTCTTCCTTTCCAACTGTTTTCTAGTGCCAAGGAAATGTTGTTATTTAATTATAGGGGCACATACATATGCTTTAAAAAGATGGGTAGTTCTGTTGTTTTCTTATTTTAGATAAAACTTAGTTCTTAAAGATTGGTTTGGTCGCTAAGTTGTGTCTGACTCTTGTGATCCAGTGGACTGTAGCCCACCATTCCTCCGTCCATGGGATTTCCCAGGTAAGAATACTGGAGTGGGCTGCCGTTTCCTTCTCTAGGGGATCCTTCCAGTCCAGGGGCTGAACTCCCGTCTCTTACATTGGCAGGTGCACTCTTTATCACTGAACCACCAGGGAAGCCCAGCTTAAAGACTATCCCATCTCAAAAAGGAGGTGCCACACTTTTACCATTCCTCTTATAGGTGTACAATTCTGTTCAGTCACTCAATCCTGTCCGACTCTTTGTGACCCCATGGACTGCAGCATGCCAGGCCTCCCTGTCCATCACCAACTCCTGGAGCATACTCAAACTCATGTCCATTGAGTCAGTGATGCCATCCAACCATCTCATCCTCTGTTGTCCCCTTCTCCTCCCATCTTTAATCTTTTCCAGCATCAGGGTCTTTTCAAACGAATTGGTTCTTCGCATCAGGTGGCCAAAGTATTGGAGTCTCAGTTTCAGCATCAGTTCTTCCAATGAATATTCAGGACTGATCTCCTTTAGGATTGACTGGTTGGATCTCCTTGCAGTCCAAGGGACTCTCGAGAGTCTTCTCCAGCACCACAGATCAAAAGCATCAATTCTCTGGCACCCAGCCTTCTTTATGGTCCAACTCTCACATCCATACATGACCACTAGAAAAACCATAGCTTTGACTAGACAGACCTTTGTTGGCAATGTCGTTGCTTTTTAATGTTGTCTAAGTTGGTCATAGCTTTTCCTCCAAGGAGCAAGTGTCTTTAAATTTCATGGCTGAAGTCACCATCTGCAGTGATTTTGGAGTCCCCCCAAATAAAGTCTCTCACTGCTTCCATTATTTCCCCATCTATTTGCCATGAACTGATGGGACCAGATACCATGATTTTAGTTTTCTGAATGTTGAGTTTTAAGCCAGCTTTTTCACTGTCCTCTTTCACTTTCATCAAGAGGCTCTTTAGTTCTTCTTCACTTCCTGCCATGAGGGTGGTGTCATCTGCATATGTTTATTGCAGCCCAGCGTTTCTCATGATGTACTCTGCATATAAGTTAAATAAGCAGGGTGACAATATACAGCCTTGACGTACTCCTTTCCCTATTTGGAACAAGTCTGTTGTTCCACGTCCAGTTCTGTTGCTTCTTGACCTGCATACAGATTTCTCAGGAGACAAGTCAGGTGGTCTGGTATTCCCATCTCTAAGAATTTTCCAAAGTTTGTTGTGATCCACACAGTCAAAGGCTTTGGCATAGTCAATAAAGCAGATGATTTTCTGGAACTCTCTTGCTTTTTCCATGATCCAACAGATGTTGGCAATTTGATCTTTGGTTCCTCTGCCTTTTCTAAATCCAGCTTGAACATCTGGAAGTTCATGGTTCACTTACTGTTGAAGCCTGGCTTGGAGGATTTTGAAGATTACTTTGCTAGCATGTGAGATGAGTGCAATTGTGCAGTAGTTTGAACATTCTTTGGCATTGCCTTTCTTTGGGATTGGAATGAAAACTGACCTTTTCCAGTCCTGTGGCCACTGCTGAGTTTTCCAAATTTGCTGGCATATTGAGTGCAGCACTTTCACAGCATCCTCTTTTAGGATTTGAAATAGTTCACCTGGAATTCCATCACCTCCACTAACTTTGTTTGCAGTGATGCTTTCTAAGGCCCACTTGACTTCTCATTCCAGGATGTATGGCTCTAGGTGAGTGATCACACCATCGTGATTATCTGGGTCGTGAAAATCTTTTTTGTATAGTTCTTCTGTGTATTCTTGCCACCTCTTTTTAATATCTTCTGCTTCTGTTAGGTCCATACCATTTCTGCCCTTTATTGTGCCCATCTTTGCATGAAATATTCCCTTGGTATCTCTAATTTTCTTGAAGAGATCTTTAGTCTTTTACATTCTGTTATTTTCCTGTATTTCTTTGCATTGATCACTGAGGAAGGCTTTCTTATCTCTCCTTGCTATTCTTTGGAACTCAGCATTCAAATGGGTATATCTTTTCTTTTCTATTTTGCCTTTAGCTTCTCTTCTTTTCTCAAGCTATTTATAAGGCCTCCTCAGACAATCAACCATTTTGCCTTTGTGCTTTTCTTTTCTTGGGGATGGTCTTGATCACCGCCTCCTGTACAATGTCATGAACTTCCATCCATAGTTCTTCAGGCATTCTTTCTATCAATCTAATCCCTTGAATCTGTTTGTCACTTCCACTGTACAATCATAAGGGGTTTGATTTAGGTCATACCTGAATAGTCTAGTGGTTTTCCCTACTTTCTTCAATTTAAGTCTGAATTTGGCATTAAGGCGTTCATGATCTGAGCCGCCGTCAGTTCCCAGTCTTGTTTTTGCTGACTATATAGAGCTTCTTCATCTTTGCCTGCAAAGAATATAATCAGCCTGATTTCAGTATTGGCCATCTGGTGATGTCCATGTGTAGAGTCTTCTCTTGTGTTGTTGGAAGAGGGTATTTGTTATGACCAGTGCGTTCTCTTGGCAAAACTCTGTTAGGTGTACAGAATTACCCACAGTTTTTAAAAACCACAGGTAACTTCTCCTGTTTTTTTTTTTTTTTTATAGGAATTGTAGTAAAATATTCATGATGTGAATTTTGCAATCTTAATTCTTTTTAAGTGAACAGTACATTCGTGTTATCTATATTTATCTTGTTTTTACAACTGATGTCTAGAACTTTTTCATCTTGCCAAACTGAAACTCTTTACCCACTGGACAATAATTCCCCATTCCCCTCTCCCACCCTCTAGTAACCACCATTCCATTCTCTATTTCTCATAGCTTGACTATTTCAGATGCTCCACGTCAGTGGAATCTCTTGGTGATTGACTTGTTTCAGTCGGCATAATGCCTCAAAGTTCACTCATGTTGTAGCGTGTGACAAAACTGCTTCCTTTTATTTAAGGCTGAATAATATTTCTTTATATATACATGCCACATTTCTCCATTCATCTACTGATGGGCATTTATTTTATGTTCTTTCTACCCTGTGACTAGGTGGCACAGTGGTAACGAATCCACGTGCCACTGCAGGAGATGCAAGAGATGTGGGTTCGATTCCTGGGTTGGGAAGATCCCCTGGAGGAGGAACTGGCAACCATTTCCAGTATTCTTGCCTGGGAAATTCCATGGACAAAGGAGCCTGGCGGGCTACAGACCAGGGGATCTCAAGGAGTGAAATATGACTGAGTACACACGCATGGCTGTTTCCATCTGCTGGCTATTGTAAACAACGAACATATCTCTTCAAAATCTTATTTTCAGTTATTTTGGATACATACCCAGAAGTAGGACTGATGGGTTATATGGTAACTGTACTTTTAACTTTTTGAGGAAACTCCATATAATTTTCTATAGTGGCTGCAACATTTTACATTCACACTAACGGTGCCTAAGAGTTCCAATATTTTACATTCTCATCAACACTTGTTTACTATCTTTTTGATAGTGGCCATCTCAATGGGTATGAGATAATATCTCACTGTGGTTTTGATTTTCATTTCTCTGATGCTGAGTATTCTTTCATATTCTCATTGGCCATTTGTATGCCTTCTTTGGAGAAATGTCTATTCAAGTCCTTTATTTTTAAATCAGAGTTTGTTCTTATCATTATAAAGTGTGGGTGCTCTTTATATATTCTTGATGTGAACCCCTTATCAGTTATATGGTTTGCAAACATTTTCTCCCATTCTGTAGGTTGCCTATTCACTCTGTTGATTGTTTCCTTTGCTGTGTAAAAGTTTTAAAGCTTGATATAGTACCATTTGGTCTTCTCTCATTTGGGCTTTCCTGGTGGCTCAGTGGTTAAGAATACCTGCAATGTAGGAAATGTGGGTTTGATCCCTAGGTCAGGAAGATCCCCTGGAGAAGGAAACGGCAACCCACTCCAGTAGTCTTGCCTGGGAAATCCCATGGACAGAGGAGCCTGGTGGGCCGCAGTCCAAGGGCTGCAAAGAGCCAGACCTGATTTGGTGACTAGACAACAATAATGCAGTGCCACTTGTCTGGCCTTGCTCCTGTTGTCTGTGCTTGTAGTATCATATGGAAAAAATCATTACCAAATCCAATGGTATGAAGACTTTTCTCCTAAAAGTTTAATAGTGTCAGGTCTTACATTTAGATTTTTAATCCACTTTTAGTTAGTTCTTTGTAAGTGGTGTGAGGTAAGGATCCAGATTCCTTTTTTTTTTTTTCTCTGCATGTGGGTATGCAGTTTTCCCAGCATCATTTGTTGAAGAGACTATCCTAGGCCCCTCTCCCCTCCAGGTGCTGCCTGGCACTGGGCAGGGTTCCCTGTGCTGTGCAGTGGGTCCTTGTTGGTTGGTTGGTCATTTTGAGTGTAGCCATGTGTACCTGTCTATCCCAAAGTCTTTTATAGGCGTTGTTGGTTTGACTGTTTTTTGTTTGTAGTTTGAATATATCTACTTGAATGAATGAACAAAATAACCAATAATTTTGACTGGCACACTCCTCCTCTCTAATGCCGCTATACAAGCCTCTGACCAGGGAACCCTTGACAAGTCTGGGTAGGGGTAAGAAGAGTCATTGACTCACATGCGCAGACGCAGCAAGGACCAGCTCCAGGATCTCTGGGCTTGGTGCAAGGTGAACATGAAGGGGTCTTTGCCCTGAAGTTATTAAGACTTTTAAGTAACACCAAACCATTACACCAAGCACGGGGTCCTGTGAGACTGCACAGGTCAGATATCCATGACCTAAGAAAGAGTCAGGGGAAACCAGAGCCTTGGATCAAGGGGAAGAGAAAAGAGGTGATGTCTTGCAAGGGGACCTAAGTGGAGAAGACCTAGGCCTGTTCTTTGGAGGGTCATTAGGAAAAGCCGAGACCCTTGAGCTGAGCTCACTGGAGACTGGAGGGTGATGAAGCTGACCTGAAGGTGTGCTGTGGGTGGGGGTGCTGTGAGGTGTGGGGTGGGAAGAAGGTGGTGTTTGCTTGAAGGGAAAAGGGAGCGTGCCACCGCCTACTGGGCCCACCCAGACAGGACCCTGGCTGGCTGGATGTCAAGTTTGCAGGGAGACCACGCTACGAGGCTGTCAGCCCTCAGGACTGGCTTTGGTCTTGCTAATTCAGTATCTCTGGACATGTTCCACTCTGCGACTGGAACTGGGCACACAGCAGGTTTTTGTTGCAGGAAAAGTGGTAAATAGTAACGGAGAATAAAGGCAAGATTCGAAACGGCCCCAGCTGCTGTGGTGTTTTTGCGCACACTGGGATGCGAACAAAGCCCATTCTCTCCATGAAGTGGAGCTTCCCGGTGGGATTCCTGTAGACGTGACTGACGGGCCGGGCATCAGCAGCCTCCCCTTTGTGCCTCTGGGTGCCCTTCCTCCCCACCCTTTGTCATTTTGCCGTATGCTTCATGATATGCTATTGTTACCTGCCTTACTTGACTTGAGAGAAAAAAGGTTGAACCGCACAGTTTCTTAGCCATGGCCAAAGTCCTACAGCCACTAGATTCGAAGACTCCGTGTCTCGTTTAGCTGAAACCATCTTTCATCCAAGGGATAAATCCTTGATTCACTTGTTAGTAACCGGAGAGTCAAAACCTGATGGCCCTCATCTCCCCTGTTTTCTCTCGTAGGTTCTCACGTGGTGCTTAGACACAATCAAAATGAGGAAACATCGGCATTTGCCCTTAGTGGCCATTCTTTGCCTCTTTTTCTCAGGCTTCTCCTTTACTCATGGTCAACAACAGCCAGGTAAGATCCAGAATCACCTCTTCATTTTATTAAGAGGGACAGTGTTCTGTTTTAGATCTCAGACATCATGAGCTGGAGAGAGAGCTTAGATGGGCTTTGAAGAGAGAGCCAAGCCATTGATTACAGGGTGTTTGTTTATTTTACAGACTTTCTCAGCTCCTCTTTATCCAGGTGTGTGAGAGAGACATTTTTTAAACTGAAACTTGGGTTTGCTGTCTTGGTGGTGGGTTGCAAGTGGTTTGTTTTTACATTGGGTGTGAGCAGAAAGTTTGTATGGAAACTATTTTGCCATCGGAAGAGCTTTTCCACATTTCTGGCACTGGTTAGTGTCTCAGCACATAAATCCCAGAGAAGACAATGATTAAAAGTTATATTCTCTGAAAAAAATACAAAAGTAAATACCGGTCTTTCTCACTCTGGACACAGAAAGACATTTTTTATTTAGAATCATCAAATCTTTAAAAAAATCAGTTTCTTGAAACTGTGTAAAAATAGATCCTACCTAATCTTATTAAGAACTTGCAGAGTTCTGGAAAAATGAGAAATGGTGTATGTATTATAAGCTTGGAAGGTTTGACTTGGGTCCCTCTCCTTGTCTTGATGGGGTTCTTCCTCCAGAGCTGGTAGTTCTTGGCAGGGAGGTGAGGACCACCCCAATGCCAGGGGAACATGGGTTGGGGCATCAGGTCAGCCCCAGGTAAGTAGAGTCCAGGAGTCTGCTGTGCCCAGCCAGCCTGGCCCAGGACAGGAGGGCACCCTAGCCACTCACAGCCTGGAACGTGGAGCCTCCTGCTCCTACTTTTGAGAGAGACCTGGATTCATCTTTGAAAGGGGGGTGAATACTGTTCAACATCTCAGAGGGCTTAGATGGCTCTGAAATGTTGTATCGAGTTAAGGTACCTTTCTTCCTGCTAGGGAGTCTCAACAAAGAGACAAACAAAAAACAAGCCTTTGCCCTTTGCTACAGTTATGCAAGTCTTCTTCGCTTGAGATGTACTCATGACATTTACTTTTCTTGCAAATCACCCAAAGCATGGGAGACTAGCTCAGGTAAACCAGTAGTACGTTTCAGTATTCCGTTTTGCCAAGGCCCCAGACTGAGGAGTGAGCTTCTAAGGTGATGTTTGGTTATCTGGAGTAGGATATCCTTCCTGTCTGATCAGGTGGGTCTTGGGGTTCAAACTGCCACAAAGAATCATCTAGAGGTAAAGGACACCCCAGGGAATGTTTGTCCCCATGTGGAACCTGCTACTGGTTCATGTGTGGCAGTCCTTGTACATGGAACTGGGCCAGTGACTGGGCACCAGCAGCTGCTGAGTCCACGTGTCCAGGTCCCGTGTCTCAGGTAAGTCAGTGTCCCCACCTGCCTCACACGTGACACGTAAATTACTCAGTCACAGCACCATAGAAACTGAGTGAGCTGAGGAAGGCTTTGCACTGATGGGAGGTCATTTCTTGAACAGGAGAAACATCTAAACCAATGTCTTCTTTTAAAGATGTCAAAAATGGTGCCGCTGCCGATATAATATTTCTAGTGGATTCCTCTTGGAGCATTGGCAAGGAACATTTCCAACTTGTTCGAGAGTTTCTATATGATGTTATAGAATCTTTAGCAGTGGGAGACAATGATTTCCGTTTTGCTCTGGTCCAGTTCAACGGCAACCCACATACCGAGTTCCTGTTCAATACGTATCGTTCTAAACAAGAAGTCCTCTCCCATGTTTCCAACATGTCTTATATTGGGGGCAGCAATCAGACTGGAAAAGGATTAGCATACGTAATGCAGAACCACCTCACTGAGGCTGCTGGAAGCCGGGCCAGTGACGGAGTCCCTCAGGTTATCGTAGTGTTAACCCATGGACACTCGGAGGACGGCTTTGCTCTACCCTCAGCGGAACTTAAGTCTGCTGATGTTAACGTGTTTGCAATTGGAGTTGAGGATGCAGATGAAGGAACCTTAAAAGAAATAGCAAGTGAACCGCTCAATATGCATGTTTTCAACCTAGAGAATTTTACCTCACTTCATGACATAGTAGGAAACTTAGTGGCCTGTGTGCGTTCATCCATGACTCCAGAAAGGGCTGGAGGCACAGAGACCCCTAAAGACATCACAGGTAATGGCAACGCCACCAACCTGCTGCCTGCCTCGCTCTTCTTCTGGAGATAAGCTTGGCAACTGCTGGCATTAAGGCAATCCTCTCGCTAAAAGGCGGTGGGGTGGATTAGGGAAGAGATGCCTGTTCACAGGCCTAAAAACAAAGGTTTGAATATTCTCTGTCATCCCCTTCCAAAATAGAGCATTCACTCCCTCCAAAAGGAGTTCTGCCTTTGAAACAATTAATATTCCAACTCCAAAAACCACACATCCTGATATTATGACCCCACGAGCAGTGCTTCTTGGACAAAAAGCCTCAGCGTGCCTGGGCAGGACTTTGACGAAAGTCCCTCCATTTGTTCCTGGGAAAGAGTCTATTTCCTTTAAGCTCAGGGTCTGAAAGAGCTCACGTGAGAGGGGAAGCGGGCACCCACTTTTGGGCCCAGTGAAGCAACACACAGAGCTTCCTGTCTTTGACGCTATGGAATTTATTTCAAAGACTTGATAGACTCAGAATTGTGAGAAGCCTTAGAGATTTATTGTTCAGTTGCTCAGTTGTGTCCGACTCGTTGCGACCCCGTGGACTGCAGCGTGCCAGGGTTTCCTGTCCTCCATCATCTCCCGGAGTTTGCTCAAACTCATGTCCATTGAGTCGGTGATGGCATCCAACCATCTCATCCTCTCTTGTCCCCTTCGCCTCCTGCCCTCAATCTTTCCCAGCATCAGGGTCTTTTCCAGTGAGTCGGCTCTTGAAAGCCTTAGAGATGAAGCAGTCCCAGTCTATTTTGTAGGAATTGAGTCCAGGAGCTGAAGTCACTTATGTGTTGGCTCTGGATGGGGTTTTTCTCTTTTCTCTTCCACATTGTCACCATCGTTGTACCCACAGAGATGCTTCTGATTCTAGTGGTTCTCATCAGCGTCCCGATGATGCAAGGACTTTGGATATTGTTCATGTCCAGTGACATGCAGAGAACTAACTGTCTGGCAAGTTACTTAACCAATCACCCCCCATTAGCTTTCTTGCCAGTGCTAAGTGACTCACAGGGAAGGAATTCCATGTAAATTTCACATGTGTTGCACCACTGCGATTTTGACCAATACCCAGGGCTAGGTTTCCTTATCAGCAACAGGCAGGGTGGAGGGAATTCTAGGAGAATGGGCAGAAAGTTAGGGTGGAACCAAGGGCCTCTTACTGAGATGAGTTCCAGAAGGAGAGATGTGCATCCCCCAGGATGAAGGGAAAGGAGAAGAAAGAGATCAGAAGGAAAAGGAGAAGAAAGGGGTCATGTAGCTAAGATATTGAAGCGGAAAGGGAAGAAGCTGGGAGAGTTCAGCTTGAGCTGGCATCAGTCATTTCAATAAGAGATGACAAAGCGGGAGACATCGTGGTGTTTGGGAGCGTAGAGTAAGCTGAGCTAATTTTGTTCCAGAAGTTGTGCATAAGCTGGCTTCCCCAGTGGCCACCTGTGATGTCAGCTTTGACAGGGGTGGAAGGACTCATGGCACTACCAGTGGGTCTGCTTCTAAGAGAGTAGTGAGGGACAGTCTGGATGACTGGCATTAGACCTGAAGGTCATCCCCTGCTTCAAATGGTGCGCCTCACCCCTGCCTTGTGACACTAGTGTAAATTCTGCCGGATTATAGGGAAAGAAGGCGGCACTCCGAGAGCACCCCAAACCAAACACTGCAGGTTACAAGGAGATTACAAGATGGCAAGTCTAATGACCTTCTGCACTCGCTACAATGCCCACTAATCACTGCATTTCTGAATACAACTCATCCATGGCAAAAATCAATGAAGAGGATTAGGAGCGAAATGGAACATCTTTTCTTTATTGATGTTTTGGCCAATTCCAGAAAATGGGTGGATGAGTTTGCCTTTATTAACCATTATATAAATGGATAAACAATTAGATTACCACATTAATGCAAAAGAAGCCTATCAACATAGTCTCTTTCCACACAGATGACAAACCTTTGTTTTTATGCCAAGAAAGCATCTCTGTCTTCTAGTGCCCAAGCCACTAGCAGCTCCAGGGTGGAATATTAATCCATTTATATTGTCTTTTCTAATTAACTTCACTCTGCAATTTCTCTTGTATCATGTTCCACTGCGTGTTCCACAGCAGAAAAAAAAAAATTCCTTTCTTGGAAAAGGTAGTCAGGAAGCCATTATGGAGACAGCTAATAAGTTAGGGCCATTTCTTTCCATTATCTATCCACTAGGTAACTTTCCCCCACCAACGCACATATGATCATCACTGTTCTTAATGAACTCCACTCAAGTAATCCCTGAAAGTTGTGCTTTTGAAAATCCCTTTTATAAATGGACATAAGATACAAAAGCTTTACTATAACAAAAGCTAAAAAGGTGACCTACATTCAGTGAGGATGAGTTTTCTTTACAAAACAAAGATTTAGAAAGCTAGCAAAACCTATCTGCGATTTTGTGTTTGCATAAGAAATACAAATATGATCTTTTATATTTTTCTTGAAAAAAAGAGCATCCCACTAGCTAAAAAAGGCACTGTGTTCACACCAGTGTGCTCAGGAAAAGTGTTTCCAACAATGTTGAAAGCCCCTTCAATTTTTCCATGGATGTTTCGAAACTTTTCCATAGAAAATACCACTGAGGGTGTGATACTAATACATGAGCCATAAAACTAGAAAACCAGACAGTTTCATATGTTAAATGTTAGAAAGATCTGATTCCTGTTAGAGTTAATATTGGTCCCTGGTGTGCCTTGCTGTACACAAGAACCCGTGAACGCGTGTCTGTTTGAGGCTTCAGCTCTCCTGGATAACAGCATGCCCTTGTGTGTGTCCCATCGTGTGCATAAGAGAACAACGTTGTTTTTTCAGTGATGACAAATTATCCAACATTTTTCTATGACCTGCTGCTGTTCAGCTTTTTAGAAGACAACACTCAAGGGTTTTCCCTCAGTGTTTGTTTATCTTATTTATTGTATTGTGAACTGCAATCAAAAAGGAAGTAACAAAACCAATACAGTAATGTAAAGTAAACTAAAGTTAAAATAAAAATTAAAAAAAAAGGAAGTAACAAATTAATAAGGAATGAGTCATCCTGCGATTTAGGGGTAATTTTCCTTTTACTGATCTTAGGCTCAGAGTTAGCCTTTCCTGAAAAGGTCTTGGTTTGGTAAGTAAGGGGTAAATCTTCCTTTGTCCCTCAGGGTCATAGGCTTAGGTCTGGGCAGTGCTGAGGAATTTCGTGGTATGGTTTGCGGAGCCTGGAACTCCTGGGACAAAGTGAGCCACTGCTATAGCCTGCAGTGTAACTCACACGCTGCAGCCACATCCTCCCAGAGTCCCGCGGGAACCTTGTGGTTCCCACTGAAGAGTAAAACGCTCTGGAATTCTTAGCAAAGGCTAAGTTAATATCGTATATGATCTTACAAGATATTTCCACACTAGTATCTTTCCCTATGCAAGGAATTCCTCTGCAACATTGTTGTTAGGGGTTTCTTGCCTGTAAGCAGAGGAAAAGACCAGTTCTGATTCCAGTAATCCTAATTCCAGCCATTCCTGGTTCAGTTTACCCAAGCAGAAAGGGTGGAGAAGAACATCTCATGAGACAAGATTTGTATTCTGTTTCCACTTGGAAATAAAAGGAATTTTGTTAGTACCAGGAAGAATTAATTTTACATATAAAATGTTCACTGTCATTACAAATATCAGAATGAATGAGTTTACATATAATACAATTATACCCCAAATATAGCTTCCTAAAATCCAAACTATAAATACTGTCTTTGCTTACATAAAATCTCTGCCTATTCCTAACACACACTTAAGTTATTAAAACAACACTTACTACAATAATTTTGCTTTTCCTATGGTTTAAATCAGGCTGATTTAAACGTTTTAGCTGAGGCTTTGAAATATTCCACCCAGGTTGGTAGTTTATTGATTGCAATTCCTTGTGCAGTGCTTCTGTGAAACCCCATTCTCAGTCACAGAATGGACGTTTCCTGTTTGCCATTGTGAGGAGAAAAGAGGTCTTGGTCAGCCTTTTTGTGTCCATTTGTCCAAGCCCAGAACTAATTCTGATTCTGGGTCGCCTAGATACCCACGGTCCTGTCAGGCACTTGGTCTAGGATGTCATAAAAATAAGGTTGGATAATTATGTCATGACTGGTTTCATATCATCCTGCTTAACACTGTTCTGCATTTTGTGATTGAATATAGAGGCAAAGGTAAAAATAAATGAAGAAAACATTCATCCCAACCCCAGGTCTGCATTTGAGTTTTACACAATGAAAACAACATTTGAGAAAAGAAAATTAACCCAAAATGTAGCGAGTATTTTTGAATAAAAACTGAGGATGTAGTTTGAGTTCTTCTTTTCATATTTCCCAAGTGGAAGGTTCATAGCCATTTTGGTTTCTAAAGAAAAGCAAGGCATAAACAATGGTTGCTCGAGGAATCAAGTATTTAACATACTGGGCCAATGAGTCACCAAAGCCTAAATCTGAGATTCTGTTTTCTGATGTGGATTTGGACTAAGAAAATTCTTGTGATCACTTGAGGATTGTAACAGAAATGTCCTTAAATTCGAAATCATCTTTAGACCTTTGTTATTGTGGTCTTTAATTTTCTCCTGCAGGTCAGGTAAGACACAGTTCTGTGTATCTATAGTTCCCTTCAAATTCAGTAGAAAATTTCAGAATATACCCAAGACTTCTCCCAGAAAAGTAAACATGATCTTTTGAAATTTAACTGCAAAGATGGTGCAGAGGAAGCTTTGCTATTAAATAAATGCCCCTACTGAACACCATCATTTCTGTTCAGAAGTTGCCTCTTATCCATTCAGAATGCAGAACTAAAAGAGAATTTCACGTTCCTTAATCAACATGTGTTTTGTTTGTCCATATTTCGTGTTTCTTATTGGTTTCTCAAGAAACATGTCAGAACACCGAACGATGCATGTGATCACTTGTTCTAACGCTTTCACATTTTTTGCATTTCTCTCTTTTAAAGCACAAGACTCTGCTGACATTATTTTCCTTATTGACGGATCAAACAACACCGGAAGTGTCAATTTCGCGGTCATTCTCGACTTCCTTGTAAATCTCCTTGAGAGACTGTCAATTGGAACTCAGCAGATCCGAGTGGGGGTGGTGCAGTATAGCGATGAGCCCAGAACCATGTTCTCCTTGAACAGCTACTCCACCAAGGCTCAGGTTCTGGATGCAGTGAAGGCCCTGGGGTTCGTTGGTGGAGAGCTGGCCAATGTTGGCCTTGCCCTGGATTTTGTGGTGGAGAATCACTTCACCCGGGCGGGGGGCAGCCGAGCGGAGGAGGGGGTTCCCCAGGTGCTGGTCCTCATAAGTGCTGGGCCTTCTAGTGATGAGATCCGAGATGGGGTCATAGCACTGAAGCAGGCTAGCGTTTTCTCGTTTGGCCTCGGAGCCCAGGCCGCCTCCAAGGCAGAGCTTCAGCACATAGCTACCAATGACAACCTGGTGTTCACTGTCCCGGAATTCCGTAGCCTTGGGGACGTCCAGGACCAATTACTGCCGTACATTGTTGGCGTGGCCCAAAGGCACATTGTCTTGCAACCGCCAACCATTGTCACCCAAGGTACGTATGCTTTTCTCACCATCTGTGTGGTAGTGGGTGTTCTGTGTGTGGTTCTGTAGGAGTCAGGCGGGGGCCTTGCAGAATGACTCGCCTCGGAAGAACCTGTAAGTACCTACGGTCCAGTCCCTCCTAGATGAGCTAGTTCTTGGATGTGGTGTCTGGGATGGTTGCGGTGTTCCAAAACACCCCCAAAGATCTGTGAGTGCGTGGAAAGCTCTTGGTGGAACACGAGTTGTCAAGAAAGTGTGCTTTCATGGCTAATTCAACAAACCTGTTACTTTGAGGTTATTCAACACCATCATTCATTCATTCATTTCAGTCGCTCAGTTGTGTCCAACTCTTTGTGACCCCGTGGCAACATCATTATACCATTTACTTATCATGGGCTTCCCAGGTGGCTCAGTGGTAAAGAATCCAGCCGCTCACTGCAGGAGACAGAGGAGACAGGTTCAGTCCCTGGGCGGGAAAGATCCCCAGGGGGAGGAAACGATAACCCTCTCCAGTAGTCTTGTTTCAATGAAACAAGAATTCCATGGACAATTCCATGGACAGAGGAGCCTGGCGGGCTACAGTCCCTCAGGTTGCAAAGTGTCAGATATGACTGAGCGACTGAGCACATACACGCAGGTATGATCTACTCTATTGCACTCATCTGAAAAATGGATCTCAGTGGATCATTGCGATTATGAGAAAATTACTGCAGGATAACAGGGTTGAGCTCTGAAAGTCAGCCTGTTAGACTGTGCTGGCTTCTGAGAACTGTCTCCCCAGAGTCAGTTTAGCGACGGGTAAGAGCAGTGGCACTTCTGGAAGTAAGAAATAACAAAGCTCTCACTTGGGGGTATTTATGGAACTTTTTTTCCCCTCCTCTTGCTGAACTGAAGAGGAATTCTGTTGATGGAGAGATTCTACACTCAGATGGCAGGCCTTTGGCAAAAATATCCGATTGGAGTCATGTAAAGAAACATGAAACTTGTCAAGTCATATAACAAAATACATTTCACCAATGTGGGAGGGGGGAGGTATATTCCAAAATTTAAGTAAGAACCCAGTGGCTCTTGATGCAGTGGCAGGTAAAAGTCTAATGGACTCAGGTGCACCAACTCCCACCACTGGTAACCTCACCTGTCTGTCAGAGACTGTATTGCCAGTGGTATTAGGCATATTGTTGGGTGGGGTAAATTAAGATTTGGTGCAAAATTACATCCTGAAAATTCTCTTGATATTTCCAGACACCTGTCTGACTGAAATACAATATCTTAAGGTTTTTCCCTGGGCTGGCATGCTTTTGGAAGCAAATGAACAACTTCCATAGGTTTTGTAACTACTCAGGAAGTGCCATTGTAGCAGACTGGACCTTTGGTACTGGGTCTTACGTTACCCAGCTGTGTGATCCTGGGCAGGCCACACAGCTTCTCTGGGTTCCAGTTTTTTCAACTGATGACAAAGGATGAAAGGATATTTCTATTCCAGGAGGTTTCAGGTTCGTTCTTATCCATGGCAATCCAGGCCCTCATGTAAGCTTTCCTTAGCTAACTCTCACTCCTCACTTACAAACACATCTTGAGCCTCTGCAATTCATTTGTAAATGTTCTACAAATACTCTTGGTGATCAGGTATGTGCCAGACACCATGCCAAGTGCTGGAGACCCCAGCGCTGGTGGACCAGACTGATGTGACCGCTGGTTCGTTACAGTGAAATGGGGAGACAGATCACAAAAGTTGAAAAAATTACTCCCAGAGTATGCCAGAGGAGGACATTAAAGAAGGAGGGAAAGAGCTGTAGGAGAGTGCCCAGGGAAGACTGATCAGAGAAAGTGCAGGACAGAAGCAGAAGGGCAGCAGAGGGAATAAGGTGCCAGGGAGGTGGTCGGTCCTGCAATGAGAGGGAGCCTGGCCCCACCCAGAACTGTGCAGAGGAGGTGGCCTGGAGTTCCCTGATGCCTGGGTCCCTGGAGAAACCTTTGGTTTAGGGGGTGAGCATCACCAGCTTGGCTGAGTCTTCCAGGGGCTTCTATTTTCTCAGTGAAGCTCAGGGTACAGGAGCACCTGCTTTATTGGAGGCTGGGGTCCCTGAGTCACTGAAAAGAGTTGCCCAAGAGTATCCTTGAGTCACCCTAGGTAGTTGCAGAGGAAGACAGCAGCAAGGAAGGGCTGTGGGGACTGGACATTTGAGGCGACTTTGCTTAGGAGCAAGAGAGAGATGACCACTTCCTGTCCTGGCTTGTGAGGGTGGAAGGGGACTCGACGTCCTGCCGGATGTCAGTCAACAGGGAGTTGAGGGCTACAGCCGACTGGTTACAGGACCTTCAGGGTCACCTTGGCAAGGGGGTTGTGCACCAGCCCCAGCAGAACCCTGTGAAAGAGGGGAGACAGAGGTGCTGGGGCCCCCGACTCTCACAGCAGGAAGAGGAAGTCCCTTCCTGGAGCTGGGATGGGGGGCAGAGGGGAGGAGATGGGATGAGTCAGCCCAGTGACTGGCAGATGAAGGGATCCGCCTTTCTCTGCATCTGTTCACATGTTCATACATCTTAGTGAGGACAGGAAGCTCTGCATTTGTGGTTTCAGCACCTGCACCTACAGTATAGACGGGGCGTGTGTGACAGTGCGTGTGTTCAGGTGTGCTTAATGTCCGCGTGTGTCTAGAGGTACACATGTGGTTACCTGCACAGCTGCAATGTGGCTTTTATGTACCTGTGGAGAGAGGGAGAGGAAGGAGGCAGGGTATGTGGCTTCACGTGTCTGCAGCCTCCACGGAGAGATGGAGGACGAGGGATACACTGTTCACACCACAACTTAATGCCAAAGCAGTGGTCCTCACGTGCCTATCCCTGGATGCTTCGTGTATACGCTACCTTACATGTTTCTCTTAAACAGGAGACTCTGGACCAATAATGTCAATGTAGTCAACATTAAGTAAACTAAGATGTTACACACCATCCATCTGACTGCACGGAGCACGAGGCCTCCTCACATTCAGATAATCATTCAGTGAGCTGCAGACACACCTGCCTCTGCTTGCACCGTTTACCATCTTACAAGTCTCAGAAGCCTTCTCCGGCTTCTGGATCAGGTGCTGAGCTCTGATACGAGCCTTGGTTCCCGAGATTCAGGCGAGTTGCCTGCGAGTTGATACAATAGGTGGACACAAGTTCATAGTCACTTTGAGGCAGTGATCTTGAGGCATTTCTGCTTTGTGATTTGTCTTTGAGTTATCCTAACCTTAACACGTAATGTGGGAACTTCACCACACAGGTCTCTTAAATAAAAATACTTCTGGGCCACTTGCTAGTTTTGACACTGATTTCCTTTTGACATTGATTATGATGCCAAATAATTAGTGTTTTTCTCCTTGACTGCAAACATCAAGGCATAGATCAGAGAAACGAAGGGAATAGGGTGTTGGTGCTCTTTCGAGTTTTGTACTTGGTGAGGTGTTTATGAAGTCAACGTTGTGAAACACAACGCCCTCTGAGCAGGCACGGATTACTTCTTTAATTACTTGAGCCATGGCTTCATTCTCGCCTCTAAAGCCCCAGCGATGGATTTATGGCAAAGAGCTTTCTGACTTTTTTAGTGTCAATACGGTAAATAAGTGGTGAATAAAACTGCACCGATGTTTGAACAACTGTTTTGTAAAGCATACTAAGAGAAGATGGGGGGTTGGGGAGCCCCATCTGCCAGCAGCAGGGAAGGACACGGCTGTTACTAAGGCAGGAGTTAGGATAAATCCCTCAGGGGCTCCCACCAACTTGACACTGGCAAGAGCAACTGGAGCCCCCCTTGGGTGGAATTAGCTAGGCAGAGGGTCATACTGAACATGACGGGTCAGGCCATTCCACTTACCTTGTCGCGTTGCTACCTACAGTCATTGAAGTCAACAAGAGGGACATAGTTTTCCTGGTGGATGGCTCTTCCAAACTGGGACTGACCAACTTCAATGCAATCCGCGACTTCATTGCCAAGGTCATCCAGAGGCTGGAGATCAGACAGGACCTTATCCAGGTGGCAGTGGTTCAGTATGCAGACACAGTGAGGCCAGAGTTTTATTTCAATACCTACCCCAGCAAGAGGGAGGTTGTAAACGCCGTGCGGAAAATGAAGCCCTTGGATGGCGCGGCCTTGTACACGGGCTCCGCTCTGGATTTTGTTCGGAACAACCTGTTCACGGAGGCGGCCGGCTACCGGGCTGCCGAGGGGGTCCCTAAGCTTCTGGTGCTGGTTACAGGCGGTAAGTCCCTAGATGCGGTCAGCCAGCCCGCCCAGGAGCTGAAGAGGAGCGGCATCCTGGCCTTCGCCGTCGGAAACAAGGTGGCTGACCAGGCTGAACTGGAAGAGATCGCTTTCGATTCCTCCCTGGTGTTCACTGCCACCGAGTTCCGCCCCGCCCCTTTGCAGGGCGTGCTGCCCGGCTTGCTCGGGCCTCTCAGGACCCTCACTGGAACCAATGAAGGTACGACGCACACGTGATAGGGCGGTCGGCAGGGTGGGGGTGGGCAGTCAGACACTTGATAGGGTGGAGACAGGCACGTGATAGGGCGGAGACACACAGGTGATAGGGTGGTCTGCTGGGGGTGGGGGTGGAGGTCAGACACGTGTTAGGGCTGTCACCAGGCAGAGCCTTTGGGGAATAAACAAATTTATTTTGTGTTGGACTAAGATCAGACTCTTAAATGATGGAACTGAAGCCACCAACTAGATCTACTTTGAGTTTCATCATACCCTGACTTGACAAAGACAGGACTTAAAATGCCGTGTGCTACAACTGTGTGTCATAATAAACTGTAGGACCAGGGGCCATCAGTCTTCGGCCAAAGCTTTTGGCTGAGGCTCTCACTTCTCAGTCCTGACCTCTCATGAGGTCCCAGTGTTCTGTCTGCACTGGTGACTCCAGTCCAGCCCTGCCTCTCCCAACCAAGCTGTAGCCTGGCTCCTCCCTTCCCAAGCAGATGGTCCACTTCTAAATGGTCCGAAGCTGACCAGTGTAAAGCATTCACCCTTTCCTCTCTTGAAGGAATTCCTTCAATGGGGAAGCACAGTAAGTGGATGAGTGTGCAGATAAAAAGCAAGTGGTTCTCCAAACCTCTCCTTTATTATGGTTATCAGTGAACAGTTATTTTTAAAGACACAATAGTGATCTATGAGCTTAGAAACTGAATGAGTGCAATTCACCGTCCTTAATGAAGATGGATATCACGGAAACAAGCTTCCCTGCCTCACAACCTTTACCACTGGAAGAATGTCCGATGCATGACCCACGGTGCATGAATGCATGCTCACTCATCAAGCACTCTGGTCTTCCAAAAGCCTTCCTCCCTCCCTCCCTCTCTCTCTCTCTCTCATTTCCTTAAAACTTCTAATCTACACTTTCATAGCTGAAGTTCAGTTTGATGCAACAAATAGGCTAAAAGTAGTTGTTAGGTTCCATTAGTGAAACATCAGGGAAGAAATGGGAAAGAATTTTTTTTCCCACCAGTGGCTTGTGTTGAGGAAAACACTCTGAGAAATACTTTGGATTCTTCAGGCTTCCCTGATCAGTTGGTAAAGAATCTGCCTGCAATGTGGGAGACCTGGGTGTGATTCCTGGGTTGGGAAGATCCCCCAGAGAAGGGAAAGGCTACACACTCCAGTGTCAGGAGAATTGTATAATCCATGGGGTTGCAAAGAGTCGGACAGGACTGAGCGACTTTCGCTTTTATTCTTCATGAGGGTGAGGGCCACCTCGGCCAAGCACAGCAAAGAGTTTCTTTGCATTTTAATGTGTTTCAGTCATCCCATGATCTCACTCAGGAGGAATCCTCATGGGCACTTGCTGGATTATTGCCTGGCAAGGCCATGACTCCCCGTAGAGGAGTCTCAGTAGAGAATGAAAAATGGACCTTCCTAGGAAAGTTTCAAGATGAGAGCAACCTAATTTTATTTTATTTTTTAGCCTTAGGGAACTCATGTTCTCAGGTTAATGTGGGCTAACACTTCTGTCTGTAAGTGAAAATCTCTGTGTAGATGTGTAGAGGGAATCCCTGGGGGACCCAGTCTCACCTAGGTAAACCTGTCTCTGTTCGTGGCTATAAACTGACTGATGCTGAAAGACACAGCACCCTTGTAGCTTTCATTTCCACAGAAGGAATGCTCCATTTCAAGGATTCTGATCACTATGGTTGGTTGCAAACATTCTAGCTTTGGCACTGTATCACTCTGTGACCCAGTTGGGTTTCATAACCTCGGCTATCAGTACACCTCACAATCACCAGCCCCCACTGGAGGAAAATATGCAGCCTTCTGCCATATTTTATGAGATGGACGTGCTTGGCCTCACTGGTGTTCTCTGTATTCTACGTGTTGGCATGTGTGCCCATGTACGGGCACACATGAGGAAGCCCTTTGCGGTTGTGTGTGTCTCACTGTGTTTTCTGTGCTCCACTGCAGTTCACGTAAACAAAAGGGATATCATCTTTCTTTTGGATGGATCGTCCAACGTTGGAAAGACCAATTTCCCTTATGTGCGGGACTTTGTCATGAACCTAGTTAACAGCCTTGATGTTGGAAGCGACCACATTCGGGTCGGTCTAGTGCAATTTAGTGACACTCCGGTGACGGAGTTCTCCCTAAACACCTACCCGACCAAGTCAGAGTTGCTAGCTCACCTGAGGCAGATGCGGCTCCAGGGGGGGTCGGTCCTGAACACGGGCGCGGCCCTGAGCTATGTGCATGCCAACCACTTCACCGAAGCTGGCGGCAGCAGGATCCAGGACCACGTGCCGCAGCTGCTACTCCTGCTCACGGCCGGGCAGTCTGAGGACTCCTATTTGCAAGCCGCCAACGCCCTGGCGCGCGCGGGCATCCTGACCTTTTGTGTGGGCACTAGCCAGGCCAATAGGGCGGAGCTTGAGCAGATTGCTTTTAACCCGGGCCTGGTGTATCTCATGGATGATTTCAGCTCCTTGCCAGCTTTGCCTCAACAGCTGATTCAGCCCCTAACCACTTATGTTAGCGGAGGTGTGGAGGAGGTGCCTCTCGCTCAGCCAGGTAAAGCTCTGTGACTGCTCGGGGCTCCCTCTCCCCTCCCCCCCAGACACCTCTTTGGTGGGCAGGTGGCCCGGGCTGAACTCCAGAGGCTGGCGACGAGCTGTGCAGAGATGATGGGGTCCCTTTGGTTCATGGATTTTTGAAGGGAGGCTCAAGACACTGTACCAGCAAGCTTAGGTCCTCTGTCTAAAGGGTATTTGTCCTTGAAAGTCTAGAAAATCCAGCTTATGTTCTACCCAGGTTATCCCACCCTGGATTCAGAAGCTTTTACTTATTTGTTTATTTTTTTTGCCCCAATGTCTCTGAAGATTCTGGCGTGCAAATCTGGATGGAAATGGGAGAAAAACAGAGAGAGAGAGAAAGCTGGATCCCCTTTCATACATGAGTATACATTGGGAACATTTAAAAGTAGAATTGATTTTCTTGATAGGATGTTTTTATATTACAAATCTGCTGTATCTAGAAAAATATTTGTCATAAACCCAACAAAGGCTGTGTCTTTTTGTGATGGTAAAGTGGTTTCCAAAGGCAGTCTAGGTGATGATAATTATGGTGGCAAATTAATAAGATGATGAACTATGGACCCTTACTTCCACCAGTTGCTGACATCACACAGATGGGTAGCTAGATGGAGCCCACTGAAGCCTAATCAAAATAGTTCTAAGAGTGGTTTGAACAGAAAATAATATTCACGTGACACATTGTAGTCCCTGATTGGCTGCTGCTGTGTTTTCTGTAGTCTGACCACCACAGACTGGAAGTCACTGACAGAGATCCTTACCCACAGAGTGGTGATAGACACTATCTTGGATTCTAACCCATAACCTCAAATTTAATGGAAAGAGAATCCAAACAGAGCACTGACGACACCTGGTTATGTGTCAGTTACACTTGGGTGGATAACCCATAGCAGCCTTTGTCACTAGAGACAGATCGATTGTTAAGCACAAGGATGATGAGTACCATGTTTTCAGAAGCTGGTAACAATCTGAAAACACCATCTGTTCTAGAATGATTGGCTCCTGATGCTAGAACAGACCCCCTTAGGCTTTTCTTTGGCTGGCAGCCCTGAGGAAGCAGGGCACTACATTGGGCAGATGGGTCCAGTTGTCCTAGCCCTGTGCACAGATGCACTGCTTTGAAAGGGGGCATTTGAATGGCAGCTGGTGTGGGTTTTCTCCTCCCTTGCTGGTACAGTGGTCCTCAGATGAATTGCCTGAATCCCCATGACTGAAAGCTGGCAGTGCTGGGCTGAGGTCGGTTTGGTGCCTATTGTGCTTTTGTCCCTCACTGTGCCCCATGACCCACTTTCGTTGCAGAGAGCAAGCGGGACATCCTGTTCCTTTTCGACGGCTCAGCCAACCTCATGGGCCAGTTCACTGCCGCCCGCGACTTTCTCTACAAGGTCATCGACGAGCTGGACGTGAAACCTGACGGGACCCGGGTCGCGGTGGCTCAGCTCAGTGACGACGTCAAGGTGGAGTCCCGTTTTGACCAGCACCAGAATAAGCCTGAGATCCTGAATCTTGTGAAGAGGATGAAGCTCAAGACAGGCAAACCCCTCAACCTGGGCTATGCCCTGGACTACGCACAGAGGTACATCTTTGTAAAGTCTGCTGGGAGCCGGATCGAGGATGGAGTGCTTCAGTTCCTGGTGCTGCTGGTGGCAGGAAAGTCGTCGGACCGGGTGGATACGCCCGCACTCAACCTGAAGCAGAGTGGGGTGGTGCCCTTCATCCTCCAGGCGAAGAACGCAGACCCTGCTGAGTTGGAGCTGATCGTACCATCCCCAGCCTTTATTCTGGCTGCGGAGTCCCTTCCTAAGATTGGAGACCTGCAACCACAGATTGTGAACCTCTTAAAATCGGTGCAAAATGGGGTACCGGCTCCAGGTAAGGCACAAGACATCTGGTTGCTTCTGCAGTCCAGCTCTCCCCAGCGTGAGCTGCCTCTAGGCTGCTGGCTCCAGGTCCTCAGGTAGAAGCCCTCCTTTGTTTCCAAGAAAGATAGGTAATTTCTGCAGTTGTTCATTGTTCAGTCCCTAAGTCATGTCCAACTCTTTGTGACCCCATGGGACTGCAGCACGCCAAGCTTCTCTGTCCTTCACTATCTCCTGGTATTTGCTCAGATTCATGTCCATTGGGTCAGTGAAGCCATCCAACCATCTCATCCTCTTTCACCCCCTTCTCTTTCTGCCTTCAATCTTTCCCAGAACCAGGGTCTTTACCAATGAGTCATCTTTTCACATCAGGTGGCCAGAGTACTGGAGCTTCAGCTTCAGCATCAGTCCTTCCAATGGATATTCAGGGTTGATTTCCTTTAGCACTGACTGGTTTGATTTCCTTGCAATGAAATATGACTTTTCATTCCCAAGTTGGCTCTCTAACTTCTCTCTAGGGAAAAACAGAAGAATCAGGGTGATCACTTTTAAGGACATTAGACTGTTTCATCATAAGATGCATTATAAAGATTTAGACATATCAATGATGAAAAATAATTATTTTTCTAAAACCAATACTTTTATTATATGCATAATAAAAGGCATATAACATGGTTCCATTAGAACTAAAAGAGTCGTCGTCTTCACATATTTCCCAAATATCTTATTTTAAGTGGCTGTCACTGTGTTATAATTCATTCTCTATTTTCATTAGAAATACAAAGCATGAATTGAGACAGGCACATTCCCATTGTAAATGCTATATTAAAGTTTCTGAGTAATATTCTTTGTTACCATGACTTCATGATTAACCGCTTTCCACTGGGTGATAAAAATCCAGTAACAAGAGTAATTAATTTCACATATAATCCCTTTGACTGAAAATGCAGAACCTAGAACTTCTCTTCAAGGACGATTGGGCATATTTACTGTTGGTTTTGGGTGGTTACCTGGACATCTGGGTTACATTTCCCTCCATTGATCCGCTGTGACTTGCAGCAACGCCTTTGCGATCTCTCCTCTATAAGGTGCAATGGTTATGCAGACTCCGCCAACCCATGTCTCTTCCCCGCCCTCAACATTTCTTCTTGAGTACAGCTTTGAATGTTAATGATACTGTTCAAACATACAAAAATTCTAAAATAATTTTTGTTATTTTAATTATTAATAATTTCCTATGGCTGCTTTAAAAAATTATTGTGATTTTTGTTGTTGCTGTTAAGTTGCTCAGTCATGTCTGACTCGTTGTCACTCCATGAACGGCAGCGTGCCAGGATCCCCTGTCCTTCACCGTCTCCTGGAGCTTACTCAAACTCATGTTCATTGAGTCAGTGATGCCATCCAACCATCTCATCCTCTGTCACTCCCTTCTCCTCCTGCTTTCAATCTTTCCCAGCATCATGGTCTTTTCTAAAGAGTTGGCTCTTCACATCAGGTGGCCAAAGTATTGGAGCTTCAGCTTTAGCATCAGTCCTTCCAATGCTTATTCAGTTGATTTCCTTTAGAATTTAAAGCCACCAAATTTGACTTAAATGACAAATTCAATGGCTTGAAACAGAATGATTTTACTATCTTAAGTTTTAGAGGTCAGAAATCCAAAGCCCGTTTTACTGGGCTAAAATCAAGATGTTGCCCTTCCTTTTGGAGGTCCTGGCTGATAACCCTTTTTCTGGGGGGCATGCTGTGACCCATGGCCTCTTCCCCTCCCTCTGTGGAGCCAGCAGGGTAGCATCCTCTCTTGTCTCTGACCTCTGCTTCCTTCCTTACATCTCTCTCTGACTCTAAGCCTCTTCTCTGCCTCTTAGAGGACACATGATTGATTACCGTGGAGCCACCTGTATAATCCAGTACACATCCCCATGCCCCTGATCCTTAATTTAACCACCCCTGAACATTTTCTTCCGTACAAATGCCAGGGATTCAGAGTTGGCTGTCTTTGGGGGCTGTTACTCAGCACACCATGGCTGGTATGAAATTGTCCCTTTCCTGCCTTGAGTCACAGAGGCGGTCTTCCTTGCAGTTTCAGTTGAAAAGGATGTGGTGTTCCTGATTGACGGCTCCGAGGGTGTCAGGAGCGGCTTCCCACTGCTGAAGGAGTTTGTCCAGAGAGTGGTGGAAAGCCTGGATGTGGGACCAGACCGGGTGCGCGTGGCCGTGGTGCAGTACAGCGACCGGACCAAGCCCGAGTTCTACCTGAATTCCTACATGGACCAGCAGAGTGTGGTCGGAGCCATCCGTGGGCTAACCCTGCTGGGCGGGCCAGCCCCCAACACGGGGGCCGCCCTGGAGTTCGTCCTGAGGAACATCCTGGTGGGCTCCGCCGGGAGCCGCATAGCAGAAGGCGTCCCCCAGCTCCTGATTGTCCTCACGGCTGACAGGTCTGGGGATGACGTGAGGGGCCCCTCTGTGGTCCTGAGGAGGGGAGGGGCCGTGCCCATCGGCATCGGCATTGGGAACGCTGACATCACCGAGATGCAGACCATCTCCTTCATCCCGGACTTCGCCGTGGCCATCCCCACCTTCCGGCAGCTGGGGACCATCCAACAGGTCATCTCGGAGAGAGTGACCCAGCTCAGCCGCGAGGAGCTGAGCAGGCTGCAGGCATCTGTTATCCCCGTGACGCCTCCAGGTAAGCAGCCAGTTCTCTGGCACTTCCTTCCTTAAAATATCTGGGGCTACTGGGACTGTGGGTTACAAAGGCTTCTCAGTTTTGTTTCCTCAGCCATGGGGAGTGAAAACTAGGGTTACATGAAGAATTAGGAGCCGCATGGCCTCGGTGGCCAGAAACGACTTGGAGAGAGGCTGAGAGTCGTATTTTTAGCCAAATTTAAGTCTCAAAAAAGAAGTGGGCTTGGTTTACAGTTCAGACCCCTAACTCTGCATGAAGGCTTCTGTGTTGATAACTGAAGAGAGGGGCCATCTAGTTGATAAAACTCCCGTTTGATGCCGGGTCCTCGTTACTCTTGTGGGTTTAGCTGGCAGCCTCCGATGGTCAGGGAGGGTGTTCGTCCCAGGTGCCTCTGTCAACCTTGGGCACTGTTTCTGAAATGTTGGTATTCTCAGAGCCCAAGTGTGAAGGTGGAGTTTGAATTTGCTTGGCGCAGAGAAGGGAGTGTCTGAACTGGCAGGAAGGCCTCCTGGCTCTCTTGACCTCGGCTTATTCTACTTCCTGTTCCACTTCCCCAGGCTTGATGCAGAAGAAAGGGGGCTCAGATAGGCCCACCCCTCCAAGAATGCCCACGGAGGACCTCCTCTCCCTGGGCCCTTGGGTGGGGAGGGCACAGTGGAGAACAGGCATGTACAATGTCACCCCTGCGTGGTTCACGTGCTACAGAACAGCGTCTGCATCCAGGGATGGGGAGGCTGGGGTTGGCGGGGTGGGGAGGGAAGAGTGAAAGCAACTGAGAGAAAAGTAGATACAGGAAACCATTAGGTGAGAGAGGGGGGCAGCGTCCCCTCGTGGTGTCCACGCAGAACAGAGCACTCCCTGTGAGCCTTCCCTGGAATGCTCTTCAGGGCTTACCATCCAATAAGCTGGGGGTAACTGTGGGATAAATGCAGTGAGGGTTTTGTAGGCTGTTCCCTAGTTGATGCGTTTTGTGCATCCCCCGTACAATAGGGGAGCACTTTCCAAAACTTGCTTGGCTGCAGGAATCTCTCTCTCTCCTTTTTTTTTAGCTTTTATTTTATACTGGAATACCATTGATTTACAATGTTGTGTTTGTTTCAGATGTACCGCAGAGTGATTCAGTTATACGTATACATATATCTGTTCTTTTTAAAATCCTTTTCCCATTCAGGTTATCACAGCCTATTGAGTAGAGTTCCTTGTACTATATAGTAGGCCCTTGTTGGTTATCTCTTTAAACATAGTGGTGCGTTTATGTCAACTCCAGACTCCGACTTTATCCCCCACTCCACCCACCACCTTATTTATGCTGCATTTGAGGCACTGGCGCTCCCAGGAAGGCGCTTTGGAAATGCTGGCATCGTGTGTGGCAGCTTCTTTAAACACAAGCACATGTTTCTACAGCAGTGTGACTCCGGGTCCATTTGCTTTCCCCCTCTTCAGGATGACTATTTTCTACCTTTTCCTCATCCTGCTTCATCTACACCTCTCCCTCTTCAGTTTACTCTGAGCTGGTGATCTTGATTTCCGTTTCACTGAGAAAGTATAAGTAAAATCAAAGAAGAACATCTCTGCTTCCCCTGACAGTCTGCCTCCTCCCTATTCAAGAGTGCCTCCTGCAGCTCTCCTGTCTCCTGCATCACTGAATGTCCAATGCACTGGGCGGATCCTATCATGATATGTACGCAGTGCCTTTTCTTCTCTCATAAAATCCCCCTGGATGCCCTGCTCTCTCCTCCAGGAGGGTCCCGGTCTCCTTTTTAAAAAAAAAAATTAAAAAAAAATTAACTTACTTCTTTTAATTGGGGGCTAATTACTATACAATACTGTGTGGGTTTTGCCATACACTGACATGAATCAGCCACGGGTGTACATGAGTCCCTGTCCTGAACCCCCACCCACCTCCCTCCCATCCCATCCCTCTGGGATGTCCCAGTGCACCGGCTTTGAGTGCCCTGTTTCATGCATCAAACTTGGACTGGCGATCTAGTTCACATATGCTAATATACCTGTTTCAGTATTATTCTCTCAAATCATCCCACCCCGGTCTCCTTTATAAGCATCATCTTCACTGCCTATAGTTCTCTCTGAGCTCACCCTAACCTGTTGTTAGCTCTCCCCGCTCCACAGACAGTGTGCTGGGCAAAGTCCTTCCATCTGGCAAATCCTAGTGGTCAGCGTTGGGCACTGTTCCGCTTGGCCCGTGAGTGTCATCGGGTGGCCTGGGGTGACCTGGGTGAGGGTCAGTTGTGACCCCCTCCCTCCTGGAATGCCGTGCTCCCTCGGTCTAGATTCGGCTCCTGTGTGTCTAGGTTCTTCCTCCTGCAGTCATTCTTCCTGATCCTCTGCTGATTCTTCCTCTTCTCTCTGCTGCGTATTCGCTGAATTCCCCAGGATCCTCTCCTGGGACTGGTATTTTAACTTGAATAGTCTGAATTAGGATGCCTCGCCTGCCAGGTGTCAATTCTGTGACAAACTGGGAGGCGGTTCATCATCACAAAGGCTCTGGTACCAGTGGGGTTGAAGCCCTATGATAACATTTGATTCACAGTGGTCAGCGGCAAGAGGGACGTGGTTTTTCTCATCGATGGGTCCCAGAGTGCTGGCCCCGAGTTCCAGTACATCCGAACGCTCATCGAGAGGCTGGTCGACTACCTGGATGTGGGCTTCGACACGACCCGGGTGGCGGTCATCCAGTTCAGCGATGACCCCAGGGTGGAGTTCCTGCTGAACGTCCACTCCAGCAAGGACGAGGTGCAGAACGCGGTGCAGCGGCTGCGGCCCAAAGGCGGGAGGCAGGTCAACGTCGGGGGCGCCCTGGAGTATGTGGCAAGGAACATCTTCAAGAGGCCCCTGGGGAGCCGGATTGAGGAGGGTGTCCCTCAGTTCCTGGTCCTCATTTCCTCTGGGAAGTCGGATGATGAGGTGGATGACTCGGCCGTAGAGCTCAAGCAGTTTGGCGTGGCACCAATCACGATCGCCAGGAACGTGGACCAGGAAGAGCTGGTGAAGATCTCTCTGAGCCCCGAGTACGTGTTCTCAGTGAACACCTTCCGAGAGCTCCCCAGCCTGGAGCAGAAGCTGCTGACACCCATCACCACCCTGACTGCCGGACAGATACAGCAGCTCCTGGCCAGCACACGCTACCCGCCTCCAGGTGAGACTGTGTGTTGGCCATTGCGCTTCTGTTGTATCTTCTCAAAAAAACCCCATACACACACACACACACACACACACATATATATAAATGGGCTCAAAGGCATGATGCTCACAAGTAAAGCTAAGATAAAAGACACCTGTGATGGAACCAGTTGGGACTGTGGCTTGTTGCAGGGAAGAAGGG
This sequence comes from Redunca redunca, assembly GCA_006410935.1. Lineage (NCBI taxonomy): Eukaryota > Metazoa > Chordata > Mammalia > Artiodactyla > Bovidae > Redunca > Redunca redunca. The sequence goes on from SJYQ01007515.1 coordinate 29,201, forward strand.
CATCAGGAAGGGCTGACGGCAGGATCGGGATTTGCCAAAGATGGTTTTGAGGAAGGCTTGAGGAAATGGGACTTTGCCCTGGATTGGATGTTGTTAAGAAGGGGGAGTAGTTCTTTGACTGGGTATCTTACGGACTCTCGTGGCTAAAGTTGTAATTGGTAAAGAAACAGTGGTCACACCTGTGATCCAAGATGGGGGTGGGCATTTGGTTACTTTTGTCCTCTTTTTGTCAGTGTTCAGACACAAAAAGAGCATGGCTTTCCCTGATGTTGATGTTCTGTGAAATCTTTGGTGTTCCGCTGGAGAATCCAGGGCCTGGCTGTGTGTGCCGGGCCAGCTCTTCTGTTTTCAACAAAAAATGGTTCCGTTCCATGACTTGCTCAGCTTTTGCTGTGCTATTTTTTCCACTAGAAGTGGCCCGTGTGTTATGAGTCAAAATGTTGAATTTGTTGAGAGGCAAGATGTGAGCTATTTAATAAATGACATCCAGGAAGTACCTAGAAATCTAATTAATAGGAAGGTATGGTTTATCTTTCCTGAAAAGTGAAAGTGTTAGTGGCTGAGTCATGTGACCCCATGGATTGTAGCCCACCAGGCTCCTCTGTCCATGGAATTCTCCAGGCAAGAATACTAGAGTGGGTTGCCATTTCCTTCTTCAGGGGTTCTTCCCAACCCAGGGATCAAACCTAGATCTCCTTGGGTCTTCTTTAGTATCTGAGCCACCAGGGTCCCTTATCTTTCCTAGGACTTTTGATTAATTGTATAGTGAAAAAACTGATTCATGCAAAGAAGACAGGGGAATAATAGCGAAAATGAAAACTTTGTATAAATGCTAGAGATATGTGAGGAAAAAGAAATACTGTGAATCAAACACCCTGGGAGAGAGTTGAGATTCTCCTGGCTGTCACTGGCTAAGTGGTGGCCTTTGTCCTCAGCTGTCTCTCTTTTCTTGCGTAATAATAAGAGCTGTCTCTCTTTTCTTACGTAATAATAAGAGCTATCTCTCTTTTCTTGCGTAATAATGACATGTCTCTCTTTTCTTGTGTAATAATAAGAGATGCCTCTCTTTTCTTGCGTCATAATAAGAGCTCTCTCTCTTTTCTTGTGTAATAATAAGAGCTATCTCTCTTTTCTTGTGTAATAATAAGAGCTCTCTCTCTTTTCTTGTGTAATAATAAGAGATGCCTCTCTTTTCTTGCGTCATAACAAGAGATGTTTCTCTTTTCTTGCATCATAATAAGAGCTATCTCTCTTTTCTTGTGTAATCATGAGATGTCTCTCTTTTCTTGCGTAATAATGAGCTATCTCTCTTTTCTTACATAATAATAAGAGATGCCTCTCTTTTCTTGCGTAATAATAAGAGCTCTCTCTCTTTTCTTGCATAATAATAAGAGCTCTCTCTCTTTTCTTGTGTAATAATAAGAGCTCTCTCTCTTTTCTTGCGTAATAATAAGAGCTATCTCTCTTTTCTTGTGTAATAATAAGAGCTCTCTCTCTTTTCTTGCGTAATAATAAGAGCTCTCTCTCTTTTCTTGTGTAATAATAAGAGCTCTCTCTCTTTTCTTGTGTAATAATAAGAGATGCCTCTCTTTTCTTGCGTAATAATGAGATGTCTCTCTTTTCTTGGGTCATAATAAGAGATGCTGGTTTGGGTGATCTCAGTCTCTGCTGGTAGTAACAGTCACGATTCACAGATTATGGTCACCCAGGATTTGTTTCTAAGCACTGTTGATTTTGAAAGAAGTTGTAGCCCAGACTGCAAAGCCACCATTAAACTCAGAAAGGGGAAGTTTTGGAGAACTAACAGTATTGCAAGAAGCAGAAATTGTTCTGATGCCAAAGGCCCGATTTGTAATGATTGATTAGAAAACCTGGGAGATGAACGCAGGCACGTCGGCTGGTAGTTTTCATGTTAATTAGCGTGATGGTGTCATGGAGTGTAAGTTCAGAAAAGAAACCAGATGTGCGCCAGTCCTGTGCTGAGTTTTCCTTTTCCTTCTCACCCGCAGCTGTGGAGGCCGATGCTGCGGACATTGTCTTCCTCATCGACAGCTCTGATGGCGTGAAGCCGGATGGCATTGCACACATCCGGGACTTTGTTATCAGGATCGTGCAGAGACTCAACGTCGGTCCCAACAAAGTGAGAATTGGGGTCCTGCAGTTCAGCAATGACGTCTTCCCAGAATTTCAACTAAAGACCTATAAATCCCAGGCCAGCGTGCTGGACGCCATACGTCGCCTGAGGTTCAAAGGGGGGTCTCCTCTCAACACTGGCAAGGCTCTGGAATTCGTGGCAAGGAATTACTTTGTCAAGTCTGCCGGGAGCCGGATAGAAGATGGGGTGCCCCAACACCTGGTTCTATTTCTGGGTGGAAGATCCCAGGATGATATTTCCAGATATTCCCAGGTGATAAAATCTGCAGGAATTGCGAGCTTAGGGGTTGGAGACCGAAACACTGACAGAACAGAGCTGCAGACCATCACCAGTGACCCCAGGCTGGTCTTCACGGTGCGGGAGTTCAGAGACCTCCCCAACATAGAAGAAAGGGTCGTGAATTCCTTTGGGTCCTCCAGGGCCACCCCTGCACCTTCGGGAGTGGACACACCCTCTCCCTCAAGGCCAGGTATGTGCTGTGGGCCCTGGGACTACAAAGTGGTTATTATTTTATTTTTATTTAGTTTTAACTGAAGGAAAATTGCTTTATAATTTTGTGTTGGTTTTTACCATACATCAACATGAATCAGCCATGGGTATATGTACGGTGCCTCCTTCTTGAACCTCCCTCCTACCTCCTACCCCGTCCCACCCCTCTAGGGTGTCACAGAGCTCCAATTTGAGCTCCCTGTGTCATACGGCAAATTCCCACCAGCCAAGCATTTTGCATATGGTAATGTACATGTTTCCATGCGACTCTCTCTGTTTGTCCCATCCTCTTCTTCCCCCGCTCTGCCCCATGTCTACCTGTTCTCTGTGTCTGTGTCTCCATCGCTGCCCTGCAAATAGGTTCATCAGTACCATCTTTCTAGATTCCATGTATATGCATTAGTATATGATATTTATTTATTTTTTTACTTTCTGGCTTACTTCATTATGTATAATAGGCTGTAGGTTCATCCATCTCATTAGAACTGGCTCAAATGTGTTCCTTTTTATGGCTGCATAATATTCCATTGTATATACACACCACAGCTTCTTTATCCATTCATCGTCAATGAACATCTGGGTTGCTTCCATGTCCTAGCTATTGTAAATAGTGCTGTGATGAACATTGGGGTTACATATGTCCTTTTCAATTATGGTTTTCTCAGGGTATATGCCCAGTAGTGGGATTACTGGGTCGTATGGTAGTTTTATTCCTAGTTTTGTGAGGAATCTTCATACTCTTCTCCGTAGTGGGTGTGTTAATTTACATTCCCACCCACCATGCAAGAGGGTTCTTTTTTCTCCACACCCTCTCTAGCATTTATTGTTTGTAGATTTTTTGATGATGGCCATTCTGAGGGAACACCAACTATTTTTTAATTGAAAAAAGGCAGTCAACATTCATTTTAATTATTTTCTTCTCTCAGATTTGTGGCTGTGATACTGTTACAAATTGAATGTTTTTTTAGTTGCTAAGTCATGCTTGAGTCTTTGTGACCCCCGTGGACTGTGGCCCGCCAGGGTCCTCTGTCCATGGGATTTCCCAGGCAAGAATACTGGAGTATGTTGCCATTTTCTTCTCCTGGGGATCCCCACTCAGGGATCAAACCTGAGTCTCCTGCATTGGCAAGTTTATTCTTTATCACTGAGCCACCTGGGAAGTCCCTATAAATTAAATACAAGAAGAATAACTCAGTTGAAATTGTAGGAGGAATAGAAGGAACCATTTCAGAAAGCAAAAGGTCCTTGTTTCTTCCATGAGTTTCCATGAGACTAAGTGTAGCCCTATTGAGATGTTCTGTAATAGTGCATCGAGGGTTAGCCACAGACTCACTGGCTCTCAGAATAAAATGGCACCATTGAAGTTGTTCAGTCCGTGCCCCTCCAAACATGATTGAAAGGCAGCCTCTGTCCTACGTGGTACAGAGGCAACCCTCCTTCCTTGGGCTGAATGCACCTCCCTGGGGGAATTGAGAGCTGTCCACCTATAGCTTTGACCTCATGCTCCTGGATCTGACCTTGGGTGCTGCCAAGAGCAAGTTGAGTTCCTCCACCAACCCATGTCTTTCTCAGCTCCTCCGCGGGTGATGGCCATGCAGGCATCTGGAGCAAACGATTAGCGTTGCTTTTCCAGGAAGCGTTGCATTCCGCTTAGCTCTTTCATATCCTCCTTCTGTGCTGGTGGTACAACATCCCACATTGCCCTGGATCTCCCTTCTCTCGACTCTGTTCTCAACTCCTTGGTTAGAATTGGGAAATTCTCCCCAGCAAAGCATTTGGCATGCTGTCCAGCAGTCTTCCAAAGGTGCATGCAGTCTGCTTCCTGTTTTCCAGTCTTTCTCCAGCCTTCCCTTGCCTTGCCTCTAGGACACATCCCCCCTTCTGCCAGACACTGTCATTTGCTTTTGACCAGGAAGAAAGAGTTCCGTGGCATTTCCTAAAACACTTGATACCATGGATTGATGAATCCATGGCATAACCCCATTTTGCATGGAATAACTGGGGATCTGCTGAGTTCTCACATCTCTTTTCCTTTCATTTAGATGATTTATCATTTATCTTCTTGTTTGGGGCATGATGGTTTGAGGGCTGTGAATCTGGTAACTATAGAGACATGGACTAGAGCCAAGGTGTTCACTGTGAATGAATGACAGGAAGGCCTTATTTTAATCATTTTCTGCTTGGTAATTTTGTTCTGGGTACGGAAATTGAATTTCCCCTTTTCTCGTCATCATCATCTTTAGAGAAGAAGAAAGCCGATATCGTGTTCCTGCTGGATGGTTCCATCAATTTCCGGAGAGACAGTTTCCAGGAAGTGCTCCGTTTTGTGTCAGAAATTGTGGACACGGTTTATGAAGGGGGCGACTCCATCCAGGTGGGGCTAGTCCAATACAACTCTGACCCCACTGACGAGTTCTTCCTGAAGGACTTCCCCACCAAGCAGCAGATTATCGACGCCATAAACAAGGTGGTCTACAAAGGGGGGAGGCATGCAAACACCAAGGTGGGCCTGGAGCACTTGCGGCTGAACCACTTCGTGCCCGAGGCGGGCAGCCGCCTGGACCAGAGGGTCCCGCAGATTGCCTTTGTGATCACGGGGGGAAAGTCGGTGGAGGACGCTCAGGAGGCGAGCATGGCGCTCACGCAGAGAGGCGTCAAGGTGTTTGCGGTGGGTGTAAGGAACATCGACTCGGAGGAGGTTGGGAAGATAGCGTCCAACAGCGCCACGGCCTTCCGGGTGGGGAACGTCCAGGAGCTGTCCGAACTGAGCGAGCAGGTTTTGGAAACGCTGCACGATGCGATGCATGAGACCTTATGTCCAGGCATGACTGACGTTTCCAAAGGTAACATCCTTTAGGTGCTTATATTCAATCCTGTCTTTTCCACACTGGCAAGTTATCTGGTTGCTCAGATGCCCAGCTCTGGCCTTGGGTCTCCTGCAGCACCTGCTGCTTCTGGGACTGGCTTAACATCCATGTGGTTGGGTCCTGGTTGTCACCTGCCTCTGTGATAGGATGTGTTTCCCAGATAGGAGTGGACGTCTGTCTTTTCTTGCTCTTACCAGATTTATTCCTCCTGTCTAATCCTCTAAATAATTCACCTAAATAATTCAGACTGATTGATGTCTATTTCAATTTGTAGGTTCCTTAGATTATTTGAGACCAGAGTGTTTGAATTCTCAAGTGTGTTTAATGTAAGGCCGACACTTGGGATGCATCTAGACACTGGCTGTATTCTGTGCTAGAGCTGATTAAGTCCCCAAAGCCAACATACTAAAATGCCAACAGTTTCGGTTCCTAAGAGTCAGTATGCATTTTCCTGGTGAGAGAGGCGGATCCAATTGCGTCTCAGAGCTCGTACACAGATGATCTCATCTTGCCCTTGAGCGAGTGTCTTCCGGTCCACGTCCCCAGCTGTGCCTGTACGTTGAAAGTGTCTCAGCAGCTTGACTTTGAGCTCATGGCCTGCTTCTCCCTTTATAGCCTGTAACTTGGATGTGATTCTCGGCTTTGATGGTTCAAGAGATCAGAATGTCTTTGTGGCTCAGAAGGGCCTCGAGTCCAAGATGGACGCCATCCTGAGGAGAATCAGTCAGATGCAGAAAATCAGCTGCAGCGGCAGCCAGCTGCCCACGGTGCGGGTGTCTGTGGTGGCCCTCACGCCCTCGGGCCCCGTCGAGGCCTTCGACTTTGCTGAATACCAGTCGGAGCTGTTTGAGAAGTTCCAGAATATGCGTGCCCAGCACCCCTATGTCCTCACCGCGGATACACTGAAGCTCTACCAGAACAAGTTCCGGCAGGCCTCGTCGGACAACGTGAAGGTCAGGGCGCCGCCGCGTTTCTACTTCCTGTGTCACCTGTGGGTTTTACTGGGCAAGGGTCATAGCCTGACGCCCCAAAAGCCCCGTCCCCAAACTGTTCTTCTGCGGATGTTCTTCATGTTTGGTGGGGTTGGTGGTGCCTGTGTTTAAGAGTCCTTTGTCATCAACTGAGCTGAAATGAAATATCTTTGTTTTACTAAAGCTCTTAAAAAAAACCACTTGAAAATCAGTAGTTAAGCTTGAATGGGTTGAATTTTTGACTAATGCATGTTTAAGCATAGTCCTGCCCTTTAAATACGTTATATTCTCTGTTTGTATATAATTTTATCTTTCTTTCTATGTTTGCGCGCGCGCGCGCGCGCGCGCACACACACACACACACACACACACACACACACACACACACACAGCAGTTCTCCAGGGCCCGCATAGCAGCGCTCCGTAGGCGGGGCGGCTTAAGCAACAGTAATTTGTTCTCTCGCAGCCTGGGAGGCTGGAGGTCTGGGATCGGGGGGAGGCAGGATAGTTTTTTGGGGGTCTCTCAGCTGGGCTTGGAGACGGCGTTGTCGCTTCTCTCTCCGAGTGGTTTCCCCGCTCTGTGTCTGTGTCCCATCGCCTCATCTTAGAAGGACACCGGCCACGTTGGATGGGAGCCCACTCGATGACCTCATTTACTTCATTGCCTCTTTAAAAGCCCCATTGCCAAATACAGTCACACTCGGAAGCACTGTGGCTTAGGACTTCAAACTGTGAATTTCAGAGGGACACAGTCTAGCCCATGACACACATGCACACCCCTCCCCCCACACGCATGTGTGACGCTACATCCCCTAAATAAGAGAATGCGATAAAATTTTTATTTTCACTGTTGCTTGTGCTTTTTAATAAATCAAGCCCTGCAACGTACCCATTTATTTTATACCCCATCTAGTATCAAGGAACTTTGAATAGGGGGTAATTGGTTTTCAACCTTAGCCCCCTATTTCCTCCATCGTGAGGTGAAGGATTTGAACTGGCTAATGTTCCTTGCAAGGGTCTGTGATGTTTCCTTTTAATTTCAGCTGGGTTTTCACACATCTTTTATCTTTAGGTGGTCATTCATTTTACGGATGGAGTGGATGGGGATCTGGCAGATGTACAAAGAGCATCAGAGGAACTCCGACAAGAAGGTGTGTTCTGGGGGGTTTCTAAATGGGAGGCAGGTGCACTGCTGGGCTGGAGAGAAGCGAGTTCACTAACAGACCCTCTGGGCCAGTGGCTTGTCCTGCGGGCACTTCTGTCCAGCATCTTGCTCCTCTTTCACCTGCCTGAGGCCATGGGATGAACCAGCAAGTACCCCTCACTTACAAAGACCAAGCCCCGACACAGGCCCCATGGTGTCCTAGGCCATTCACGTGGCACAGTGTCTAGAAAGCTTGATGCTTTTGCAAAGCAACATGAAGTTTTGATTCATTTGGCTGTATCGTATAAATTAGGAATTACTATGTTTTTGGTTTGCAGTTATCACAGCTCAAAAAATAGTATAATATTAAGCAAAGTTAACATAAAATGATGAAAGCATACTTCCCAAATTTATTGTGACCGTTTGCAGTGGTACCTGTTACCAGATGTACTATTTGATCATTTGCTTTGGAATTTGATAGCACTGACGATCGAAAAAGTAAGTACTAACATCAGAGGTTTAAGAATTTATGGAAGCATGATTTAGCTCAGGAATGTTCCGTTTATTAGCTTGCTTCTCCAGAGCAATGGAGAAGAAGCTCCTGTCATCCGATTTTGGAGGGGTGGGATTTCAGTTCTTCCCACAGCACGTCTGTGTTAGGTAGGATCAGAACTTGAGAATTCATGTCTGTCATAAATGACAGTGTCATTTCCTACAGTTGCATCCGTCAGTGTACTTTTTTGACATCTTGGGAACAATTGCTCATAGGAGTCCAGAGTGCTAGTTCTGCAACTCTGCAGAATAGCTGAGTGTGATTGCATGCGTTTCAGTTAAAGGTCAACTTTTATTTATTTGTTTTATTATTTTTAACTGGAGGATAGTTGTTTTACAGTGTTGTATAGGTTTCTGCCGTACAACACCACGAGAGCAGTCATAGTTATATATATATATATATATTCCCTCTCTCTTGAACCTCCCTTTCCCTCCCCATCCACCCCTTTAGGTCATCACAGAGTGCCAGGCAGGGCTCCCTGTGTTATACAGCAGCTTCCCACTAGTTATTAATTTCTGTTTTACACGTGAGAGTGTGTATGTATCAGTGCCACTTTCTCAATTCGTCATACCCTCTCCTTCCCTGGCTGTGTTTGTAAGTCCATTCTCTGTGTTTGTATGTCTCCATTCTTTCTTCTCTGCAAATAGGTTCACCAGGGCCATTTTTCTAGATTCCATATATGTGTGTTAATATATGATGTCTGTTTTACTGTTTGTGACTTACTTCCCTCTGTGTAACAGGCTCTAGGTTCATCCACCTCACTACAAAGCCAAATTTTTATACTGAAGTTTTCTTTAAAAAATAGAGTGGGAGGAAAGCGCTGTATTTCTTGAACGCCCACATGAGCAGTCTAAAGTGGACCTGTCCCTGCAGGTGTCCGAGCTCTGATCTTGGTGGGCCTCGATCGCGTCGCCAACTTGGAGCAGCTCATGCAGCTGGAGTTCGGGCGAGGATTCATGTACAATCGGCCCCTGAGGCTGAACCTGCTGGACCTAGACTACGAACTAGCCGAGCAGCTTGTGAGTGTTTCACATGTTGGTCTAGATACCGCAAGTTGGGGCATCTCAGGATAATACAGTCCATCATCATCAGGCAAATGGAGGAGAGACTCCTGGGTGGGCAGTTTAACTCCCTGATTCACTAGGGACCTGCTTTGTTGCCATCACACGAGTCCTGGGAAGGGAGCTCTCTAAGGACTGGAAATAGAGCCACCTGGGAAATGGGTGTCCAGGCGGCTGTTGCCTCAGAGTGGCCTCTACTCCCTTAACGAGACGTTTTTCCCTTTGTAAGACGGCTGAGAAGTCATAACATTGAGATCGACCCTCTCCAAGCCAAAAATAGGGAAAAGAAGAGTAGGCAGGAAAAGAAAGGTCATCTCTGGGTGGAAAGGGGCTTCTATTGCCTTCTCTTCTAGTTTCCTTTGCTGCAAATGAGGATAGACCATGAGGCTTCCTAATCCCCCTGAGTTCAACTTCTCAGCTGGTGGGTTTAACTCCTGGGTTAGAAGTGAGCCTGGGGGCTTTGGGATGTGGGCCTGAGTGTTCAACTCAGAGACTCTTTGGCAGAGGCAGCAGTGAACTGCAGAACTCAGTGGCTCTGCCCATTCTTTCCCTCCCACCTTCTTCCCAGGACTGGGGTTAGGATTTTTTTTTTTTTGAAGGAGGTTAGTAGACAAATTTGGGACTTGGGAGAGCATGAAAATTCTAGGAAATTCACTGCAAGCAAATGCATTGACCCTCATGAGTTCAGCAGGTGGAAATGTGTCTTGGGTGTGTGCTTTCCCACACGAGGCCAGGGGCTGGGCTGGAAGGTCGTGTCCAGGGTGTCTGATGGATGTTGGAGGCTTTGGTGACCAGAGGTGGGGTGCTCGTGGCTCAGGCAGGGACCCTACCCCATGGCCACCCCCAGGCCTTCTCTCTAGGCAGGTACCCTGTTCTGTGACTCTGCCCAGGGCTCAGGGAAAGACATATGGTCTGCTCTAAAACCCCCTTCCATCCTGGCCATCTGCCAGGATTTGTTAGGCTTTGCTTTTTGCAGCTTAAAAATATCTATGTTATACTTAGCAACTGAAGCTTAAATATCTATGCTGGCAACTTTAGAAGTAAGGCCCAGGCTTAGGTGAATATTTTATGATTAGGATGTATTATTTTTGGTGGCTCTTCAGACTCTGTGTGACATCCCGTAGCCTGCTGATGGCTAAGTCTTCGAGGAAATGCCCCGGGGAGTGATGCCATCTCTCGCTGTGAACGCCACATCCCTCAGATGGCACGCTTATGCTTTTTCCCTAGGCATTTACTGAAGGGTGAACTTTGCCTTTTGTCTCGGTAGGACAACATCGCTGAGAAAGCCTGCTGTGGGATTCCCTGCAAATGCTCTGGACAAAGAGGAGACCGAGGGCCCATAGGCAGCATCGGGCCAAAGGTAGGTGGCTTTACCCTCTTTTCCACCTGAGACTAGCTTCAGAGCGGGCACTGCTCTGGCTGAGAGGTTTCTCCACTGTCGCGGCGGGGAGATGGATAGGGAGGAGCGGGAAGAGCTGTGCTGCGGGACAGGGGTCTGAGGGGTGGACCCTTCCCGAGTCTGCTCCTGCCTCCCTTTCCATGGGGCTCAGTTCCGCACTGTCTCTTTAACTTATAAAACCACGTTGAGACCAGTGGCATCGCTGACTGGCAGCCTCACTACGATGGTCAGCAACGATTCTTTGCATTTGCTTCTAAGTTACGGGAAACACACAGTATTTCTTGGTAGATCAGGAGCCTTAAAGATCCTGATAGAATAGCTGCACTGAAATAATGTGTGGAAAGCTGTCACGTTCAAGGGACACCTAACACATGGCTCTGCTGCGTGAAGGAGGACCAGGGAGATGCTTAAGTAGGAAACAAAGAAAACCACAGCTCTTAACCAAGCAACTGATGACTTTGTTCTAGGGCATTCCGGGAGAAGATGGCTACCGAGGTTATCCTGGCGATGAAGGTGGACCTGTAAGTCAACATTACTTTATTCCCTCCTCGTTCCTTACATGTTGGGACTGAATTGTGGAGTTCATCTGTTTCATTTCCAATCTTTCCCACTGGGAAAACCGTGAATTCCTATCTGTCTTAACAACTCGACTCAGAGCTCTGTGCTGCAGGAACTGGTCTGAAGCGTGTGGGTATGAAGTGCAGGTCCTCACTTGTTCCATCTCAGAAGGGGACAGCGTGGCTTTGGAGACAGAGGGCTACCGGGGATACCGAACCAAGCATCTACCAAATTCAGATACCCAGGCGAGAGGCGAGCGGGCTGGATTGGGGTGCAGGGGAAACCTTGGCAGGATTTTAGGGGTGACACCTTTGAGAGGAGTCTCCTCGAGGGCAGTTGGGTTATCAGGAGCCAAGGCGTCTGGTGGGGGTGGGTGGAATCTGCAGCAGGGCCTTTGGGAAGGAGAACCTGACCCAGAGGTGACTTGAGAGGTTTTTGAGAACTGACAAAGCCCAGCCTTGGGATGGAGATAGAGAGCTCCTAGTGGGGATACAGAGGTCCTGAGGTGGGGATAGAGAGCTCCTGGTGGGGATAGAGAGCCCCAGTGGGAGGACTGGAAGGTCCTCCCAGGAAGGACATAGGTCTGGAAGGACTGAAGCCACAAAGTTCCCGTCAGCAGAGCTGGGTGTCAGCGCTGGGCCTGGACCTCATTGGAGAACTGAAACCAGGGACCACACTGAGGAGCAGCCAGCCTGAGGGTCCTCCACGGGGCCCGGTCCTCACCAGACGCAGTCCCCCAGGGCCTGCTCGTCCTCTGCCCACCAGGAGGTGCCCTGTGCTGCTGACTGCCCCAGACCATCTCCCTCCGGGGCAGGGATCTGCAGGTTCCAGGCGCAGTGCAGGGAGGCTGGAGGCCCGCCTGGCACATGACCCATCAGCCCCGCCTGATGCAAGCCCTCCTCAACGATGCCCGCTCGGTGGACACACTCAACAAGAAGGTCCAACCTGCAGAACCCCTTTGTGTCTCCCTACAGGGTGAGCGCGGTCCTCCTGGCGTGAATGGCACTCAAGGTTTCCAGGGCTGCCCCGGGCAGAGAGGAGTCAAGGTAGAGTGTGGGTGCCCCTCAGTGTGGGGAGGGGATCCCTGCAGCCCTGCACGTGTGCAGAAGGAGACAGCTCCGCCCAGCACCTCCTGGGGGAGGAGGATGCCCGCTGGCTTCTCTGCTCAGTGCTGGACAGCCGGTGGCCTCGCATGGAGGTGGCCCCGGGCCTGGCGGGTTCGGGAGCACAGGCCTCGTTGGGAAGGGAACCTGAGGCTGGAGAGACAAGTTGCCTGTGGCAAAGGGAAGCGACCAGCAGTACTGACAGGACAGAGAGAACCTGGGCTGGGCAGAGAGAGAACTGGCGCCCAGAGTCTTTAGAGCCGTGGACCTGGGGGGAGGGAGGGAAGTGGGGAGCGGGGATTGGGAGAGGACTCCTGCACTGGAAGCTTCTGCGTGTGAAATACTTGGATCAAGGGTGGATGAATCTTCTCCATCTGCTGGAGTTTGGGAGCCCGTGTCAAGGGACCAGCCCCCACACTGCAGTGCTACGAAGGGGCCTCCTCGGAGCTCCTGCCCCTGGCCTGCAGCCCCCCGCTCCCAGGGGGGGCAGCAACACCCATGTACTCAGGTCCAGGCAGGTTAGCCTATGATCCCCTTGTGATGGCGAGAAAGCTATCCCAACAGGTGAATCTCTAACACTGAATTTTTAGACCCCGCCCTTCGTGTTGGGGATGGGGAGGGGTCAGTCCTTAGCCTACTCTGGCCTACCCTCTCCAGCCTCCAGGAAGGAGCTCACATTCCTTCTTCCCTTCCCTTCCAGGGCTCTCGTGGATTCCCAGGAGAGAAGGTACTTCAGCCTGGTTTTCTTTATATGTTTAAAACTTTCCCAGTATTCTGCCAGATTTTGCACTCACTCATGCGTCTTGTCCCCTGACAGGGTGAATTAGGAGAAATTGGACTGGACGGTCTTAATGGTGAAGATGTAAGTGAGTTTCCACTCTTAAGTCCAAACTGCGCTTAGGCCTGAAGATGCTGGTGACTGATCCGTCAGTCTCCGGCAGACATTGTGCCTGGAGTGACATTTTATTGTTGCCTTTGGCAGGGCGACAAAGGGCTGCCCGGTACTTCTGGAGAGAAAGGGAGTCCAGGAAGGAGGGTAAGCATATGTCTATAGCGTGGCTGTCCTGGAGAAGCGACAAATGTTTCACTTAACGATGATTTCTTTTACTTGTGTATAAGACCGCTTCCTCTGGGCAGCCTTCCCTGACCTCCTCTTGGGGTGCGTTCTTAGCATCTCCTAGGTCCCCTGTCAGTCATGACATATTTACGTTGTCTTTTCTTGTTTGGAGAGTATGTCCCATGGGGCAAGACCCGAGTGTGTTTTGTTGAAATAAATCCCCAGCGCCTGATACAGCGAAGGTCCCCATAAGTACTTGGGGGTTACCTGCAATGCTTGGAGATAGTTTTACCTTTGTGGCAGATGAGTAAATGGTAAATGATGGAACACTATTCAGTTTAAGACTTCTGATGGGACGAATGCGCTTTTGAGGGCGAGATGAAAATGTGAGGCTAATTCTCGGGCTCTGCTTGTGGTTTTTACTTAGGGTGACAAAGGGCCCAAAGGCGACAAAGGGGAGAGAGGTGACGTCGGGATCAGAGGCGACCCGGTAAGGGCTGCTGGCTCTTCATGGCTGATACGAGACTTGAGCCTGGGGAACGGGGGTGTGGGGAGAGGTGGACTGAAAGGAAGGGTTTCACCATTGAAATTGTTGTAAGGCATGCTGGCGACATAAGTGGTTTGTCCTTTTCTTAGAATTTTGGGGTGGCTAGAGATGTCTCTGCTCTCTAACTGCAAGATAATTCTTTGCAAAGCCTCTCCTATTAAGACCCAAGAAGCTTCCCTAAAGTGTGGTCTTAGGACACTTTAAGTTTGGGTTAGAGAAAGAGAAACATTTACAGCTTTTCCTGTGTTATGGGGCTATAAAACCTGTCAGCAAGTGACCACCACTGGGCCAGCCTCTTGGGGTCCAGACAGGATGAGGCAAGTGTGAGCCTGGCCACTGTCCTCCCCAGGAGAAGGAACAGGGTGGGAGGGAATACCCCCCACCCCATCTAGGGCTTAGAGCGATGGCTGACCCCACAGCAAGCTCTGTCGGGTGGGATGGGCATTACCTGAACGGTATGCGGCTGAAGCGCTGAGTTGCAGACGTCACTGCAATTTTCTTGGTCCCTGGCCCCCCGCAGCAGTGGCTTTCTGTATATGCACGTGTGACTTATTCCCTACCTGTGCTCTTTTCAGGGCAATTCAGGACAGGACAGCCAGCAGAGAGGAGCCAAAGGAGAAACCGGAGACATCGGCCCCGTGGTAAAGTGCTCTGCTCTGTAGACCTTCCCTGCGCTGCAGGCCCTGGGGGATAGCCTCACGCTGGGTCATTGCCAGCCCTGGGGGCCGTGGACGGGGGCCTTGAGGCTGTGGGTGCACAAGGTCAAGGTCGGGAGCAGAGAGCCTGGAAGCCAGCGTGCGTGCTTGAGAAGGGGTCTCCGAGGGGAACCCAAACAGCCCCTCCCAAGAGGGGCTTCTTCTGGGCAGAGTTTGTGCCCCCTAGATGTTTCCAGAGAGTGTGCGTCAAGCCAAAGCCTCATGGGGGGCAGAGGGCACCTGTGTCTGAGGCATCCCTGGCGTGGGTGACCGGCCCTCTCTGTATGCACCCCCGTCCGCCGGCGTCTTGGGCAGAATTTGAGTTACACAGTCTTCTTTGCGGAGAATCTTATATCAGTTTTCTTTCCCACGCCAGGGTCTCCCTGGGAGAGACGGGGTGCCTGGAGGGCCTGGAGAACCTGGGAAGAGCGTGAGTGTCTCTTGGGGCTTAGGGGAGTAGGCTTTGAACTGTTTGCCTAACTCTGCCAGACCTCCTACTCAGAGCTACTGAGCAACTTTTTATTGGGGGAATTAAGGGATTTTGGAAGCCACCTGTTGCTGCTTCTTCATACCCTTTGTCATTATCATTTACTCTTGACCCACCCCCAGTCTGTTTCCCTCCCCTCCCGAAACAGACCAAAGTGTTAAGTCACTCAGCCCTGTCCGTCTTTTAGGGACCCCATGGACTGTGGCCTGCCAGGGTCCCCCGTCCATGGGATTCTCCAGGCAAGAGAGAATCTCCCGCTGGAGTGGGTTGCCATGCCCTTCTCCAAAACAGACCAGACAGACACTTTAAAAAGTAATATCTGCTGCTTTTGACTATTCGGCCAGGCTTTATCCCACTGAATAATTAAAAAATCCAAACAGAAATAAGAAAGAGTGAGGGGATTAGGGGCAGGGAGGCAGACGGGGTATATGTTTATTTTGTTTGACAATTGTTTGTTGTTCTTCCACTGCTGTAAGTCAAACAGTGAAACCAGAGCCAGTTTTCCAGTGAAGTGCTTCTCACAGTTGCTTTTCCAAGGCATTTCAGAAATGCCTGTTGCAGACCACTCACTGCCTCGTCTTTGTCTTGTTGAAGAATTGCTGAGGTCAGAGGGGGATGGATGATCACTGGGAAGCCATTTGAATGCTTCCAGGGCCCAGGGAATACCTGGAGCTCGGACCCCCTAGCTGGAAGAAGATGGTCCAGAAGCTTGTGAATCCTTAGTCAGTTCAGGGTGCTGGTGGGTGCCTGAGACAGGTGTTTGCTCAGCATCTCGCTGGGGACGGTGGTGGGGAGGGTTGGGACCAGGGCCCCCTCCTCTGTATCGCCTGGGGAAGTCACACGCTGTGGGTCCATAGCTAGGTCACTTGAGGGTGTCTGCCGGCGGCGGCTTTTAAAAGAAACGACAGGATTCATTCTGACGGGGGCTTTCAAAAGAAATGACTCTTACCTGTAAGCAGATGATATCCTATGGGCATCACCTTACTTTTAACATTCAGAAGAAAACTTAAATTTTGAAAACTGCTCTCTTAAAAGTCTTGAGTATAAATTTTGAGTAATACTGTTGATCTATACAATGGAAAGCAGTGATGAAACACTCTACTCTTGTGCTGTCCAGCTTTGTGAACAGAGCCAAAGCTTGTTTCCATGATGAGCACAGAATTCAGTTGTATTTCTAAGCATGGGTCGGAGCTTGGGGTTTGAGTTCCGTGTGGCCAAGTTGGGACTTCTGTTAGGAGCTCCCCAAGTGAGGCTCACGCTGAGATGAAAGACTTCCTCTCCTGGGCTGCCTCCTGTCCTATGTGGCCCAAGCACAGGTGACCTCCGGTCATACTCAGGGATGACTCTGTGAGGAGTGAGCAGATTGCTGCCCTGTGGAGGCGTGGCCTGGCTGCACCTCTCCCACCCTAGACAGTTCATCCACAGTTCATCCCTAGACGGAGGCCCAGGTCTTCACTAGAGGGGCTGCAATTGCAGTGAGTCACGGCAGAGCGGTAGCCCCAGATTTTCACTGGGTTGGTCCATGGCGGGCAGTGCACATGCTTCTTGGGTTGAGGAAGCCGACGGGCCATGCCCGTCACAGGCTGGCTGATGACAGGCTCTGGAATTCTACCTCCTAACCTCACAAAGATGTATCCAGGATGGGTGCCCACCCCCAAACATTTCCACCAAAGAGGAAGGAATCACAAGGTGGGACTTACTGGAGTACTCGCAAGTGCGCCCACGTTTATTTGAACTAAGTTCACTTCTGGAGCATCGGGGAAGATGCTGCTGAGTCTTGAGCCCAAACCGAGACAGCCAGGCTTTTAGGTCAACGCACATGCACTCCGGACACGTTACTTAACCGAGTATGTGTTATAGTTGATCGGGGCAGTGTGGAGAGTCTGGGGCTTCCTTCCATTATAATTGCTGTCTTACCTCCCTCCAGTTAGGAAAATGTAAGAAAAATAGCCAGGTCGGCATGCCTGTTTTCTTGAAACTGGCTGGGGCCATGTAGCCCGAGGACTCCTTGTTTTGCTTGGCAGGTCTGAAGTCATTCTCAAATGTTCCATTTAGGTGATTGACAAGGGCAGCGTGGGAGCCCAGCCTTCCCTCGGTGGGGTGGTGGAGGAGGGGAAAGGTGTCACTCATGAGAGTTTCCTGCGGGCCGGTAGGCACAGCGTCAGGCTCCCAGCGGGTTTGACGAAGGTGCCCACTCCTCCAGCCTCCCCTTCACAGTTGTGTGGTTTCTCCCCAGGGTGGCTTTGGCCGAAGAGGACCAGCAGGAGCTAAGGTAAAGCCTCTCCGTCGCCATCTCCTTGATGTCATTACCGTATACCTCACCAGGGGCTCCCAGGGGCTGGCCCTCCCGTCCCACTCAGAAATTAAGAGGGACTTTCTCTTTCGCCATCAAGGCTTGTGGCTCCAACAGCAGCCTTCCTACCATCTCCTTGATTTAGCCTTTTCTGCAAAGGCTTGGGTAACTTGATGATGCAGTGAGAATGATTATCAGAATGAAAGTGGCCGTGGGAACGGGGGATGGAGGAGAGGGAAAGAGGCAGGAGGCTGTGTCCTGGACGTCTCCTGCTGGTCTTGGCAGCTCTGCCTCTCAGCTGTCTCTGCGAGACAGGTGTGGGCTAAAGTAGCTTCATGTCATGAAGTCATATTGAGGAAAAGGTGAGATAAGTGGGGCAATCGATTCTAAGGGTGCCAAGTGACAACTGGCTCCACGTGTCCAATGCCTCTCCCTGGAGCTGCGGTGTTACTTCTGACCCCCCGGAACAGCTGGGACAGTTCCCTGCGCCCTCCACCAGATGTGACCGGAGCACAGATGGCTGACCTCTCCCTGCCTCTTCTCTCCTCTCAAAGGGCAACCAGGGTGGCCCCGGCCCGCAGGGCCCTGTGGGAGAGCAGGGGACCAGAGGCGCGCAGGTCAGTACCCCGGCATGCCCGTGTGTCCTGTGATACGTTCCCAGATGTCTTGCTGTTGTTGTTTAGTAGCTAAGTCGTGTCTGATTCTTTGCGACCCCGTGGACTGTGGCCCACCAGGCTCCTCTGGCCATGGGATTCTTCAGGCAAGAATACTGGAGTGGATTGCTATTTCCTCCTCCAGGGGATCTTCCTGACCCAGAGATCAAACCTACGTCTCTTGCATTTCCTGCATTGGCAGGCGGATTCTTCACCACCGAGCCACGTCTTACCGTATACTTTTTTTAAAATTGAGGTGACAATCAGTTTTGCAAAATTGAACACAAAATTTAATCTTTTGAAGGGGCACTGAGAGCATTCCCAGCATTGCCCAAGCAGCATCTCTATCAGGTTTCAAAGTGTGATTATTGTCCCGCAAGGAGACACTGTGCCCATTAAGCAGTTGTGCTGCACTCCCCCCACCCATCTCCTGTAGCCACTGATTCTCCTTCTGCCTTGGTGAGCTGGCATCTTCTGAACCTTTTATACGAACGGAAGCATTTACCAAGTGGTCTTTTGTATCTGGCTTCCTTCACTCAACATCACGTGTTTGAGGTTTATCCATGCTGTGGCCTGTGCCAGGGAGCCGTTCCTTCCCGTGCAGAGTAACCTCCCATTGTGTGGGTCCTGTGCTGGTCGTGGCCGGTCACCTCCACGCAGCACTTACATGGGCATCTTACTTCTTCAGGGTCCGCCTGGTCCCACCGGTCCTCCAGGCCTGATTGGTGAACAGGGCATTCCCGGACCTCGGGTAAGTCCGTCTTGTCCCCTCTTTCGCTAAACAGCCAGCAGAGATGGCCTGTGTTTCGTGGATGGTGGGACCCCTCAGCCCGACACTTTCGCAACACAGACCTCAGTTCTCATAGCAACTGGCTCATCTGCCCTGAGGAAGTTAGAGACTGTTTTTCTTGGGGCTCCTTGGGCTAAGTCGCAGTGGACATAGGCCAGGTGGGTGGTGAGCAAAGGAAGGATGGACCTCACTGCAGAAGTCTTAGGGTGGACCGAGGAAGTCAGATGAATCTACTAAGATGCTCAGATTACACCGTACTGCTGGAAATGATTTCTGTGCTTTGGTATTCTGTGTAAAGAAATTCCCCCACCCTTAAGTGTGACGTGGAAGATGGTCCTTAAACTTGCCATCATTGCAGATGTCAGCATCTGTCTCATCTGTTATCGATGATGAGCGAAAGCAAGTTGGTGTAGCTGAGACAGGCCTGGGTGCCCTCACACTCCACACTTTGGTGTCCCTGGGGTCTGCTGTGATCCTGAGGGAGCCATCCTACTGTTTGTTACAGAAAATAGTCATGACTAATAAACCAGCAAAGAACTGACCCGAGGCTAGGTAAACACCCAGAAGTGTTTTATAGGGGCAGTAGGAACTTTGTGAGAACCGCTATTTGCTTGGGAAGTCTTTCCTCAATTTGAATTCTGATAGATACCTATTTTTAAAGCTTGTGTGTTTTTTCCTAACATACATTTAAGCTCTGATTAGTCAAGCCTTTTTTGATGGTGCAGAGGTGAGGTGAAACTCTTCAAATAGCAAGCAATACAAACAGCTATCACCATCTGGATTTGCTGGGCCCGGCGGGGTCACTTCTGGGCTCTGTGGGCTGCCCTGTATTTTAAGAGCTGTGTCCCTTTGTTGATCTATTCTCTCACTCTGAGTTTGAGTGTGTATAGGTTTCCATACCTGTAAAATCAGGTGCTTGTGGGGAGGTGTGGAAAGCGAGAGGAGGGAATGCCGTATACAGCTGCGTGGTTGTCCCTAGTTAGTAACTCAGGAGGTGAACGTTAATTCCTGGGATGTGTGCACACATGTGAAAAGAGGTCACGCTCATATTTTAGGGTGACATAGGCCCTCTCCATGCATGTTTGCACGGGGGCCTCCAGGGATGGAAGTGGCGGAGAGCTGCAGGATCTGACCTCCATGCAGAGGCAGGGTGGGGGCTGCAGGAAGTGAGATTCGGACTCTTTGACTTTGGAAGGGTGGGTGTCTCACTGCCTCTCTCCCCTCCTCCTGCTCCAGGGAAGCGGGGGAACCGCAGGTGCTCCTGGAGAACGCGGCAGAACTGGGCCCCTGGGAAGAAAGGTTTGTCTGGACAAGGGCAACGCGTGTTTCTGGAGGCCAAGCCGCCCCTCCCCCAAACACCCTGGCCCGGCTCCCTCGTCTGTCAGTCTGTCCAGCTGCTTGGTGTGCACATCCTTCTCCTCCCCTCTGGGCTTTTCCACCTGCCGCCCCTGCTGACAGCGGCTGGGCCGGGGGATCATCGTCCCCGCCTCGAGGGTGTGCATGGGCTGTGAGCAGTGGATTAGTGTGTATTCGCGGAGCTAGGACACCAGCCACTACTGGCCTGCCGCATCTTTCTAAATCCCGGCTTGTGAAGATGGCTCAGGGAGCCCAGGGCACATCGGCAGCCCCCAGGACTGCCTCCGGACGCTCCGAGTGTTCTCCAGATGGGCCAGCAGCCTCGCTGGCCACATGCAGCTGGTCCAAGGGCCCCAGAGCCCGGCGGCTTTGGGTAACAGCAGCTTGCTGGATGCAGGCTGACGGTCCGCAAGCCCCGGGAAGAGCTGCTGTCCTTCGTCTGAGACGCAGCATTTCTCAGGGAGAGCAGTGAGTTCGGGCAACTCAGCCTCGCCTCTCTGCCCCGGGTGAGGCTGTGGAGTCACTGCTGACTCCACGCAGCCCTCTCTCCTGTGCCCACCTCTCTCTCCTCCCCGGCAGCCTGTCCCCTTGCTGTAATGACGGAAAGAACAAGCATAGAAGCCTGCCTGGATTCTCTTCCAGGAGTTCACGCATGAGCCCTGCAATGTAAAAAACTCACTAACCTCAAAATCTAAAAGGTGAAGCTAGCAGCTGGTGGCAGCCTGCCAGTGGCATCACCCAGAGCAAGCACAGGCCTGAAACCACAGTTTGAGTCGTCTCAGGCCCGTTTCTCATGTCTAGGGTGAGCCCGGAGATCCAGGACCTAAGGGGAGCATCGGAAACCGGGGTCCTCGTGGGGAGACGGTAAGGTCGCCACATGCATGGGGCCCCGGCTTCTGTCGACTCTGCTGAGATGCTCGGGGAGCAGGGAGTTGGGCCTTGGGCTTGGGCTGGGCTTTGTCATTGCCGCTTGGGTTGGTTCCATGCAGTGACAAGCTGCTTCTTATGTTACTGGGGGTGTGATTGAAAATAGTGAAACTTGGTGCGTATGAGTTTTGAAATACTTCTTATTTCATTGGAGGGGTAGTGAATAAAGGCAGTTTTTCTAGATTTTTTTTTCTGAGGAGTGAATGTGGCGGTGTCTTGACCCTCGAACCACCTTCATTTCAGGTCTTGCAAATGCTTTTCAAGTCCGACTAGATGGAGCTTTTCTGTAAAGAAGTAAATGTCCTTTGTTTAAAATGGACTGAGCTTTGATAAGATCTCAGTTCAGACTGAAACAGTTTGTTTTGAATGAGATATGAAAGTGAAAGTGTTAGTTGCTCACTCCTGTCCGACTCTTTGCGACCCCGTGGACTGTAGCCTGCCAGGCTCCTCTTGCCATAGAATTCTCCAGGCAAGAAGGCTGGAGTGGGTTGCCATTTCCTTCTCCAGGGGACCTTCCTAACCCAGGGATCGAACCCGGGGCTGCTGCACTGGCAGCCAGGTTCCTTACAATCTGAGCCAAAAGGGAAGGAATGAGATATCCCAGAATGGAAATTCTTACTTTGGGAATTCATTTTAAAAGTATTTAAAAATCCTCTAACTGCTCACTTACAATAATGTTGTAACATATATTTCTATCTAGGAAAAAAAAATCTCCAGCACATTGAGGAGTTTCCTAAGATGAGTTATGACACCTAAATACTACATACATGGGCCAGGTTGATCTGACCTGTGATCCCAAAGCTTGAAAATATTACTCTTGTGTTTGTAATTTCTCTGTAGTGAATGGCAGTTTAAAAATCCATTGCTATTACTAGTCTCAGAAGCAGAGGGGAAAAATAAAATCAAACTTTAAAAACTACTCAAATCATTGAAAAAAAAAATCTCTTCTTGATTCTGTCTCTATCAATTTGGGGCAACAACTCATTAGTTGTTTAAAACTGTAAATTAACTAAGGAGCATGTTCTGCATGTGTTTTAGAGGTATTATTGTATATTTCAAGTACATTCTTCTGATTCTTTTGGAATAATGAACAATGTCCAGTTCGGAGGGCCCCCCAGGAGAGAGTGATAGGGACAAGTCTCCGAGTACAGGGAGACGGGTTTGGGGAAGAAAGGAAATCTAGAGCCATGACCTTGAAGGGGCGCCCAGGAGAGGGGAGCGGGGGCTGAGCAAAAAAGACGCAGGAAGGTGTAGACTGAGTCCCATGTTCTTTGTTTGAAGTAGAATCAAAGACTCATGGGGCTTCCCTGGTGGCTCAGTGGTAAAGGATTTGCTTGTCAATGCAGGAGATGCGAGTTCAGCCCCTGGGTTGGGAAGATCCCCTGGGAAGGAAATGGCAACCCGCTCCAGTATTCTTGCCTGGGAAGTCCCATGGACAGAGAAGCTTGGTGGGCTACAGTCCATGAGGCTGAAAAAGAGTCAGACGTGACTTAGCAACCAAACCAACGACAACAAAGACTCATAGATCCCTTGGCCAAGGTGACCTTCAAGAGTCCTGTGGACTCTAAGATTCCCTGGCTCCATGACTCTTTGATTCTACATCCAAACAGCATCGTTACCAATAGCTTGTAGCAGTTTTTTACATTGTAGTCCACGAAGCTCACCCACCTATAGACACAGTCTAGTTCACACTGAAGGATGGGTGGGTGTGGGAACTTCCCCCTGAATATAGCTTGATCTGACGCCCTGCTCAGGGCTGTAGACAAAGAAGGTCGTGGAGCGCCTGACATGGGTCCCTGCAGCGATGCCGTCTTTCCATTCTTTCAGGGAGATGACGGGCGAGATGGAGTTGGCAGTGAAGGACGCAGAGGCAAGAAAGTATGTATCTGCCGAGGGGTCTTGAACTCTGACATGCAGTTTTAAAGATTTATCTCACAGAATTTAATCGTAACATGGTGAACTTTTTCTCTTGGTGACACTGAATCGATTTCTTTTCTGCTTGAGGATAATTTATGTTAGATGATTTTAAGTTGGGACCCAAATATTGAGTCATTTATTTATCTTTTATAGGGAGAAAGAGGATTCCCTGGATACCCAGGTCCAAAGGTAAGCATTCCCTTAGTGGGTAGACATCTTCATTGTTTTGAATGCGTCTGATGGGAGCACGGCTGAAGGCCACCACATCTTGGGTCTAGTCGTGGGTCAGACGCTGAGGGACCCTGGAAAAGACCCAGCTTCTCTAAGACCTTCCTTCCTCAGTCAGATGAAGATGACAGTATGCACTTGGCGTGGCCCTTGTGAGGATTAAATGAAATGACACTGTGATAAATATAAACCTTAAGATGCTATAATCTATATATGTGCCTGCATGCACGCTAAGTCGCTTCAGTCGTGTCCGACTCTGTGCGACCCCTTGGATAGCAGCCCACCAGGCTCCTCCATCCACAGGATTCTCTAGGCAAGAACACTGGAGTGGGTTGCCATTTCCTTCTCCAATAATCTATATAATGCTGTCATTAATGTGAATTCCAAGTTCAATAACCTTAGACTAAATCTGTACTGGTAACTCAGTGGAAAAGTCCATCAAAGTCCAGCCAAATCCATTTGGCTGCCCTGGGAAGTGTGATTTGGAGGTCCCCAGGGACCCTCAGCTGGACTTGCCACTCCAGAGCTTAATGTGCTGCTTCCTGGCTGTCTTCCCAGGGCAATCCTGGTGAGCCAGGGACAGACGGACCACTGGGACCCAAAGGCATCAGAGGCCGAAGGGTAAGTTTGCCTGCCCCTTGGCTGAAGGTGGAGAACCAGAACCTTCGTGGCAGCAGGCCTGAACCCTGCAGACTCCATTGCTTCTTTCAGAGTTATGCTTCTTCACTGGTGACCCGGCTGGAGTTGTGGGGGTGGGAGCAGAGGAGCCCTCACCCTGGACGGACGTCCTCCTGACCCCTGAGTCTTGAATTAGCAATTTGTGACCTAGAAACAGGGAAAGGTGTCTAACAGGTATTTTTAGCTTAAAATACAGTTAAATTCATCATCATTATCCTGTTAATTTGCTCAGTGAGGACATTCAAACTAGATCATTTACTACTCATGATGGAGTTTGAAAACACTGGATTGGTTCTCTACATTCGAAGAGTAAGCTCATGATTTGTCAGTTACTGATTTCTTGCACATCCATTGTGGTCTTATTAAAGGTTCTCAGGCCAGCGTCTTCTCCCCTTGACCTGCCAGAGAACAGAGTTTGGGGAGATGCACTCTGTTTTGTTAGGGCCACTTGTCCCTACACTGAATGTCTCTTGAAATGAGAGATTCCTCTTGGTGATGGGGGACGTTGGACAAGATCACATCTACTATCCCGTCCAACTGTAGGAACTGAGAATTTTCCATTTTCTGTCACAACTGAGCCATGTTTATTCTGCTTCCAGGGAAACTCGGGACCTCCAGGGATAGCTGGACAGAAGGGAGACCCCGGTTACCCAGGGCCATCTGTAAGTACCTACCCATTCCCAGTAAAGCTGTCTGAGGGCTGGGAGCCTTCCACATGGTCCTTGAAGACTTTCCACTGTCTCCTTTCCTTATGCAAGGGTTGTCTGCATTTTTGATGTTTATTTGCTTTTTAACCAGTTCCCTTATTGATATCACAACGAAGAAAAGACTTTTTGAATTTTAGAGTACCAAGACAACAGTAAAGCAGACTTCATGCAAAATTCTATAATCCAGGGTGTATTGTAAGTTGCCTTTAAAATTTCCTAGTGTAGGTTTTGAGGTTTGTGTAGAGGGCAAAGAAAAGTAAACACATCTCAACACCTCTTGATTGCATCTTGAGGAAGTTTAGTATAGGTCTCGGTTTGGAGGAGACTCCCTTTGGGCTATAAAGCCCCCAAGGGATTTGTAGTTGGAACCCCACTAGTGACCTGCCACCTGGACCCTTCTCCAGCCGTTACACATCCTTCATTACAAATGTCTTTGTTTCCTTGCTTGAATTTCTCTTGGTACTGTCTCCTGACATTGAAATTGAAGTTCAAAGAAGAGTGGGGAAGATAACGCAGGAAGGAAAATAATCGCCGAAAGAACATGTTAAGGGTTGAGCTGGTTGAACCCGGGAGAAGAAGGCAGAGTCAGGGGTTTAACTGAGGGGAGCCTTTAATGGGCGATGGTTAGTCCAGGGACAGTGGGAGGTGAGCAGGCACAGCTGGACGGAAAGATGCTGGCTAGCCCACGAGAGGACGGCCTGACCCTCGGCAGCCACACGTTGGGATGAGATGTCGAGGGCAGCCGTGGGTGTATCCTGGGGGTGGAATCCAGCCAGAATGCTCGGACCTGGAGCCTCAAGGTAGCTCTGTTGACTCCCAGGTGTCCCTCCTGTGACAGGACGTGGGAAGCCTAGGGGCAGAGTAGGGGGAAGGCAGATCTGTTCTCCTGGGGAAAGTGGCTTTTGGATTCAAGCTCGCATGTGTGGTTCACCCTGATCGGTGGGGAGCATCCTGGTTTCCAGGGTGCAGGGCTACTAACCTCAACTGGAGATACTTCTGTCTCTCTTTTGCTCCTGGAGCAGTTGAGTCAAATTTAGAGGGAGAGCCTGTGAACAATCAAGGCCAGCCAGAGACCACCTCTCTTCCTCTGGTGTGCGTCCGTGGGCCCGGGCTCTTCCTCTGTGGGACGCTCCACAGCTGCACGTGTGCGAGGTCTCAGCCGCCCGTCCTTGTTTTGCAGGGTTACAAAGGCAGCAGAGGCGACTCAATGGATGTAAGTTGCATGCGTGCTGCACGAGCCCTTGCCGTGTGAGCCTCCTGTCTGCCTTCTTACGTCTTCTCTCCTTCCCTTTTGCAGCAATGTGCGCTGGTCCAGAGCATCAAAGATAAATGCCGTAAGTACACTGTTTTCTGCTGTCTGCACTGCGGTTCTATTCTTGCGTGTGGAATCTTGCGTGTGGAAGCCCGGTAGACATGGCTTTCACGCTCCTCTGTTCTTTTCCAGCTTGCTGTTACGGTAAGTTGTCTCGATGACTGGGCTTTCTTCTGAGGGAAGCAGAAGTCCCCTTTTCCAGTAAGTAGTGTGTCTGTGAACCCCCCGCCCCGCCCACTTCCCACAGGGCCCCTGGAGTGCCCCGTCTTCCCAACGGAGCTGGCTTTCGCCTTGGACACCTCCGAGGGGGTCACCCAGGACACATTCAGCCGGATGAGGGAGGTGGTCCTCAAGATTCTGGACGACCTGACCATCGCCGAGAGCAACTGCCCGCGGGGGGCCCGCGTGGCTGTGGTCACCTACAACAACGAGGTCACCACGGAGATCCGCTTTGCCGACTCCAGGAAGAAGTCCATCCTCCTGGACAAGATCAAGAACCTGCAGGTGTCTCTGACCTCCAAGCAGCAGAGCCTGGAAACTGCCATGTCCTTCGTGGCCAGAAACACGTTTAAGCGGGTGCGGAACGGGTTCCTGATGAGGAAGGTGGCGGTGTTCTTCAGCAATAGGCCCACGAGGGCATCCCCGCAGCTCCGGGAGGCTGTGCTCAAACTCTCAGATGCCGGGATCACTCCCTTGTTCCTCACGAGCCAGGAGGACCGGCAGCTGATCAATGCCCTACAGGTCTGTGTTCCGCGCGTCCTGGGCTCTGAGAAGGCACTCGGGCACATCTGTGCCCAAATCTGGGACCAGTTTGCACCCTATAGCTTCTCAAAGCATCTAGATGAGGCTGGTATCGAAGCTGGGATTTCTAGAACAGCCTGATGGCTCTGGCGCTAGCACGACATCCAAGTGCCTGTGACTTACTCCCACCGGTCCCTCCTCGAATCTTGGAAGAGACGCTCCCAGGCTGACCCTGGGAGCCCTCCCTCCCTTAGGGACATCAGCGAGCCAGCCCCCAGACTGCATCCCTATTCAGGTGTTTCTGAGCCAGGCTGCCATCTAACAATTAAACAAGTCATTTAAACAAAGAACAAGGAAGCTTTAGCTTCTGCCTGTGAAGCAGCTAAGTACTCCCTTGTCATTTGCTTAAATAACTTGTGTAATTGTTATAATGATATATACATGTATAAAATAATTGATGAATCAGTCAATCAGTCTTTGCTCAGTGCCAGTCCTGGCTGTGCTGTCCAGGATGGGTGGATGACAGTCGAGAAGGAAGACAGTGGGGCCAGGATCTTGGCTTGGTTTTAGTTCATTCACCTTCTGGCTTCAAGTCCCTGAAAGTAACATGGCCCTCCCCTTTCCCTCTCTGTGGCTCAGGCTTCTCAGCTGCAACAGATGCAGAAGGGTAAGCTGGTCTCTAACATCTTCCTTTCCAAACCAAGTAGGCTATGGTTTCATCACTGCCACGTCAGCCAGGGAGAGTTGGGTCACTGGTGCCACCTCTCAGGGTTTGTTCTGCCAAACTTCAGGCCAGTCTGAGCACCAAGTATTGGGCTGGGTCTCTGCCTTGGGTTTACCAGCTGTTTGTTCAGGGTCTCATGCATGTACACCTCCCCTTATGAGGGCCAGGTGATCGAGAACCTTGCGTGCTCCTTTTTGTCTGTTTATTTACTGGCTTCACCGGGTCTTTGCTGCTGCTCACGGGCTCTCTCTGGTTGCAGTGCTCGGGCGTCTCACTGCAGTGGCTGCTTTTGCAAAGCACGGGCTCTGGGTGCGCAGGCTCAGGAGTGGTGGCACACAGGTTTTGTTACCCTGAGGCATGTGGGATCTTCCTGGACCAGGGGTTGAACCTGAGTCCCCCTGCACTGGCAGGCAGATTCTTAACCATTGGACCACTAGGGAAGTGCCACCATGCATGTTTCTCAAAAGGCTAGTTTCAGGCAGTCAGTTATCCATTCATTCAGTTATTCACAAAATAAATCATTACTGATGGTGTGTCAGCGGCTGTGATTGGCAGGACTTTTTAATCCTCTGGAAGTGATTGCTTGTTTTGTTGTAAAATCCCTTTCTGGACCTTGGCACATGAAAGAGGGATGGAGCCAACACTGGCTAGTTGCTATTATTGTTGCTAGAAATGACAGTTAACATTGAGGTCCCTGCTGTTTGCTGGAGACTATACCAGGCACTTTAGCTTCATTACCTAATTTAATCCTCCAAACAACTTCATGGGAATCTACAATTAATCCCAGATTGCAGCAGAGGAAACTGAATTCCAGAGAAGTTAAATAACTTTGCTTCAGGTCCAGCAGAGAGTGCAGGAGAGGGGTTTGAACTCCAGCTCATCTCATTGGAAGAAAACCTATGCTTTTCTATTATAATCAGTGCCTAGCTTCCTAACCCTACTTCCTAAGAAAGAGAAGCTATTGGGGGGTTATTTAATTGATGTGACTCTAATGTTTTCTTCAGCTGTATTCTCAAATGGTAACATCCAGTATATTCCTCCTGCACGTTTCTTTTTGTTTAAACCAGATCAATAACACAGCGGTGGGACATGCCCTTGTCCTTCCTGCTGGCGGAGACCTCACGGACTTCTTGAAGAATGTCCTGACTTGTCACGTCTGCTTGGGTAAGGTGCTTCTCCAAGAGGAAAGCCTGTCCAGCTGCAATTGCGAAACACACTGTCCACAGAGAGACATTGAGTGAATAATCACCATCTGTACAAAAAGCCCGAGTTAAACGAAGACTCACATGGCCCTGTATTTACCAGTGTAAATGCTGCACACGTAGTTTCCATGCTTGAAGCTGACTGCCCCCAAATAGAGCCTGCCTCTGTTAGGAGAGCACTGGATTCCATAGGTAATAAAGGAGCAAGAGGGCTCTGCTTATGTTTTGACCTTGCAGTCCAGAATTTAATAATCTGGCTTTGTGACTTTCTGGAAAACACTCTTCAAAGAGTGGCAAAGAAGTAAGGTGTTCTTCTTTCCTTCCCCCACTTTTTTACTCTTTCATTATGCCAAAACTGTTCGTTGCTCAATCGTGTCTGACTCTTTGTGAACCCATGGACTATAGCCTGCCAAGCTTCTCTGTCCATGGGATTCTCCAGGCAAGAATACTGGAGTAGGTTGCTATGCCCTCCTCCAGGGGATCTTTCTGACCCGGGGATCAAACCCAAAGCCGTATTAAAAAGGATTTGAGCTTGCTGATTAGTTTCCCTTCGTAAGTGTTAGGTGATGAAAAGCTGAAATCTGGCCACGATAATGTCAGCAAGGTATACACAGGTTTCTACATTATGTGAAAACTTTAGTGACCCCACACCCCCTGCAGACTGACACGCAGTTTCTCACTTGGAGAGTGACAGAGTAAACAGGCTGCCGCGCTTCTTTCTAGACATCTGCAACATCGACCCATCCTGTGGATTCGGCAGCTGGAGGCCTTCCTTCAGGGACCGGAGGGCAGCAGGCAGCGACGTGGACATCGACATGGCTTTCATCTTAGATAGCTCCGAGTCCACCACCCCGTTCCAGTTCAATGAGATGAGGAAGTACATCGAGTACCTGATCCGACAGCTGGACGTGAGTCCGGACCCCAAGGCCTCCCAGCACTTCGCCCGCGTGGCCGTGGTGCAGCATGCGCCCTATGAGGCAGTGGACAATGCCAGCGTGCCCCCTGTGAAGGTGGAGTTCTCCCTGACCGACTATGGCTCCAAGGAGAAGCTGCTGGCCTTCCTCGGTAGCAGGATGACCCAGCTGCAGGGAACCAGGGCCTTGGGCCGCGCCATTGACTACACCATCCAGAACATCTTTGAAAGCGCGCCCAACCCCCGGGACCTGAAGATCGTGGTGCTGATGCTGACGGGCGAGGTGCAGAAGCAGCAGCTGGAGGAGGCCCAGAGAGCCATCCTGCAGGCCAAGTGCAAAGGCTACTTCTTCGTGATCCTGGGCATTGGCAGGAAGGTGAACGTCAAGGAGCTGTACAGCTCTGCCAGCGAGCCCAATGACGTCTTCTTCAAGCTAGTGGACAAGTCGACTGAGCTCAACGAGGAGCCCCTAATGCGCTTCGGGAGGCTGCTTCCGTCCTTCGTCAGCAGTGAGTCCTGTGTGCCCTTGGATCCAGGGGTGGGCCCGTGGGTTTGGGAATGATAGCTGGTGTCCCCACATCAACCTGTCCATTCATTCAACCGGTGTCTATTGGCATCTCCCACGTCCCAGACACACTGGTAGGAGCCGGGGTTGCAGTGGACATAGATGGGAATCCTGCCTTCTTTCACTTGTTTGTTCAACCAGACCTGACCAGGCTTCTCCCAGCCACAGGCTGCGCTCCTGGGGGCTAATGGTCGAGGTGGGCACAGGGGTCAAGTGCACATTTATGAAGCCCGACACTAAGTATGCTGGTACGTCACATTGAAGTGTGTCCTGAGGGGGACCGGGGAAGCTTCTAGAAGGAGCAGAGTTGATCTGATCTTACCCCCTAACCCCACACTTGGCTGCTTCCGAGCCTTTGCTGTTGCGGCTCTCCCTCCTTGAAAGGCTCTCCACCCTGCTTCAGCAGCGAATCCACGTTCGTCTTCAAAAATTCCCTCCCTGTGCCCCTTCTCACTGGGATGCTCCCCACGCCCAAGGCTTGAGCATCATTAATCTGGATGCTGTACTTACTGCATCTGTTACATGGCCTCTCGTCCTTCATTTCTGGATCAGTGGTCCCCGTAGACCACACGTCCTGGAGGAGGTGTACCATTCACCACTGCCTTGTCCAGAGTCAGCAAAGGAAAGTCTTACAAACAAGGGAGCTTTATAAAGTATACACTGCCCCCTCCACTCCATAAAATTGTAGGGGAAAAAAAATGTAAAGCAAAGCTAGGCCGGCAAGTTCATGCAGAGGTCACTATTCCTGTCTTCAGAAGTTTAAAAACAGAAGCCTCCTTAAATGGCATTGAGAAAATGTTGACAGTAATGTCAACATTGTAAATGTTGATTCTAATTTGACGTTCAAGAGCTTGGAGCTTACTTAGCTCTGCACTTGATTTCTCCTCTATTCCTGTCTTCCTGCACACTGAGTAAATGTTACCTTTAACCTAGTCACCCAGATATTGCCAAATAGAAGATACTGATTTAAGATGCTTCATGTTTCAAATCACTGGATTTAGATCATCTGGAAGAATGAATTAATTCAACAAGTATTTATGGACTACCTACCGTGTGATCCATTTAACTCCTTAGCAGAGTAATTTTAATTTGCATGTGGTTCACATGCACTTAATTTTTTTTTTTCTCTAGGTAAAGATGCTTTCTACCTGTCCCCAGATATCAGGAAACAGTGTGACTGGTTCCAAGCAGACCAACCGGCAAAGAATCTCGTCCAGTTTGGTTACAAACAAATGTAAGTGATTATAAGTGTCTCAGAAGCTAGAGCGCTAGAGGGCATGCACAGGTCCTTTAGCCAACAGATAACTTTATGGGATGAAGATGTTGAAATCCAGAAAATGGGACTTCCCAAAGGTCACGTGGAGCATTTCAGGAGAAGACTCTGTTGTCTCCATTGGTTTTTGCTGTGTGACAAACTACCTGAAACTTAGTGGCTGACAATAACAACTGTTTAATTTGCAGTTCTGAGGGCTGGCAGGTTTTGTTTGGGCTCAGCTGGGCAGTTCTTCTGGCCTCTAAGGGGCTCACTTACATGCTTGTGATCAGCTGCTGGTCGGCTGTGGACTGATGGTCTGGGGTGGTCTGACATGGGTCACTTGTCTCTGCTCTATGTGGCAAGCCTGGATTTGTGCCCAAGGAGATTGGGCAGGGTTCCAAGAGCGAAGATGAAAGTGGGCAAGCCCCCCTGAGGTCCAGGCTGGAGCTGGCACACTGTTCCCTGTGCTCAGCTCCACTGGCCAGAGCCTGTCCAAAGCCAGCCTTGCTAGATTCAAGAGTAGGGAGCTGGACCTGCTGGGGAGACCCGCCGCATCACACTGTTAAGAGCATGGGTACAGAGAAAGGTGGGCCATTGGGCCATATGTCCCAGATATCTAAGCGGTGTGCAAGGATTTCCTATAGAAGGGTTAGACACATGAAGCAAACAATGGACTCCAGTCTTCTTAAAAGGATTAATGCTGTACTAGCATAGGTGATGGTGGTGACTGAAGGAGGCCACGTGCATGGTCTCCTGGAAAGAGCCATGAGGGGGTTGAGAGGTGGGTAGGGCTGCGGTGCTCACAGTGATGCTGGCCACCTGGCACATGCTCTGTGGTCTTATGTCCAGCGCTATTGTTGATGCCAAATCCAGGAGCAGAGAGGAGGGCAGGGTGGCCCTGTGATGGGGTGCTGCACAAGGGGGCATGGTGACAGGAACTGGGGCCAAGCACTGTGCCAGCAGTTCATGCCTTCCAACAGAGGATGGAGTGTCACACTCTGGGGAAAAGGCAGGTTTTGGCTGTTGAGTCCAAATGAGATGCAGATTCGAGTTAGCCTTGCAAAGTGACTTCCTGGCTTCTCCTGGCTGACCCCCAGGTGGCCTCTTCCTACCACCCTTACGTACTTCTCTCTGCACCCCTTAACTCCTTCAGCTCTTGCCTCTGTCCTCAGAGGGAGCACTTTATGTCAGCCTCAGTTCAGTTCAATAGCTTAGTTGTGTCTGACTCTTTGCAGCCCCATGGACTGCAGCATGCCAGGCTTTACTGTCCATTACCAACTCCCAGATCTTGCTCAAACTCATGTCCATCGAGTTGGTGATGCCATCCAACCATCTCATCCTCTGTCATCCCCTTCTCCTCCTGCCTTCAATCTTTTCCAGCATTGGGGTCTTTTCTAATGAGTCAGCTCTTCACATCAGGTGGCCAAAGTATTGGAGTTTCAGTTTCAGCATCAGTCCTTCCAGTGAATATTCAGGACTGATCTCCTTAGGATGGACTGGTTGGATCTCCTTGAAGTCCAAGGGACTCTTAACAGTCTTTTCCAACACCACAGTTCAAAAGCATCAATTCTGCATCGCTCAGTCTTCTTTATAGTCCAAATCTCACATCCATACATGACCACTGGGAAAACCATAGCTTTGACTAGACAGACCTTTGTCAGCAAAGTAATGTCTCTGCTTTTTAACATGCTGACTAGGTTTGTCATAGCTTTTATTCCAAGTGTCTGCAGTGATTTTGGAGCCCCCCAAAATAAAGTCTGTTACTGTTTCCATTGTTTCCGCATCTGTTTGCCATGAAGTGATGGGACCAGATGCCATGATCTTGGTTTTCTGAATGCTGAGTTTTAAGCCAACTTTTTCTCTCTCCTCTTTCACTTCTTCAAGAAGCTCTTTGGTTCCTCTTCATTTTCTGCCGTGAGGGTAAAAGCGTGGTAAGCCTGGTGAGTTGAAAATCATTCCTAACCAACAGTGACCCGCCTCTGGTGCTGGATGCTCATCCTGCTAGATCCAGGTCCACAGGTTCTGTTTTTCTAGCCTTTTAATATGATCTGTCTAATTTCCCTCGAATATTCCATCACGTTGGCTCAACTTTATCTTTAGGAAAACAGAATGAACAAAGCAACCTAGTGTTTGAAGTTTTATGATAGCAACTTGAACAAAATATACTGTATATTCCGTATAGCATGGCACTTCTATAAAATAATAATGATCGTCTCAGCATAAGAAACAAACAAAACTGGGTCTGTGCTGCCATGTCTGCGGGTTATGTTGCTATTCTTTTTAAGGATTCAGAATAAATTAATAAAGTGTGAGAGAAACAACCACAGACATAGAAATTAGTACAGACAGAAACGCACAGTGAGTACTGGGACTGAACTTGTATGTCGACTTTGTGTTTTCCAGCTCAACACAGCATCTTGTTGAGTGGATAGCTGTTTACAGTGAGAGTAGCTGTTAAATGATCTTAGTTTCTGGGGTGTGTTTTTCAGTTGGTCAGTTTTTATAATTAGTTTGCTGTTGTTTAGTTGCTAAGTCATGCCTAACTCTTTCTGACCCTATGGATTGTAACATGCCAGGCTTCTTTGTGCTCCACTATCTCCTGGAATTTAGAGTATTATTTAAATATTAGTTTATTTTTTATTATTCATTATTCATAAGTATTGTTATAATGACAATATTTATTTTTGTTTCTTTACTCTCTCCCTGGTTTTACTTTATAAATTGAAAATAAGTATATTTATAGTACAATAGAAGTTTCACTTTTAATAATTCTGTTTTTTAAATGTTGTTAAATGTCTTTTCTGTGGCACAGATCCTAAAAGGACACATTTAGTATATGTAATATTATATGTAATATATATAAACGACTGCATGTGTTTTGCTGAGAGAGCAAATTTTACATGGCACATGGAATTATGTCTTTGTCTGTTTTAAATGGCAGGAGAAAATATGTAGGAGTCAAAATAACATTAATATATTTTAACAGAAATGTTCCGAATAACGTTACTTCAAGTC
The DNA here is from genome assembly GCA_006410935.1 of Redunca redunca. NCBI lineage: Eukaryota > Metazoa > Chordata > Mammalia > Artiodactyla > Bovidae > Redunca > Redunca redunca. The sequence continues at coordinate 63,563 of SJYQ01007515.1, forward strand.
CTACATCCAAACTGGTGACCACAACAAAGCCGGTGATCACCACCACCAAACCAGTAGCAGTGGTGAACCTGCCAGCCTCAAAGCCAGCTGCCATGAGACCTGTGGGTGAGAGACCCACGGCTGGGAGATCTGAGGCCACCAAGACTGATAGTGCCAGGCCCATGGCCACCAAGACCGAGGCCACCAAGCCTGTGGCCACCAAGACCGAGGCCATCAAGACTGAAGCTGCCAAACCTGTGGTCACCAAGGCTGAGGCTACAAAACTCACAGCCACCAAGACCGAGGCCACCAAGACTGACAGTGCCAGGCCCATGGCCGCCAAGCCTGAGGCCACCAAGACTGAAGCTGCCAAACCTGTGGTCACCAGGGCTGAGGCTGCAAAACCCACAGCCACCAAGACGGAAGCCATCAAGACCGAGGCTGCAAAGCTCATGGCCACCAAGACTGAGGCCACCAAACCTGTGGCTGCCAGGCCCGAGGCCGCAAAGACAGCCACAGCCAGACCTGCAGCGGCCGCGAAGCCTGCAGCAGCCAAACCCGCCCCTGCCAGGCCCCCTGCTGCTGCCAGATCCACGGCCGTAAGGTCCGAGGCCCCCAGGCCCCAGGCAGCCAGACTGGCTGCCAGCAGGCCCGCCACTGCTAATCCCGCGGGTAAGAAAGCCGCCAGCTCGCGCTGTTCTCATTTACTGTGTCCAGGGCTTGTCCCCAGAGCCTGTTACAAAGCAGCAGTCCTTGATCTGGGATCTGACATCTAGATGCAGTATCTTGAAAGGTGCTGATCTGAGCATGGAATTATCAGAACATCGCTTATTTTCTGTATTCAGAAGCAATCTTTCTCTCCCCTGCCGCACACCCTGCAAGGCTGATGAGTTCCATGCAAAGAGCAAGTGAAATAAATCCCCCTGCCTTTGCTGCCTGTTCTCCCACGCTCCCCACCCCAACCCCAAGCCTGCACCAGGTGAGCTCGGGAGTGACCCATTCTCTCTGGGATTTAGCACGTGGCCAGCCCCCACCCCAGCTGGAGATGCGATTGTCTTAGGCTAAAGGAGAAGTTCTAAGTCGATGTAGAGTTTTAGACCCCGCTGAGGGACTGAGAGAAGGATAGAGCCTGTTGTCAGTTCTTAGGCAGTGAAAAAGGGGTTTCTAGGTTTAGATCTGGGGCTAGACCTCCCTCTCTCAGACTGTGACTCCCAAAGTTCTGGAAGGAGCTTTGCAGTTCCAAGCCTTGTCCCCACTGTGAAGCTCATACCCATAGAAAGGAAGCCCAGGCTTTGTGCTGTGGTTACCTTGGGGCATTTTGTTTAGCAAAGAGGAAAGTTAGAGCCAGACCATCCGTCTGTCCCCTCAGGCTGGACTGCGTGCTGGTACTGCCCTGGGGAAGAGTACATTCCAGGCTGGATTAGATTATCAGGGGCAGGCGGGCTTCATGGGACTCAGACTGTGTTGTTTTATTTTTCCCTCAAAGAAGACACTTAGAAGTTCCTTTGGAGTCACAAACTGAGTTGAAAAGTCAAGGCAGGATATATGTGCTCCTGAAAAAGTGGACATTGTCTTCATTTTATGAACAGAGAGAGAGCAGAGATTCCTTCAAAGAATTTCAGGTCATGCCCTGAAGTTCCATGATGTGTATTTAATAGACTGTTAATTATGGGGCTTATTCTGTCTTGAAGATTTCAGATTAAGCACGCTGGACTGTGCATTTTCAAAGTATCTTCTTAATTCGATTTTCAACAGAAAAAAAAAAGGAGTGTTATACCTGGTGGATAAATGATGAGATTTTTGATTACTGTGAATTTCAATATTTCGCATATGCTGGTAGTTACAGCATCAGTCTTTCTCAGGAGCTTAGATGAGAAATTATTCCTCTGCCTCCCCTAAGCTTCAGATCAACTGTCTACTGGTACATGTCTTTCAGATTTCAGATTTCATCTCTGGCCTATGTGTTACAGTCATTTAGGGTTTTACTTTTTATCAATTTTTTTTATGAAGATCGTTTTAAAAAAATTGTGCATCTGTTTAATTTTGTCTGCGCTGGGTGTGCCTTGACGCCAGGGCTGTTCTCTAGGTGCAGCGAGCAGGGTCCCCCTTGGGTTATGGGTCACAGTTCTTAGTGCCTCGGCTTCTCTTGAGCAGAGCGTGGGCTCTAGGTGCACGGCCTCCAGAAACTGCGACACACCAGTTTAGCAGCCCCTTGGCATGTGGGATCTTCCTGGACCAGGGATGGAACCTGTGTCCCTTGCCCTGACAGGCAGATTCTTACCCACTGTGCTACCAGGAAAGCCCTGGGGTTGCATTTTATATCTCACGCTCCCTGCATTCTCTCTATTCTGCAGTGAAGACACCTCGCGAGGTCCACGTGTCCGAGGTCACAGAGAACAGCGCCAGGCTGCACTGGGAGAGGCCCGAGCCGCCCAGCCTTTACTTGTACAACCTCACCGTTACCTCGGCCCACGATCAGGCCGTGGTCCTGAGGCAGAACCTCACTGTCACGGACCACGTCATCGGGGGCCTGCTCCCCGGGCAGACCTACCACGTCACGGTGACTTGCTCCCTGAGGTCTCAAGTCAGAGCCGTCTACCAAGGCAGCTTCAGTACGAGTAAGTGCTCGGTCGCCTGAAGGACAGTCAGTACCCCTCTCTGCACAGGACATCAAACGGGGTGGTCAGGGGAACAATTCCCATGCACCGGACCTTGTCCTGAAAAACAGCAACAAGGTTACAATGAGATCCTGCACTTCCTGCTTGTACCGACTCGATAAATTAACAAAACAGAAACCAGGGTTCCTTGTGAACTATTACCCTGCCTTTGGGGTCCTGGGCTACTTGACGGAGGAGCCCTGATCCACGGGGCCCGAGTGTAGCCACTTCCCAGGGAGGAAGAATGTGCCAGCGGAACCTGGCTGGGTCTCAGCCACCCGCTGTGCCTGAGCGTCGGAAGCACGTTTCCGTGTTCAGAGAATGGAAAACACCCCGAGTCACACTCCATAGGGAGTAACCAGGGAGCCCTTGGAGCTGCACCGTCCCAGCACCGTGGGACGCCCGAAGCCCTGCAGGAAGGGCACCAGCGTGGCCCTCCCCCGGGCCCAGGGTGTCCTGCTCTGCCCTCCGCTGTGTGGGCCCCGTGGTGCCCACGCTGCCCCGGGGTTTGCCCGTGCGTGCTTTCCCGGTCTCTGTTCAGGACAATGCCCCACCCGCAAGTTCTCCTGGACACCCCTCCCTTAGCCCCGGCTCTTCTCCACCCCTGCTGCTCCTGGGACGTGGAGGGGGAGGCTCCCACTCTTTTCTCCTGGGCCAGTGTCATTCACATCAAGGAACTAGGAATGAGGATGGGCAATTCTCATCTGTTACCATGCAACGTAGAAAGATGTGAGTCCAAAGACCATTCAGCCCCAGGGCTCTATTTCCTAGGACGGAAACAGCGGAAGTTAAGTGGAAACTGTGAGGACCTGTCCCAAGTTCAGAGGCTCTCTGTTTGCTTGATGAGATGAATCAGAGGTGCAGACACCAGACAGGAGTCGCGTGTGTAGAGACTTCTCGGGGCTCTGTGTCTCAGTGGCCCATCCTTACCTAAGACATGATCCAGAAAAGCAAGCCTGCCTCAGTCTCTTACTTTTCCAAATCACTTACTAGGAGGAATCTTTTTCTTTTTCAGAGAAAATTCAGCCTCCACCTCCACAAACAGAGCGATCCGCTTCTAGTGCAACCATCAACCTAGTGGTGAGCGCAGACCGGTTGGCTGGGAGTAAAGCAGGTGAGCTGCTGAAAGTCTTAGGTGCGTTGTAGCACGAGGAAAGCATTCTTGGGGCTGCGCTGGTGGGTCCAGAGGTTCAGACGCCGTCTTTCTACGGCAGGGGGCATGAGTTTGATGCCTGGTTGGGAAGCTAAGATCCCACGTGCTGCGTGGTGAGGCCGAACATTAAAAACAAAAGCAGAGTTGAAAGCAGAACTCCACGGCCCATTCATACTTTAAAGGAGAAAGTCCAGTAAATTACACTATTTAAAAAAAGAAAGAATTCTTCCAAGCAGTTTAATCTGCTGGGGTTCTAATTCTCAGACCAGGAGTGACTTGTATGGAGAATGGTCCAAAGTGGCTCTGTGTGGTCCATCCTGGTCTTAACTTCCATATTCCAAGCTCCAAATGGTGACTTACCTTCCCTGTCCTGAGGTTCTTAGAAAAAGCTGACTGAGGGCGGCTTTGGAGGACTGTAGCCAGGAACTCATGAGTCCCTTAGTCATTTCCCTGGTGCCTCATCTTGGGACTTGAGTTTATTTGTGATCTGTGATGCAGCACGGCATAGGGTTTCATCCGCTCAGTGATTTAATTTAATAAGAAACTATTCAGAAGAACACGAGACAGCTCAGTTTGGAATCCATGAAATTCGCGGGTTTGGAAGTGACCCACGGGATCGCTGCTCTGTTCCCAGTTCCCTCAGCATATACCCTGGCTTAATCCAGCCCACCCTTCTCTTGGGCCTGAGCCAAGCATGTGCACGTTCTATGTGAAATCTGTGACAAGTTAGATGTGTTTCTGAAAGTGACAGCTGTTTCTTGTTTTTGTTCCTGGGCAGTGGAACTTTGGGCGACCCATAACCTCTCCTCCAGGGGAACGTGAGCTGTGATTGTTCATCTGTGGGAAATGGTTATTGAAATGGCCAATATGCTTTGCTTAAGAGTATTCTGCCAAAGATATTGGTATTAATTCCACAGTCAAAATTCCATGGGATTTAGATATCTTATTGGTTTATAGACCCCAAAGCAAAGGGTTTCCACTAATTATGGGGACAGTTTGTTAGTTTTGAAATTAATATGTTGGCTCCAGAGGATGAGATAATTAGATAGCATCACTGACTCTATGGACATGAATCTGAGCAAACTCTGGGAGATGGTGAAGGACAGGGAAGCCTCGTGTGCTGCAGTCCATGGGGTCGCAAAGAGTTGGGCAAGATTTAGCCACTGAACAACAACAACCTATTGGCCCCAGTCAGGAGGAGGAAGGTGTATTTCTTTACAAAGTTTGTTTCTCTTATGGATTAGGGTGAAAGGCATTTCTTGGCTGCTGAGCTGCTTTTGTAGATCCTAGCTGTAAAAGCAGCTGTGCTTTCCCACTTTGTCCTGTATCATCAGAAGCAGCGGCACGCTCATTTTTTGAGCTGTGAGGATTCTGCATTTTACTCTTTCCATTGCAAGTTTTAAAATGATCCTTGTTTCTCCACCTCACCCTTTTTGTAGAGTCTGTAACCTAGCTCACCTGCGTTTAAATGAAACTGGGTGGTTTCCTCCTCCACACCTCCATCTCTTTGGGCCTGCTTGGAAATATAGGACTTGGTTCTTTTAGTTGTTTCTGGAGGAGTCTTGTCTGTTACTAGAATAGTATTTTATTCCACTGATGGACTTTCCCCCTGTCCATGTATACATGTGTATATCTATATCTGTATTTTCACATCTATCTATCATCTCTTAATTTAGCCATAACCCGTAATGTCTTTTGACATAAGGAGTAATTACAGAGAAGATAATAAAGTCAATACAGGAATTATGAAACTATTCCATACATAGATGTTTAATAAGGGTCAACAAACCAGCTACTTATAAAGTTGCCAAACGGTTCAAAATAGTTTACATTTGGAAACAAGTTTAGGAATTGGTCTGTGATAGAGGTTGTTATTCGGCTGCTAATCATGTCAGACTCTCTGCAACCCCATGAACAGAAGCACGCCAGGCCCCTCTGTCTCCACTGTCCCCCGGAGTTTGCGCAAACGTGTCCATCGAGTCGGTGATGCCATCCAACCATCTCATCCTCTGTCGCCCCTTCTCCTCCTGCCCTCAATCTTTCCCAGCATCAGAGAGCCAGGTGTTTTTCAGGTTTCTCTGGGCTTTCCAAGTTCTTTCCTGATATAAATGTATGGGAATAATTCAGAAATTCATGTTACATTGGGTGATTCAGTTTCAACTTCTTAAGAGTTGTGTTAAAAAACTTTATAAAAACTTTCAATGTTATGACGTTTAACTTAGACTGAAAAAATGGCAGTAAGGATGTGGCATGATGGTTTGAGATGCAGAAGGAAATTGAAGTCTCAATGCCTCTGTGTTTTTTTTCTTTTTCTTTTGAAATATATTATGGAAGCGTATGTATTTGGAGTTATTGACGTATAGTTGAATTACAGTTTACAATGTGTTAGTTTCTGCTGTACAGCAACGTGACTCTGATATACATACATATTCTTTTTCATATGGGTTATTATATGATACTGAGTATAGTTCCCTGTGCTGAACAGAAGGGTCTTCTTGTCTGTTTTATGTGTAGTGGCTTGGATCTGCTAAGCTCACACTGCTCGTCTGCCTCTCCTCCCTCGCCTGCTCTCCCCTGTGATGCCCCTTGGGTTCGTAGGCTTCCTTCCTATATCTTGTCTGTGAGGCTGTTTCTGTTTGGTAAGTTCCTTTGTGTCGTGTTTTAGACTGCACATGTGATGATATCACACGGTGTTTCTATTTCTCTGGCTTCATTGACTCAGCAGGACCATCTCTGGGCCCATCCCTGCCGCTGCAATGGCCTTCTCTCGTTCTTTTTTGGGGGGGCTGAGTCGCATTGCGTTGTGTGCATACACCGCGTCTTTATCCGCTTCTCTGCTGATGGACACTTAGGTTGCCTCCATGTCCTGGCTATTGTGAATAGTGCTGCCGTGAACATTGAGGTGCATGTATCTTTTCAAATTAGAGTTTTTTCAACCCCTTTGATTTCGGCTCATCATCAAGGGACCATGGATCAGCTTTTGTCTCTGCTCTGGGGGTTCTCTGCAGCCCCTAGCCCACCCAACATGGTGCTTGAGTTCAGAGAAGCCATAAGGGACCCACTAGGATCTCACCAAAGATAGGGGTCAGGACTGGTGACATTCTGACTTCAGAGTCCCTGAGATCTGTGCATATTGTCACCACTCGTTGGTAACTTCACCCCTCATAAGCGTGTGGGGAATGTGAGACTTCTAGCAAATTTGATGCTTCGTTGAGAGAAAATAATTGGGAATAAATTGCACAGTGAGATTTGGGGTTGTGTTTGGTCTTCTTACGTGTGGTCCAGAAGGGATAAGAATATGTAAACAGTGTTGAGCTAACATAAACAACACAGTCTTTAAACAGGCATCTTGCTGGGCTGTCTTGCTTTTAAGACTGAGTCACAGTTTCAGGAGTAGGAAGGGATTCTCAACCCACACCTTCAACGCTTAGGTCTCATCTCTTCACGTGACAGAGAGAGAAGAGATGTTAAAACCGGGGCTTGTGTGTCTTTCAAGGTGACGACTGGTAGTTAGATCTCTGTGAACCCAAAACCTTTCTCCTTCCTTCTAACCTGTACAGAACCTTCAGCCCCAGGACCTGAATGCTGTTTCACGTGTGTGTGTGTGCGCACATGTATTATCTATTTTCCCCCAGTGATTCCAGTCAGTCTGAAAGTATAAATTACTTGCTCTTCTTAACAAGCTTCTGCACAACTGATCTCTAGCCCACAAGTAACAAAACAGTGCTGTGCCTGGAGAAGTCACTTGGTAAACATTTGCTTGTGAACATATGGAGTTACACGCACACACACATACACATACCCCATCTTGAAAGCTCTTCTTGAATTGAATTAATTGGGTATTTACTTTAGAATGTATAAATTTAAAGTGCATAAACAGATCAGGAGATGGAAGCTTGCTTTCCTCCCTCCCAATGCCTCCCTTCCGTCTCTCCCATACAATTACGGCATTTTAGAAATTTCCCCAGGGGGTAAAACATTTTAACAATATTCAAGTTTTGGCAGAAAGGAAAATGGAGTAACAACAAATCGTTTATAAGTAACTTTACAAGTACAGTAACTGTATTCTTTCTCCCTAGTTATATGTATATTTCACATCTAAATGTCAGTTGCCACAATATGCATTCTTTCTGCAAACCTGTATTTTCTAGACAATTCAGGCAAGTATCATTTTTAAAGCTAGCATTTTTATGTGAACATGAATACAGTTGGATTCTTTTTTTTTTTTTTTTTGCAGCACAAGTTCACTAGAAACGTGGTTTGTGCCTGCAGAGATATGGCCCTTTCTTGTATAGTAAATGCTAGACACTTTTTTATGTGTGTGGGCCTTTTTTACCTCATGAATAAAAGATGTACTAGGTTTTGATTCTGTCTTTGGGAACTGAATTTTGTCGTAGTTAGCCACTCTGGGTTTGGGGAACATGGTGACCAGTGTTTGAATCTGTGCTGGAATCTGTGGGCCCAAATCCTGTGAAGTGAACAGGTGTCTGACCCATGGCGTCCAGTGAGTGGAAGGAAGGTGGACAGTGCTAACACCTGAGTTTTCGTTGACATTTGTTACTGTTCGCCGCTTTGGAAATTCACACTTAATAGATACTTCTTCAGCAGAAGTGTGACCCAGGCCCAGAACGTGAGGACACCCTCGAGAAAGGAGTCTCTGTCTCCCCTGATGAGGCCTGGCCCTGTTTTGCATGGAGTGTGAGGTGTGGCGTCAGTGTGGTGGAATGTGAGTAAGGCATCGGTTTGAGACGAAGGTTGACTACAGCAGCAGACGGACAGCATCGTTACTATCGTCGAGGGTTCCAGGCTTTGCAGTATGGCAGTTCCATTCTATCGCATTTCATTTAAGACGTGTTTGTTTATTTGTTGTGGCTGTGCTGGGTCTTTGTTGCTACAAGGGGGCTTTCTCTAGTTGCGGTGCGTGGGGGTCTGTTCTTCCTTGCGATGGGTGGGCTGCTCATTGCAGCGGCTTCTGGTTGCGGAGCACAGGCTCTCGGTGTGTGGGCTTCAGGAGTTGGGGTGCACTGACTGGGGATTGAACCCAGGGCCTCTTGATTGGCAGGCAGATTCTTAACCACTGGACCACCAGGGAAGCCCCATGATTCCATTTTAAATGGTCAATACTTTTTTTTTCTCAACAAAATATAACAAGCCCTGTGAAAAGAAAAAAAATCCCTGCCCACTTTTTGCTTTTCTCAGCATCTAAAAGAAACACACCCACTTTTTTGGGGATGCATTTGCTGCCTGAAAATAGCATTTAGTAGCAATTAAATGAATCTTTCAGTGATTATCAAGTCTTAAAAACAGCACCAACTGTGCTAGGCATTTTCTGTAGCGTGCTTTGTTCCTGCTGGTTTTGAGGATGCTGTCATTTGTATTAGGTTTCTGTCACCATCTCTCTCCTCCTTCTCTTATTTTTGGCTGAAGAAGCCTTGCAGAGATATTTTAGATGCATATGATTAGTAAAGCAAAGACTCTGAGGCTTTCAAACAGCAAAAACAGCAACAAAAAAACCACCTCAGAAAATTTGCTTTTTTAGTATTATGGAGTGAATCCTAAATTATTGACCTGCCTATGCATGAAGAGGTGTTTCAGTGCAAAAGGCAGTCAAGTAACTAACAAAATCCGTAGCACTCATTTTAGTTACTCTAGAAATTAGCAGGCTGTAGAAATGACCATGTTTTGTCTGAGCAGGCATTTCTGGGTCAGTTACACAGCTCAGAAGGAAATAAGTTCACCAGCGTTTGGCTTACTTGATTGATTCTGAGATGCACAAATTTTCCCATTGTAGTACTTCCAAAATGGAAATGTGACTGGAAGTTGATGCCACGCTGTGTCCTACTGGCAGCATTTTCTCTTACTTAGTGGAATATAAAACAATAATGCATCATAAAATTAAGGTATCTTAGATTTGATGAAATCCAGTATTTGTGTGTTCCACCATGAGTATATAACACTGCTGCCATAAAATGATGTGATGTGGAAAATATATGACTTTATGGTGATGATAATTTAAAGAACTAACTTAACCCCACAAGTTGAGGTACGTTAAATAGCTACAAACACTTTCTCTCCTTGGTGGAAGAGACACAGCCATCTTCAAGGCAGTGTGTTTACTGCTGCATGAGAAAGTAGCTAAGTCAGCTACCATGTTTGAATTACGAGGGGTCTCCAAGGGCATTTGGCATTTCTTTTTTACTGTGAAGCATAAATGTCTTATGAAATGAAACTTTATTGGTCAAGACCTGAAACTACATTTAACATACAGCTACAACTACATTTAAAATAAAGTCAAAAATGCAGAAAATATTTCCTTGGTAATTCTGAGTCAGTACTCAAAATATAGACATGGGAAAGTTTTATTCATTCCCGCCAATTGTATCTGCTTCAGAGGTTTGGAAGCACTTTACATCATGTCAACAATGTCTGGTCTGAAGGCAGTTAGACCTTCTTGTTTTGAAGCCATTAAACTAATAAGGAACACAACTGCACATATTTATATCTGCACCATAAACACTTTCCACTCCTCTTAGCCCCCACAATTTTGCTTAAGAAAGTACTTAAATATTGATAAATTGCTGGCTTGGAAAATGTCAAAGATGATGCCTTTAAAAATGCTACTGTTAGACACTGTAGAAATCTCAACTGATAAAAGACAAGAATTTCCAATTAAACATGTTTTCAGTTTTAGATACCTTTCTCTAGTAATAAAACAATAGATACTCATTGTGAAGAATTCAGAACATACAGAAAAATGTTAGAACATAAAACCTCCCATTTTGATGCTTGAGAACCTACTGTATGTCTCTGAACCTACTATGGAACTCCACTCAGTGACCTAAATGGGAAGGAAATTAAAAAAAGAGGAGATACATGTAATCTATGGCTTCCCTGGTGGCTCAGATGGTAAAGGATCCACCTGCAATGCTGGAGACCCGGGTTCAGTCCCTGGGTTGGGAAGATCCCCTGGAGAAGGGAAAGGCTACCCACTCCAGTATTCTGGCCTGGAGAACCCCATGGACTGTATATTCTATGGGGTCACAAAGAGTCGGACACGGCTGAGTGACTTTCACTTTCATACTTTTCAGGGTTTGATCTCTGGGTGGGGAAGATCCCCTAGAGAAGGAAAGGGCTACCCACTCCAGTATACTTGCCCAGAAATCCCGTGGACAGAGCACCCTTGGAGGCAACATGTCCATGGGGTTGCAAAAGAGTCAGACGCAACAAATATGTGTACTATAGTGAACTCACTTTGCTGTACAGTAAAAACTAATGCAGCATTGCACGGCAACTGTACTCCAGTACAATTTAAGTAAAAAAATGGAGAATCCCAAGATTTTGTCTTTGGATACTACTGAGGCCCATGTTAATTTGTTTTTCTTGGTTCTTCAGTGTCTGTGTGTCCAGAGTGGTCGTGTCCTGATATTTCATTAGTAAACCTTACAGGTCTTGGCAGCGACTCCTGCTGGAATAAAGGATGTAGAATGCAAGAGCTGTGGTTTAGTGCTGGAGAGCAAAGGTGAAGTTCAAAGGACACTGGAAAAGCCAGTGGGTCAGGGAACAGTGTCCTACTGCAGGGCTGCCTGCAGGCTGAGCATCCTCGGATCTGGGGAGACTTCTGTCTGCTTCAGAAGGGCACAGTGGAGTAGGGCCTAAAGAGCTAAGCGCGGTTGGCCAGGACGGGAATGCACTTTGAATAAACAACGTGGAACCAACCTGGGCCCCTGGGGGCTGCTGTAGGGAAGAAAGAGGAGGGGGTGAGGCGACCATTTGGCCAGGTTCCCACACTAACGGGGACCCACTGCTAAACAAGGGATGTGTGTTTGTGGCTGAATGATCTTACTTTGCTCAGTCCCCTTTCCTTAAAACCAGGCCTTCTCCCCCAGGGCCAGCACTTACAAGAGGAGGAACATTGGTTTTTGAGTTATCATCCCTTTATCCTGGCCTCCTCAGGTCTTCAAAAAGCTCTGGGTAGCGTTGCTGGCCTTCTGGGCCTCTGAAAAGTCTGCAACTCAGAGCTGCTGCAATTGTGGGGCCACCTTCCTCCTGCAGGGGTGATAGCCTCCCCAAGTCACCAGACAGTGCCTTAGACCATTTCTGAGCTTCAGTCCTGTGCCTGTAAGTCTGGTCCATTTTGGCTGACCCAAGCTTTGGTTTTCTGCCTGAAGACCCAGGTCTTTCCTTTAACTTCTTGGTATCAACCAGCATTTGCAGAATCTCACCACCCCTGCCATCCCTGCAGCTGGGGAGAAGGCCGCCGGAGACGTGAGCCTGGTGTGTGTGTGTGTGTGTGTGTGTGTGTGTGTGTGTGTGTGTGTAGGGGGGAGCAGTGATTCGCACATGGTAGTTACATAAACAAGTAGCGCTGTCCACTCCAGGGGCTTTGTTTTACATTTTTCAAATTTTCAGATAACAGTTGATGTTAATATTAATGTGTCTTTCTCCCAGCCCAATCTAGAGTTTGCCAAAAAAACTCTGTAAACAGAAGTTTTACTGTGTGTGAACTGTAGACTGTTCTCTCCAGGCATGGTGGAAAATGTAGCTTTCACTCTGCAGCTGGGCTGTATCAGAAGCATGCGTTTAAAATGCATAAAACATAAAAGACTTCCTTAACTGGCAAAAGAATGCTTCTCTGTCTTCAAAATAGCTTTACTAGGTGATATTTTCACTGTCGTGAGTTTTACATCAGTGTTAGCACTACTTTTGGCTTGTTAACTTTGGCTGGTCACAGAGTTAGTAGCTACATACACAAACTTGTATGCATATACGCACAGACTCATAAAGGATTTTCTTTTCCCACTTTGACTTTTGTTTTTCATCAACTTGGCTTGTAGTGAAATGGAGAATCTTGTTTTTGAACAGTGTTCTGACAAAATATAATTGCTATTTGCCAAGGAGTAGAAAACTCCAAGGTTTTAAAATTTAGGTTGCTTCTCTGGGGGTTGAGCATTGAAAGAACCGTAGACTAACTGACTCAGTGGTTGGAAAGGGGAAAACAAATTCATTTCATCTGAAATCATCCGATAACAGTTGCCAACATTTGAGATTCCAAGTGCAGTCTGTGGAGCCCTTTTATTGATGGGATTGTATTTATTGCTCTCGAAGCTGTAGGTGATTATTATGTCCCCCTGACAGTAAAGAGATCTAGGCTCTGTGGCGTAAAGGAATTTTTCCTTCTGGAAATGCTTCTGCTTTCTTTCTCTGACAGCACTGGGATTAGACCTTCAGTTCCTCGCGTGATGAGCAGAGTCACTTACACATCCACATTAATCCTCTTTCCCCATCTTGTTCCTCAAGATATATGTAAGTTGCCAAAGGACGGCGGAACTTGCAGAGAGTTTGTATTGAAGTGGTACTATGATTCTGTAACTGAAAACTGCGCCAGATTCTGGTATGGAGGCTGCGGTGGAAACGAAAACAGATTTAATTCGCAGGATGAATGTGAAAAGGTTTGCCCTCCTGGTAAGTGATTCTGATCTTGTATTCATGCTTTTTGTAGATAAAGGATCCAGGCCAAGCATTCATCTTTTAAAGATGTTTAATGATGCTGATAGATTTGAAAAAGAAGGCAAATTGAATTTTCAGATGAGGAAGTTGTACAAATAAAATACATGGTATTCATTTTCTGAGTTATTATTATCTCCTAAGAGCATACTTGTAATTTTGCCAATGAGGAAACATATGGCTAACCACTCCTCACCCTTTAGAAATATCCCTAAGCTGCTGGGGCTTCCCTGGCAGTCCTGTAGCTAAGACTCCATGCTTCCACAGCAGAGGCTGTGGGCTCAACCCCTGGCTGGGGAACTAAGATCCCACATGCCACCCTGGTGGCTAAGGAAAAAAAAAAAAAGAAATATTACTAGGTTTCTGTTATTCATAAATATTGTAACAAAAATGATTATTGGGAAAATAACGTAGTGAGAAATTAATAAGAACCTCTATATAGTCTGTGTGCTAAGTCGCTTCAGTCGTGTCTGACTCTGTGTGACCCTATGGACTGCAGCCCCCCAGGCTCCTCTGTCCATGGGATTCTCCAGGCAAGAATACTGGAGTGGATTGCCATTCCCTTCTCCAGAGGAACTTCCCAACCCAGGGATTGAACCCTGGTCTCCTGCCTCACAGGCAGATTCTTTACCATTTGAGCTACAGGGAAGTCTCTGTATAGTCTATTCATCTTTAAATAGTCCTGCTTCCTCTAAATAATAAAGTTGACAGCAAGGTCATCTGAAGCTCTATCATATTAGGCAACTTGATTGATGATAAAGTCACAAGAGCTACACAGGGAGTCTGGGGCCAGTGCTGAATGGGAATGTTGAATTTGCTTAACGGCCAAGCGGGTGATACCAGGAGATAGAGAGAAAGGGCTCAGAGGACACAGAACCCCGAAGTCCAGGCCAGGAAACTCCAGGGGAGCCATTGAAGGAAACGAGCTGAAGAGTGAAATTGATGGTGAAAGCCAGGGGCCATGGACCATTTTCCCGAGAAACACAGTATTCTTGCGGGTCAGTAATGTGACTTTTCCCCCCTCTTCTGCCTGTCCATCCTCATCCCCTCCCCTCCCCTCCATCCACGCCCAGTGCCCATCAAGCAGCCCGGGGTTATCGCCGCGATGGGGACCTAGGCGTGGCCGACCAGCGACACATACCTCTTGAAGAAGAAGGAGTCAGCCACCGCCGGTCGTCTTTGTAGGAGCTCCGGGTGTAGATTCCCTCGCACTGTACCGTTTCCTGCTTTGATTTACACCCGGACTTGGGAGGAAGTCTCTGCCGCATAACCTATCAATATGGTGCTACATGTGTCTGTGGACCTGACCCTCTTCGTCTCCGGGCGATTCCACCGTACACTCCGAACGTTGTGTAACCGTTACCCACTGCTGGCGTTTATGTGAACGTTCCTATAGACTCAACTTCCCTCTGGAGTTTCACGTTATGCCTCTTTCAGGCAAGTGTAAGATCTAGAAAATAACCCTCTGACTTCACAGCTACCCTATATACTTCTGCTTGGTTCATTTTCTCGCCTCTTTATTAAGCATGACTTTAGATGGAAAGCCTGTGTATGGAGAAGAAACAAGAATCCAACTTTTTCATCCCCCCGCCCCCCATCTCCTGAAATAGATTTCGAGCTGATTTTCTTTTTCTAATGCTTCTAACAAACTAGTTAGAAGGAAGCAAAATCCCTTAATCTTGGTGCACTGTTGTGGGACCAATGCCTTAAAGAATGAAAAGAAATTCATGATAGAGAAGATTTGTCGGCATTCCTCTAATGTTGTGTGTGTGTTAAATTTTTTTTTTTTGTGTGCGGGGTGGGGTTTAATTTTAATTTTAAAATTTTTAGGAAATTTATACAAAGAAACTTTTTAATAAAGTATATTGAAAGTGTGGGTTCTTGGTTGTGTTGTTTCTATATAGCGTCTGTCATCTGAATCAGCCCTCGGCCGGGGGAACTGGGCCCTATGCAGGTGCATAGTCTTGCATATCAGCCTGTGATGTCCAGTGAAGGGGCAAAGGTGCTCTGTCAGACAGTGCGTGGGAGACCCGGTGGGTCCAGCCCACTTGCCCTCCAGCGCTCCAGGACCAGGTGGATCACAGTCTTTGCTTACGGCCCCTAGAGTCTCCCTGGTCTTAAGCTCCAGACTGACCTTCATGCTCCCTTCTGACTTGTAGTTGTGTCCCAGAGACGTGGTCTCCTCCACTGCCTCTTTAAGATGACTGTTTCGTGGGGACTTTGTTTGCTTCCATCCACAGTGGCTGAGAAGTGGGAGGTCGCTGGCCCAGGACTCCCCATCCCCTTTCTGGAGTCTCAGACAAACCATAAAGTGTCTTTTTCCTTTTAAGACCCTCTTTCTTTTTTCTTCAGAAATAACACAAGAAAAAAAGAAATACATATGTAGGTATTACCTCAATTCCACTTAGGAAGGGAAGTGAATTTCTATGATAAAGCACAAGGACACTGACAGGGCTTTTGGCAGAGCTCCTTGGGTGGGGACAGAACTGCTTTATGTAAGAAGGGGGACGGTTTGTCAGTTAGTCTGTTGATGGAGGTGAGAGAGGAGGAGTCAGCGCTTGTCACGAGCCATGGAGATGGATGGGGAGAGACTGGGTGGTCACAAACACCCTTCACTCCTTGTGATTTCCACCCAGATCTTTAGGTGCAATTTCTAAATTCACCAGTGCACTCAAAACTAGCACATTTGCCTAGCACCTGGAGGAAGAACCGAGCTTTGTCCCTGAGTACATCTGCCAGAGCAGGTAGACAGTCAGGGATGGAGGGGAGGACCGTGTGGACAGAGGAGAGCCCTGCTGGAATCTGCAGGAATTCAGGCGAGGACTTGGCACTTCACAATCCATGACGCTGGGGATTTGAGTTTATCTGCAGCTTCCTGGGGCAGAGAGAGCCCAGGTGACCATCAAGGCAACTTTGGGGACGATTGCAAAGCTTTGAGGACTCCCAAGAAGCTGTCATGGTTGGGGGGGCCCTGGACCACCCCTGCCCTCTAGGGCACACTGCCTGCCTCCCCATCTTTGAAGCGCCCTCCTTTTAGCCCAAGGCCAAACCAATGGAAGGACCAAGAGCTCCGTGTTGGCCATGATATCCAGAGGGATGTTCACCCAGGGTGGAAAGTGTGGGTTCTGCGCCTTTCTCAGCCAGCCCACCCAGAGACCTCCAGCCCCAGAGGATCACCCCCCTCCACAGAAACTGGTCTGCCTGCCTCCCCTCAGGTGTGTAGTCAGGCCAAGTTCATTACATCCCAATGAAGCAAAGAAACATTTGCAGTGGGGGTCAGGAAAGGGGGCCTCACTGGAGTGGTGGACTGAAAGGTCCGTGTGCATTTCCTAGGGCTGCCATACCCAAGTACCACAAACCAGGTGGCTTCAAACAACAGAAATTCCTCCTCTCACAGTTGTGGAGGCTGGAAGTCCAAAATCAAGGTGTCGACAGGGCCATCCATACTGCCTCAGAAACCCACAGCACAATCCTCCTTGCTTTTTCCTACTTTCTGGCGACTCCTTGGCTTGTAGGCATGTGAGTCCCATCTTTGCCTCTGTCCTCACGGCCATCTTCTTATAAAGACGCCACTTACATGGGACTAGCACGTGTGTGTGCTAAGTTGCTTCAGTTGTGTCTGACTCTCTGCCACGCTATGGACTCTAGCTTGCTAGGATCCTCTGTCCGTGGGATTTTCCAGGCAAGAATACTAGAGTTGGTTGCCTTTTCCTTCTGAGATCTTCCCAACCCTGGAACTGAACCCGGGTCGCTTGCGTCTCCTGCATTGGCAGGCAGGTTTTTACCACTAGCGCCACCTGGGACACCCACACAAGACCAGGGTGTATAACCTCATCTCACCTAACTATATCTGCAATGGCCCTATTTCCAAATAAGTTCAGGTCCTGAGGTCCTGAGGGTTGGGACCTCAGCATATCTTTTTTTGGAGGGTGGAAAGAAAGTGAAGTTGCTCAGTCATGTCCAACTTTTTCGACCCCATGGAATGTAACCCACCAGGCTCCTCTATCCATGGAATTTTCTAGGCAAGAATACTGGAGTGGGTTGCCATTTCCTTCTTCAGGGGATCTTCCTGACCCAGGGATTGAACCTGGGTCTCCCACATTGCAGGCAGATGCTTTACCGTCTTGTGGGCGGGTGGGTGGAGACACAATTTAAGCCTTCCCACAGTTTCAGGGGCTCCAACTCCAGCTCCCATCTCTGAGCTGTAGAGGCCCTGCCAACAGGAGGGCAGAAGCTGCAGTGAAGAGTGAGTCCTGCTGGTTTCTTATCAGCCCTGGCTACTGAAACAGTGGCTGTGGGATCCTCAGGCTGGTCCTGTTCATTTCACACTTGCATTCCGGATGCTGCTCAGAGCCTTTCCCCTGTGGTCCAGTGCCAGCTGGATGCCCAGCCCGGATGACCGGAGCAGAGAAGTCCTCAGCTCGTCCCCGCCCCACTTCCTCTTTATTCTCCATGCCGAAGAGGTTTTCTGGGCTGGACCTCCATCCTGGGCTCCGGAGGTGAACTTCCCTGTTGGTCTCCATTGTTCTGTTTCACCATTCCGCCCCGATCCTGGTCTCCCTTCTGCCGCGGGGTCCCCTGCTGACTCTCCCTTGGGGTATAGGTCGTCGGTTCTCTGGAGGAAGCTGGGGGGCCCACTCCTGGGCAGTCTGGCTTCTGTGAACCTCCTCTTCCTCTCCTAAAACCCCCTCATGGGGATCACCTTCCCCACAGACCCTCAGCGCTGGTGTCTTTGTGCAAGAATCCAACCTCCTGACGAGCAGTGGCAGCCAGGCAGCTTGGGTCCAGCCAGCTTTTCAGGTTACTTAATTCACAGGAGATTTGCGTGACCATGCCACGTTGACTGCCACCCCCTTCCTTTCATTCAGCCAGGGATCGGGGTCCTAGGGCCCAGAGGTCAGGCCCATGGTCAGTTGAGAGCTGGTCTCTGGCCCCTGACTTTGTGGTGCTGGTGAGGAATGATCAGACCCTGGTCCCCAGCCCTGGTGTCTCTCTTAGGGCTTCTGGATGGGAGACATGTCCATCCCCCTGGACAGGTGGATGTCCCTTCCCGATGCAACAGAAGTGGGTCCCTTCCTTCCCCCCAGGAGGTGAGGGAAGAGCACGGTGTCTTCATAAGCACATTGTTGCCCCCGAAAGGCCCCTGAACCCTCCCCTGGTCTTTGTCTACATTATCAGTGACTGGGGCTACCCTGCAGTCGCTCTGAGCGGGGCCCCCAGCCATCAACTCTGGGGAAACGGTCAACAGAGGCACTTGACACCAGCTTCATGCAGGAACCTGAGGAGTGGAGCTCTCTGAGTCCCAGGCCCTTAGCACAGACTGAACACTGCTCCTCCCACACTCCTTGATGTCCTAGGAGTGAGCCTTGGCACCCCAAGTTGCCCCACGAGTGTGTGTGAGCTGGCGTCAGCACCCGTTAGTGGCAGTCTCCTTGAGGGGACAGGAGAAGTTTCGTCACGTGTCCATGGTTTGACTTCACAGGCATGCTCTTGAACAAGCCGCCTTAGCCCCAGAGTTCTCCTCCCCTAGCCACCACTGCACGTCTCCCCTCCCCTTCCCTCCTCCAGCTGCTTAAAATCCCCTCCACCCTTGCAGCGGTTTTCAGAGCTTCCCCTAGAAAACCAAAACCCGAGAGACGGCGGAATGGTGGACCCCTTGTTTCCTGCACGGGGCACATGGGGTCTGTTCACCCATCGCACTAAAAACAATCAGCTTTACATAAGGTAAAATGCATCCCCTTCTGCGTGTGGCTTGATGAGTTCTCACAAACGAGTACATGCAGGTAACCCTCACCACGTTCATGATGGTCATCATTCCCATAATCCCACCCGGCAGCATGTATGTGTAAATGAACAGCATTTACAGTGTTCCTGACTTTTCTCCCAGTAAATTTACAAGTAGAGATTTATCCCAAGGAAACCATCAGAGATGCACAAAAATTTATATTCAAGGATATGGCATTATGTGCAATGACAAAAATGTATTAGAGATCATTAAAACAGCCAACAAGAAAAAGATGCTTAATCAACAAAAGAAAAAGACAGCCATTGAGTATGTCATAATGCAGGTAAATGGTCCTTGCAATTAATCAATTGATGTGTATGATACAATGTTAAAAATATCCATACCTGTATATTTAATATGATGCTTTCATAAGTGTGCACGACACATGTGTACTTCTCTTTGGTGAGAAAAAATAAAAGCAAATGCAACAAAATTCAAGCAGTGGTTATTTCTGGTGTGGTGATTTAATGTTCTTTAAATGTTTCTACACTTAATTTTTTCTAAAATAAACATGTATTACTCTTATCAAGCAGTTATTTTAAAATTGAAGATATTTTAATATACAAATGACACTATTTGAAAATTTTAACTGTTTTATAATCTGTGTTGTATGGACGTACTTAACCACCCATCATTCATTCATTCTTTTGTCCCATACGTGCTTACTGAACATGTATCATGTGCTAGACCAGGTCTAGGCACTAGAAATGCAGTTCGTTGGAACTGACCTAGTTGGGGGAACCAGACAATGCAAATGCAGCTATAAAATGTGAGGAGGTGGGAAGAGACGAGGAGAAAAATAGTCATGGCCACCTTTCCGCTTCCCGTGGTGCTGTTAGCATGTAGGGATGCCCAGGAAGAGAAAATGTGGTCTTTGGGAGAGCTTAAATTAGGCCGCACACATCACTGCAGCCACACCTCACACTCACACCAGGGATGCTCCGATGTGCAGAATCAAGCCCAGCGGGAGGGACAACTGCCGTCCTGGGGACCCCTTTCAGCCACCAGATGTGCGTCCTACTCAGCTATGGCACTTTCCCTTCCCAACGTCCAGACCTCATCTTGAAGCTGCATTTTACCCCAACATTAGTTATAAAAAGAAGTAGAACAATCCTGAATGGGTTCCATTATCCCAAATTTTCAGTCTCACATGAAGATCCCATTTTCACATAATTCTGTCTTGTTAGTGGAGACAATTAGCTAACTAATTCATATGGCAGCTGAGCACATTGTATGTGTTCCTCTGGGCTTTCAGAGTTAAGTAGAGAACAAACCGGACAGGATCCCTCACCACACGGAGCTTATGTCCTCCTGGTGGGAGACACACAGAATGCAAGGACCAAGATGAAGAAGGATCAGTTCAGTTCAGTCGCTCAGTTGTGTCCAACTCTTTGCGACCCCATGGACTGCAGCACTCCAGGCCTCCCTGTCCATCACCAACTCCCAGAGCTTCCTCAAACTCATGTCCATCAAGTTGGTGATGCCATTCAACCATCTCATCCTCTGTTGTCCCCGTCTCCTCCCTCCCTCAATCTTTCCCAGCATCAGGGTCTTTTCCAATGAATCAGTTCTTCACATCAGGTGGCCAAACTATTGGAGTTTCAGCTTCAGCATCAGTCCTGGAATGAGTATTCAGGACTGATTTCCTTTAGGATGTGAAAGGTTGTTGCCGAACCACGAAAGACGCCGGGATTCTTGGCCTCTGGAGGAGAAGAATTCAATCAGGGGCCAGAGATGAGGCTTGATTGCTCAGAGCTTTTGTGTAATAAAGTTTTATTAAAGTATAAAAGAGATAGAGAAAGCTTCTGACATAAGTATCAGAAGGGGCAGAAAGAGTGCCCCCTCTCTAGTGTTAGCAGTGGAGTTATATACCTTTTAATTAGTTATTACAGTGAATCAAAAGAATGTCTGGAGGTTGTAAAGATCGTATTAGACCCACTCCCATAATTTACATTTTAAGTTAACAGGATTAGCCAGAAGGTTTTCAGGAAGGAAAAACTGTCTTCAAGCAGGATACATTGTTGTTATATAATCCTTAGTAAAACTAGTAAAGTGATGCTCAAAATTCTCCAAGCCAGGCTTCAGCAATACATGAACGGTGAACTTCCAGATGTTCAAGCTGGTTTTAGAAAAGGCAGAGGAACCAGAGATCAAATTGCCAACATCCGCTGGATCATGGAAAAAGCAAGAGTTCCGGAAAAACATCTATTTCTACTTTATTGACTATGCCAAAGCTTTTGACTGTGTGGATCACAATAAACTGTGGACAATTCTGAAAGAGATGGGCATACCAGACCACCTGACTTGCCTCTTGAGAAACCTGTATGCAGGTCAGGAAGCAACAGTTAGAACTGGACATGGAACAACAGACTGGTTCCAAATAGGAAAAGGAGTATGTCAAGGCTGTATACTGTCACCCTGCTTACTTAACTTATATGCAGAGTACATCATGAGAAATGCTGGGTTGGAAGAAGCACAAGCTGGAATCAAGATTGCCAGGATATCAATAACCTCAGATATGCAGATGATACCACCCTTATGGCAGAAAGTGAGGAGGAACTAAAGAGCCTCTTGATGAAAGTGAAAGAGGAGAGTGAAAAAGTTGGCTTAAAGCTCAACATTCAGAAAATGAAGATCATGGCATCTGGTCCCATCACTTCATGGCAAATAGATGGGGAAACAGTGGAAACAGTGTCAGACTTTATTTTGGGGGGCTCCAAAATCACTGCAGATGGTGATTGCAGCCATGAAATGAAAAGATGCTTACTCCTTGGAAGGAAAGTTATGACCAACCTAGACAGCATATTAAAAAGCAGAGACATTTCTTTGCCGACTAAGGTCCATCTAGTCAAGGCTATGGTTTTTCTGGTGGTCATGTATGGATGTGAGAGTTGGACTGTGAAGAAATCTGAGCGCTGAAGAATTGATGCTTTTGAACTGTGGTGTTGAAGAAGACTCTTGAGAGTCCCTTGGACTGCAAGGAGATCCAACCAATCCATTCTAAAGGAGATCAGTCCGGGATGTTCATTGGAAGGACTGATGCTAAGGCTGAAACTTCAATACTTTGGCCACCTCATGAGAAAAGTTCACTCATTGGAAAAGACTCTGATGCTGGGAGGGATTGGGGGCAGGAGGAGAAGGGGACAACAGAGGATGAGATGGCTGGATGGCATCACCGACTTGACATACATGAGTTTGAGTGGACTCCGGGAGTCGGTGATCACGGGGAGGCCTGGCGTGATGCGATTCATGGGGTTGCAAGGAGTTGGACATGACTGAGCGACTGAACTGAACTGAACTGAATCTTTAGTGCAGAGTTTAAACTGAGTTGTTTGTTGTGTAATCAGCAGTTCCAGGCTTAAAGATAAAAACATTTTATGTGACTAAGGAATGTAGAGGGGGAAAAAATTGTTTGTCCTTTCCTCCTCCTTGAGAATTCCAGACCCTTCTCTCCTTGGGGATCCCCGGACTTCTTATCAACCTGCCTAGGAATTAACTCTCAGATGGACCGGTTAGATCTCCTTGCAGTCCAAAGGACTCTCAAGAGTCTTCTCCAAAGCTGCAGTTCACAGGCTTCAATTCTTTGGTGCTCAGCTTTCCTTATGAAGAAGTATATGCAGAATCTAAAAAAATGATACAAGTGAACTTATCTACAAAACAGACATAGAGTCAGATATGTAAAAACCATCTGGTTACCAGAGAGTGAACGGGGGGTGGGCTGGGAGATTGGTATTGACATATACACATGAATGTATATAAAATAGGTAAATAATAAGGACCTCCTGTCTAGCACAGGGAACTCTACTCAATGGGAAAAGAATCTGAAAAAGTGGATGTATGCATGTGTGTAACTGATTAACTCAGGTGTACAGCAGAAACCCGCACAACATTTTAAACCAACTATATTCCAATGCATATTTTTTTAAAAAAGAAGCAAAAGGTGGGCTTGACTTTGCAGGAGGTGACCAGGCTGTGGGGCAGGAGGCAGGCGGTGCTGTCTTGAGGTGGCTGCCATGTTTCAGGAGTGGGAACCCCATGGGCAGCCTCGTTGAGAAGGAGATGGAAAAACACCTGAAGATGATGAGGGAGATAGCCAAGGGGGCAACTGAGGAGAGAGTTTGGGGCAGGCAGGGCCCCGTAAGCAAAGGGTGTGCATCAGATGCAGGAGAATGCCATGAGCTGGGCTGTGTTGCATGAGAGCAAGGGGATGGGGGACCCTGGGGAGCCCAGATCACTGGACTAGTGACATGGAGCCATTGTTCAGCAGCTCCGTCCAGAGACTCACAGCAAGGTCCTTCCCCTCTACAGGATCCACCAGTTGCCGTGTGTAGATGAGACATGAGAGCAATGAGGGGCTGTCACCAGTGATGGGTGGCAGTATCATGGTGAGGCTGTGGCAGAAACTCACATGAGAGGCGGTGGTGGCGAGGACCAGAGCAACGGCAGACAGAACGAAGGGGGCACTCCAGGGACACTGTGATCTAAAATACGCAAGAATTGATAGTAGTGTGGAACTACAACCAGCCCCCCTGTTAGATCATCCGTCCTAACTTTGGTTCAGCAAATTGTGGTCCCAGCTGCAGGACTTCTGCCTGGAGACAGATGTGGACCTCTTTCTGAAAACCCTTCTTTGCCGGACTGTACCATGGACTCCACATCCTCACTCCTGAGCTGTGGCGTGCCCCTGATTCGAGGGTCCACCTAATGCTTTCTGGGGCAGCTGCAGACAACCCCCAGCCTGGCTGTGTGGATGGAGGTGGCTCGCCATGAAAGAGCACCTGTTTAGAATTTCATGAGCAAGAACTAAACTTCCACTGGGGTGATGAGCTGAGGTCTGGGGCTGTTCTAGAAGACAGTATAATCTTAATGAACACAATTTACTTCTGTCCAGTAGCAGCTATGTGTCAGGCTTCGCACACATTATCTCAGGCTGTGTTGTCTGATAGTGGTCACTATACTAGCTGTCCAGATGATGAAACAGAAGGTCAGAGTGGTCCAGGTCACCCAGCTATGACCCAACAGAGGCTGCATCTGACAAAGTCTTTGTGACCCAGAAGTTCTCCCTGAGTTCCCAAAGATGTGCTGGTTCCCAGGGGACCCTCACTCTCTTTCTCCAGGGGCTGTTTGGCAGGAAGTTGGTCCAAGTTCTGACTCCACATTTTCTTCCAGCACAAAGTTTGCCCTTCTCAGCACACTTTTCAAGACCTTCCGTAACTCTCAGTGGAAAGAAATTCTCTCTACCCTTCCCTTTTCCTTTAACGACAGTTTTCCCATTATCCAGAGCTGCTCTGGCTCAAGAAGAACTCAGAGAAGCTGGATATTCTGGGCTTGTGACTGGTTCTCTGGGGCTGGGTCATTGGGACATCTGTTTGGACGGTACTATTGGCACATTTCAATCATTTCATCAACTTGACTGCATTTGTGAATATAAGTGCCTCCCCCACCACTTTTTGAACTGTCTATATAGTTTAAAAAAAAGATCACAAAGAGTACGACTGGGTGCCAGTCTTTCTGTAGGAAGCCAAGATCCCGAACCTTCAAGATCAATTTGACATTCTCCCCTGCAGCGATTCAGTTTCAGGGAATGGCTCAGCTTTTGCTGCCAAGTTTCCCTTGTTGTCAGATCTCCAGCTGGACCTGGCTGTCTGTCAGGAGCCAGGTTCTCTGAGTCCAGCCGTCAGGGCGTGGCTTCCGGAGAAGATGGGTGCTGCCGACGGTGCTGAACCACGGGGCTCTGGTCCAGGGGTGTCCAGGGGTCCACGCCTGCTCCAGTTTCAGTTCAGGCCTCTGGTCTTCAGTGCTGCCTGTGCCTTCTGCCTCCCCCTGGATCCTAAGCGCTGTCCTTCAGGCCATCAGATTCTCAGGGGGGTCTTCCTGTCTGTTTAC
This sequence comes from Redunca redunca, assembly GCA_006410935.1. Classification (NCBI taxonomy): domain Eukaryota; kingdom Metazoa; phylum Chordata; class Mammalia; order Artiodactyla; family Bovidae; genus Redunca; species Redunca redunca. The sequence continues at coordinate 88,527 of SJYQ01007515.1, forward strand.
ACCCAGCTTCAGATTTGGACCATCCTTCAGAGATCCTGCAGCCCAGCCTGGAGCCAGTTCAGAGATCCCTTTCCATACTATTCCTGACTCTGCAACCCACAGGGTGGGCAAGCAACTGCCCAAGAGTGGAACGCTGGAGAAAGAGTATTTAAAAATCCAGTCATGACAGCCCAAAGACACTTGGTAGCTGGTGATGGGGAACAAACAAAGAAGAAAGGGCCTCTGTGCATAAGGGGGACACTGTCCAAGTAAGACTCAATCTGGAAAATAGATAGGATTTTCCTGCCTGAAGTCAGAGGTGTCTGTGAAAACCTTTAGGCCACTGGTACAAAAAGTCATCTAGTAGAAAGGATTTGGGTAGCTGCAGGGCGAACCAGCCAAGCATGTTTGAATTCCAGAGGAATTCTAAAGTTCCAGAGTACACATGGATTTTCCAGGAGATGTTAGAAACAGAAATTAGAAGATGTTAGAAACAAGGCTGAAAAGTTGGGAAACCTCTATACACATGAGGAAAAAAACCCCACAAAACTCTGTTTTTAAAGATTCAAATTAGAGAAGCTGAGCTGGATGGCAACTCTGGCTTAAGGACTTGCCAGGTCATTTGTGGAACAGTCCTGGCATGGGTTCCTCTAAAAACAGACCCTAAGTTTTGGCTGCAAGTCGCTTATACAGGAAGGTAGGTGAGAAACATGGATGGGGGTCTTGAGAAGCAAGAGAGAAAAGTTGAACAAAAGTGTGTCAGTCTGAGCAGGTCACTTCTGTGGTTGCAGTGGGGGTGGGTGGCGGGGCTGCCGCCTGCCAGGGCCCGGGCAGGAGGTGGGGAGAAGGTGATGGAGAAGGGGAGCTGGTGCTTATCTCCTGGCACCCCTCCCTTTCCGTGGGGTTACTGTGGGGCTGGGAGGGGGAGTTGTTAAGGCCTAGCTGTTCCAGACTCCCTGCCCACACTGTTAGAAAAAAATTCTCAGCCTGAGAGACTGGGAGTCATGGAAGCAGAGAGCTGTCAACGTGCCTGCAAACACCGTGTCACTGCTTGGGTGCTCAGAGGTGGGCTGCAGAGTGTGGCATAAACAACAACACAGCTACCTTCCCGTTCGGACGTGAATCCACGGGAATGGAGGTGCAGACATAAAACCCAGCTGAGGAGAGAGCGCTGTCTGGAGAGGACAAAGACAGACACTGCACATCTGGTTACTCCAATGGGGAGAGAGGAGGAGACTCACTGACTCAGCAGACGATCTGAGCTCCTGCCATAAGCCCACTGTATGCCCAGCAGACAGGGACTGGCGACCTGCTTTGGTAAAGGACCAGCCTGTGTCCTGTGGTCTGTGGCTCCAGAGAGCGGCATGTTCCCCCGACCTGCCATGGTGTGAATTTTGGCTGTGCCTCTGGTTGCTTAGCTCCCTGGGTCCTGTCCTTTTTTGGAACCAGACCTGGGTTTCCAGTCTTCCCTTTGTGTCTGTCAGCTACTCAGCATCCTCCCAAGAAAATAATTTTCTGCAGATGTTAACCAGAGAAGTTTCTATCGCCACTTAGAACCAAGACTGGTACACACTCCATCATTCAATCACATGTTTCACAAATGTTTGTTGGGCACCTAACGGGCCAGGTATTGTACGAGGCCCTGGGATACGGGGTGAAAAATGCACATACCCCACTTGCATGGATCTGATGTGGCAGGGGGGATGGGGAGATCTCACAATAAATGAGGAGGTGCCCGCAGGCAGAGGGCACCTGATGAGCTTTTGGGTGGTTAAGGCAAGTCCTTCTGAGGAGTTGACTTATAAGTTAAACCCCAAAGGCAAGAGGGAGCCAGGCACAGGGAGACCTGAAGGAGAAGGAATCTGGGTTGGGAGGAGAGCTGGGTCAAGGGCTCTGCTGAGTCTGACATGCTGAGTCTGGTGTGTTGGAGAAAGAGAGAGATAGCTGGAGGGGCTGGAGCACACAGGGGAGGGGGTGGTTAGGAAGTGCAACCCTGGAGCGGACGGAGGACGCGGGGAAAAGAGGGTGTGCTTGGACTTCTTTGAATCAATAAGTCACTAAGCAGAGTCAGAAAGACTTGCTACGAAGCAGACACAGGGCTAAGGAAAGGGAGTTAAATGGTTGATGCCTTTTACTGAGATGAGAAACAAATGAGGGATAAACGGTGTTCTTGGTGTGCCATTTGCTTCTTTTTACAAATGAGTGGTGAAATCAAGGATTCCCTCACGTGCTTTGTCATTTGGAATCCTGCTGAGTTTTCAAGTCAACAGTATCAGAAGGGTGACTGAAGTTCAGGGCAGTGTCTGGGACCAGAGCCATAGATTGGGCACTTTGGAGGAATACATGATACAAAGAAAGCCACATTTTCTGGACAACTCTAGACACATCTAGGATTCCCTGGTGGCTCAGGGAAAGTGTCTACCTGCAATGTGGGAGACTCAGGTTCAATCCCTGGGTCGGGAAGGTCCCCTGGAGAAGGAAATAGCAACCTACTCCAGTACTTTTGCCTAGAAAATTCCATGGATGGAGGAGCCTGGTGGGCTACAGTCCATGGGGTCACAAAGAGTCAGTCGCGACTGAACAACTTCACTTTCACTTTTCTAGACACATCAGAGTAAAACTACCAAAAGTCAAAGAGTAAGACATGACTTTAAAAGTAGCCAAGTAAAATGGTGCAGGCTTCCCGGATGGATCAGCAATAATCTGCCTACAACGCAGTAGACATAGGAGATGCAGGCTTGATCCCTGAGTCAGGAAAATCCCCTGGAGGAGAGTATGGCAGCCAACTCCAGTGCTCTTGCCTGAAAAATCCTGTGGACAGAGGAGCCTGGGGGACTACAGTCCACGGGGTCGCCAACAGTCAGGCATGACTGAAGCACATGATACTTGAAGTCACAAGTCCAGATGAGATACCCCAGTCTGTGAGTGCAGACAGAGAAGGGAAAGAGCTTAGGATAGACTTCTCAGCACACTTAGAAGCTAGGGGTTGAGCAAAGGAGGCGGACCCAGCTAAAGAGTCTGAGAAGGAGCAGCCGAAGCAGCTAGAAGACAAGCAGAAGAGAAGGATATCTTGGAGAGAAAGGAAGGAAACTCTTTGAAGAGTGTGTGCGGCTGTGTTGAGTGCTGCTGAGATGAGGGCAGGGAGGTCTCGAGAAGGCTTGCACAGTTGCTGACCTGGCTGGCCCTCTGCAGCCAGGAAACCTTGTCTCTCACTGGCTTTGCCTGTAAAGACAATTTCTCATCCCCACCTTACAGGAACTCCAGAGCGTGGGCTGCGGGGTCCGTCACTTAGATGGTTGACTGATGTCATCCAGGACCACGTGCTTTTCTTCGCTCTGTGCTATTTTCAGTGTGGGCTCCACCTTTACGCTGGTATCGAGATGGTTCCATTTGGAGATGGCAATATTTAAAGGAACAGGAGGCCCGCCTCTTGCTGTGGCTCTCTCAAGAGGGATGGTGTGTTTCCTAGCAGCTTCCCGGCAGACACCCCTGGAACTCTGACGTTTAGAATGGGCTCAGGTGGCCTTTCCTGGGGGGTACTTCCCAGGTGGTAAAGAATCCACCTGCCGATGCAGGAGACGCTGGAGATGTAAATCTGATTTCTGGGTCAAGAAGGTGCCCTGGAGGAGGAAATGGCCACTCACTCCAGTACTCTTGCCTGAAGAATCCCATGGACAGAGGAGCCTGGCGGGCTACAGTCCATGGGGTCACAAAGAGTCAGGCACGACTTAGCGGCTGCGCACGCTTGGCCTTTCCTAATCTGAGCACTGGCATGATGACTCTTAGACGAATGAGCCCACCTCCATTTGGGCCCAGGGCAAGGAGGTCAGTGGGACTCTGGTCAGGGGGCTGGGGGCTGGCTGTATCCATGGCTGTATGTGCATAGGTTTGTGTATGTGTGTGTCCATGACACAGTGACATGTGCCATGTGATAAATGGTGTGTCCTTCCCCCAGGGGTGTAAGCTTTATTCTTGTAAATCAGCTCTTGTTATTTTTTCAAAGGAAAAAACCAAACGGCAGAAACAAAACTTTATAGTTTTTGTTAAAGAGCACTCGAAACAATGGGGCTAACGGACATCTCCTGTCTACTGTGGTCCCTCACCGTGGTCCTCTCTGTGGTCCAGGAAAAGCCAAGATGTCAGCTCAACTGCTTCAGTGAGGCACCTGCTCTGTTGTATCTCAACCCGGATGATAGTGGCCCTTGCCTGACACTCCCGCCCATGTCCAATTCCCCACCTTCTCGATTCTTCTGGTTTCCTTCACTCATCCCAAGGCCAGCACTATGCTTGTAACCCATGGCAGTGCTTGGAAAACAAGCGAAAAAAGACTTTGATTTGCCCACCGTTTTTTCTTTTTGCACTATCATGGGCAAAAGAGAGATTCAGTCGAGTGCTTAGCCCTTGTTTACATATAATAGCTTGTCAAATTTCCCACCCCATCAAGGGAATTTAGGCTACTCGTGATAAGACACAACTTCAGAATAATAAAAATAAGGATTAACCATTTCCACAAGCAAAAACGTGTGCTTGCTTTCTACTATTTAGAGTAAGGGTGTCAAATTAGAATACATTCTAATTCTGTTCCATTCTGTTCTACTCTATGTTCTACTCTATTCTATGTTAAAATATATTCAGAAAACCATTTCCTTCTGTGGGATCACCCTGGGAAAGGTTGGAGTAAGTCCCGGTCTGTTTAGCATCAAACTTGAACCAAATGGCCAAACAGCTTTGGTTTGTAAAGTAAATGTCTGAAGGGAATTTATACGAGTGGGGCTCTAGTCTTGCCACAGATGAATCACACTGGGATAGTCTTTCCTCCAATGAGCAGAATGTAATGTATATCAGCTCAAATCCTCGCCTTTATTTGAGTTTCAAAATAAAAACCCCTTTTCACTGAAAGGATGCTCACACGCAGGCTCTTGTCAGTTTCCTTGTCCCTGAAGAGCCCTCTAGGATGGAAATTCGCCGGCCACTTGAGGTCCATGCTCCGGTCCCTGTAGCCGTCGGATTGGACATTCTCTTGCCTTTTAAGGAAACGTGCAGCCGCTGGGAGCAGGCCAGCCTGCACACCCGGATCCCATTGCCTGCCGTTTCACAGCAGAGCCTCGCCAGCGTGGCAGAGAGGAGGCTAAAAATAGCAGGCAGGGTGCAATAGTCTTCCCCACCATGGCCGCTCTCATCTGCTGTGAAAATATAGGAACCGTCTGCTGGGTCTCTCTGGGCCTCTGTGCTTCCCTTGTTTGGCAGAAGTTGCAACGCCAACCCCAGCCCAAGGTTAATTTTTGCTTTCAGAGAGGAGCCCCACCAGCACGGGGCTTTCAGGCCAGGCCCTCTTGTGATCGCCCTGACATCCAGACTCACGCTTTCCTAGGCTTCTGGGCCTGGGGGTCCCCACCCTTCAGGGTGGACAGAATGGGACGGTGCAAAGGAAAGGTGTTAGCAACCAGAGCAGCCTCCCTGATGCACCAGAGACCCGCCCCCAGTCTCAGCTCCTGAATCTGTTTGGAGCTCATGCAGTATGTGGGGTGGGTGACCTCTCAGACCCAAATCTTTCAAGGGCCTGGCAGGCTTCCTAGATGAGCAAGGCTGGGGAAGGGGACTGCTAAGAGCTTGTGGTACAGTGTGGGGAGAGGTTCATCGGATGGGCATTCAGGTTTAGTCAATGTCCCTCAGGCACACCTGGCCCTGGGGCCGCCAGTTTGCAGTCTCAGGTTTAGAGGTGCTGTGTGGAAATTCACTGATGCTGTGTCTGGTCCGCAACGATGCAGAACTCTGAGCTGTGGCCTGGAAGTCAAACCCAGCTTGACCTCAGAATCACTGGATGTGACCCTAACAGAAGATTAGAGCAAATGACAAGGTCTGCAGGTCTGATGGTAAATACGTGCCTGACTGTGAGAGTTGCCAGGGTTGTCTGAAGATCCACTGTGTCCAGCAAGGCTGTTTCCAGGAAGAGTAAACAGAATCTGTGATACATCGCAGGGGGTGTCCTGAATGTGCTGGGCATTCAGGGTCACTAGGAAAGAGGAGGCTGACCTGTCTTGTGAGCCAAACGCTCAAGATGTTATCATAAATGAAGTGCCTGGAGGAAGAAGCTTCTGGAAGAGAAGCTCAGACCAACTCCTTCTTCTCTCTCCAGCCTCGGGGATTTGGCCCTTTCTGGGCATTGTCGTATCTGGTGATGACAAAATCCAGACAGTTAAGAACAGTCATGCTGGTGTGCCTGAGGGTGTGTGTGAGCCTGACAACTCTTTTGATGTGCGGTAGCAGACCCTGTGGGCGGGGGTTGCATGTGCCCCACCCAGATGGACTCTGTGTTAATAGCTGGGGAAACAGTGCTCGAGTAGGGAAGACAGACAGGCACACAACAGACAGGGCAAATGAACTTATCCTCAAAACAGGAACAGAATCATAGACGTAGAAATCAAACTTATGGTTACCGGGGCAGAGAAGTGAAGGGGAGGGATACATTGGGAGACTGGGATTGACATATGCACACTACTATATATAAATTAGATAACTAACGAGGACCTCAGTATAGCTCTACTCTACTCAACACTCTGTAATGGCTATACGGGAAAAGAATCTGAAAAAAAGGGGATATATGTATGGATTTCCCTGGTGGCTCAGTGGTAAAGAACCTGTCTGCAGTGCAGGAAACATGGGTTCAATCTCTGGGTTGGGAAGACCCTCTGGAGAAGGAAATGAAAATCCACTCCAGCATTCTTGCCTGAAAAGTCCCATGGACAGAGGAAGCTGGCAAGCTACAGCCCATGAAGTCAAAAAAGAGTAGGATGCAACTTGGCAACTAAACAACAACAGGTATAACTGATCCACTTTGCTCTACACCTGAAACTAACACAGCGTTGCAAATCAACTGTACCCCAATAAAATTTGTTTTAAAGATTGCAGTGTGATACAGCAAAAGCTTTGATAGAAGGATGCCCAAGGCAGAGACACCACTGTCAAATGAGCCTGTGAAAGCCTGTAGGATGAAAAACATGAAAAATCTTGGCCCCTCCTCTTAAATAGCATTTAGAGGCCAATATACAGACAAGGAAACACAAGATATTTGCTCCAGTGGAGGTGAGAATGAAGGGTGTCCCTGAGCACGATGGCTTGGTGGTTTTGGAGAGAACCAAGTGTTCAGGAGACGTGAGTTTCGTTACTGCTGGACCTGCCTGAGATGGTAGAGATGATGCTGGAATGAAAGCCAGCCCACAGGTCTTCAAGCTCCTTACTTGTCATGCAAAAGTGTTGTGCTTGATACCTTGAAGTCAGAGGGACATTGACTAAAAGATATCGGCAGGCAAAGGACACAATTGTATCTCAGCACAGCTGGACAATCTCCTCCCACTTTCTGTCGTCATGAAATGTTAGGTTTATGTCAAGGGGAATAGGGAGATTTGAAAGGAGCCTATTAGCAGCTCTTATCTTGTAGGCAGGGCAGTGGAGGCTCAGAGAAGACCTGAGCCACATAGCTGCTGGGGGACAAATTGGCCTTTGGATTCAACATGGCCTGGACGTCTGTCTTGATTTCTTTGTCTGTTTTGCTTTTGGGTTATTTATTGTTCTGTTTGAAAGATTACTTAGTAAATGATTTTCACAAATATTGTACATTTTTAAAGTGCTTACCATTTTCCTTTTGTTTACAAGACCTTACATTTTTCTGAACTCATATCTGCTTCCCTGTGGCTCAGACAGTGAAGAATTGACCTGCAATGCAGGTGGCCTGGGTCGGGATGATCCCCTAGAGAAGGAAATGGCAATCCACTCCAGTGGTCTTGCCTGGGGAGGCCCACGCACAGAGGAGGCTGGTGGGCTACATTCCATGCAGTTGCAAAGAGCTGGACATGACTGAAAATTCATATCTAATGTCCCCCACCCCCCACAAAAAACTTTTTCTCTGCTACCTGCCTTCCAAATGCAATCTCTAACTCCAGGTTAAAAAACAGCATGGGGGATGCAGCTTGACCATCTGCACAGGCCCTGGGCCCCTTCTCTGACAACTGCCCTGTATCCTGATCCCCCACCAGACAGTGTCAAAAGTCATGTCTTACTCAAGGAACCACAGCAAAGGGTGAAATCCCCAGGTCAGCTGTTAATCAACAGAAGTGAGCTTTCACGGTCCCTAGGCAGTCAGGAAACCGGAGTTCCATCCCTGGGTTGGGAAGATCCCCTGGAGAAGGGAACGTCTACCCACTCCAGTATTCTGGCCTGAATTCAAGACTGTATAGCCCATGGGGTCATAAAGAGTCCTACGTGACTTTCACTTTTGGGGGGCTTCCCTGGTGGCTCAGCTGGTAAAGAATTCGCCTGCAATGCAGGAGACTTGGGTTCGATCCCTGGGTTGGGAAGATCGCTTGGAAAAGGGAAAGGCTACCCACTCCAGTATTCTGGCCTGGAGAATTCCATGGACTATATTGTCCACGGTGTCACAAAGAGTCGGACATGACTGAGGGCTTTCACTCACTCCCTCCCTCAGACGTTAAAGTCTTAAGCGTAGCTAGCCTGAGGATGCCAGGCGGTGGCACAGACATCATGGGCACCACCTGCTGAAACTGAGAGGCAGCTCACTGAGTTTCTATAGCCAAGGAAACCTCAGTGATCATGAACGGAGGCCTCAGGTTTCTTAGCTTCTCAGGTCATCCTTGGGCACAAGAAGCAGGTGGCCAACCCTGGCTCTAAGTGGCCTGCACAGGAACAAAGAGGCCTCTGCACATGGGCGCACAGCAGGGTACCGCTACAGCCTCACATGGCACCAGCCCTGGCCTCGGCCCCTGCTGGCCGGATGCCCAGGCCGGCTGCTCATCTCCCTCTTTCCTTCAGGCAGGGCACGGGAGAAGTGGCCACTGGTACCTCGTTCATCTTCTGCTTCTCAATCTGACCCCCAGAGGTTTGGTTTCTTTTCCTTCTGGTAGGGTCTGGAAGAGTGCCTTATTTGGTTGAAACATGCAGGGTGAGGAGTATTGACTGAGGCTGCTCGTAGGTTTCATGAGCCAGCCAGAAGCCCTTCTGCAGAAGCTCTGGACTGGCTGGTATATGAGGGTGCTTTATCCTTCACTGCAGCCTGAAATCATCTCCCACGTGCTCTCTACATCACCTAATTAAGATTCTTCATCCTCCACTTCTTCCCTGCTTCCCAAAATTTGCCCCTGAGCCTTCTGAATCACCTTTACCATCAGCAAACTCTCCTTATATCAATAAATTTTTCAGAGTGATTTTTTCCCCCTCCTATTTGCCTTGCTTGAAAACTAGCTTTCCACCCCCGGGGAATGCCATCTGCCTCAGCCCTTTCAAGGGTTTTGCTTTGAATCCCATTGATGCCGGTGCCGGAGGGTGGGTGTGCCATCTTGCTTCCATCATCACCTCCCAGATCCATTACTGCCCCACACCCCGACGCCAGCCCTGTGAAAACTCTTGCCTCCCATTGGTTTGCTGTCATCTGCCCACCTCCTTATCACTGTATTCATTGCCATCTCCTCCATCACAAGAAGTGTGACCATTCTCAGAGATGGCAGAGTTGGTCCCCAAGACATGTCCCAATAAAAAACCCTTCTGCACCCAAGTCTCCATCTCAGGTGCTGGTTTGTTACCCCCGACCTGTGGCAGTAGGGATGTACCCAGTGGCTGGGTACCGCTAGAGGCCTGGTGAGCGGTGTCTGAATTTCTCAGTGAAATGCTCTATCTGCAATATATTGTCTCCTATGAGCCCCAAACTTTTGAATAGTTGGTTGGTTAGTGTTAGTTGCTCAGTCGTGTCTGACTCTTTGTGACCCCGTGGACTGTAGCTGGCCAGGATTACTGTATCCCGCCATGGGATTTCCCAGGCAAGAACACTAGAGTGGGCAGCCATTCCCTTCTCCAGGGGATCTTCCCAACCCAAGGATCGAACCCTGATCTTTTGCATTGCAGGCAGAGTCTTTGCTGTCTGAGCCACCAAAAAGGGACATTAACTCAAATTTGGTTGTGGACCCAAGGCAAAGTCATACCATGCAGAGGGGAAAAGATCACAACTGAAGGTCACTGGGCAAAGAAAATGGACGTTTGGGTCTCCGTAATTTTTGTGGGTAACTTTTGTTCCTAAGTATTCCGTGAGTCTTTGGGAGCCAGGGTCTGGATTAGTTCGTGTGTCCCTACGACCCACAGGACCTCTGACTCAATGCATCTGCCCGGAATGGAGAGTGAATGTGTGGATGTTGGCCGCTTGGCAGTGAAGGCTGTTAGGACATCTCTTGGGACACCCGTGGCCATGTGCCAATGTCCTACTGAGGGCAAAGCGTCCAGCTCCCAAACTCTTGGGAGCTGCTTGAATAAGGCAGGGAGCCACATATTCAGTTGGATGCCAACTCGAGGGCCTTGCCTGGTCTCCGCTCTAAACAGAGGCGGGGGTCCATGCAGACCACCTGAAGGGTCCTTTCACCTTTGTCAAGGGAAGCGTTGGAATTCAAACTGCCGTCTTATTTCAACACTGTCTTTCTGCCCTTTTAAACTTTATTCCCTAATCGTTCGTCTTTCTATTGTTTTTCACTTTCTTCCTCTTGAATCATTTTAAAACTTGTGTCGTCTTTTAATCCTCTTTAATAGCTTCTTGGGTGTTCAGGATCTCAGTTTACGCGGCTTAATTTTTCCTTTTCGAACGTGAAAGCTTCTTAGGTTGTTTACTTATGCTTTTCATTTCTTCCAAAATTAAACTTTGTGAACTTCAGGCCTTGGATCTTCTAAATTTATTTTTACTGCTATTCGCTTATTTTCTTTGAAGGCTTTTGAATTTATCATAAGACAGACACAGGGAACAAGCATACAGGGACCAGCTGTGACTCAACAGTCAGTCTTCCCCGAATTGCCCACGGACATGAGGGAGTTGCGAGGAGCCAGGAGGAGCCCGCCAGTGGATGGAATCACTGCAGAGTTCCCGTGGAGTTTGGAGCCCTCCAGGTGCTCTTGACAATGTAGAGACTCTCCTTTGGAAATGGCTCCTGTCATGGTACTAAGCGCAAGGTGACAGTGCCATAGGTCCCCAGTCATGAGCCAGATGATGCCCGACCCACCAGCCACCCACCTAGTCACGTGTGCTCCGCGTCACTCCATCATTCCGTGGAAGATCCAGGTCAGAGCGAGTCGGGTCTGCAGACCCCAGAACCTGGCCTGAGCAAGTAGCTCACATTCCCACTTCTGTCACAGTTCCACCAACTCTTCAGCCCGCATTGGTAACAGTTGATGGAGAAGAAAAATGGAACAGGACGTACAGATGTTTCTGCAAGAAGAGCTAGTGCACGTGACAGTGGACCTCTGCTGAGCTCAGCCCTTACTCAGGGCCTTTATAGAGAAGGGAGAATGCCCTAAAGGCAGAGCTTGGGGCCTTTATCCACCTTGCACCAAGTCATCCCACGACTCCACGTGCAAGGTCAGGAGGGGCGGAAGAGAGGCAGAAAGCAAAGGAGAAAAGGAAAGATATAAGCATCGGAATGCAAAGTTCCAAAGAATAGCAAGGAGAGATAAGAAAGCCTTCCTCAGTGAGCAAGGCAAAGAAATAGAGGAAAACAACAGAATGGGAAAGACTAGAGATCTCTTCAAGAAAATGAGAGATACCAAGGGAAAATTTCATGCAAAGATGGGCTCAGTAAAGGACAGAAATGGTATGGACCTAACAGAAGCAGAAGATATTAAGAAGAGGTGGCAAGAATACACAGAAAAACTGTACAAAAAAGATCTTCAAGACCAAGATAATCACGATGGTGTGATCACTCACCTAGAGCCAGACATCCTGGAATGTGAAGTCAAGTGGGCCTTAGAAAGCATCACTATGAACAAAGCTAGTGGAAGTGATGGAATTCCAGTTGAGCTATTTCAAATCCTGGAAGATGATGCTGTGAAAGTGCTGCACTCAATATGCCAGCAAATTTGGAAAACTCAGCAGTGGCCATAGGACTGGAAAAGGTCAGCTTTCATTCCAATCCCAAAGAAAGGCAATGCCAAAGAATGCTCAAACTACCACACAACTGCACTCATCTCACACACTAGTAAAGTAATGCTCAAAATTCTCCAAGCCAGGCTTCAGCAATATGTGAATCGTGAACTTCCAGATGTTCAAGCTGGTTTTAGAAAAGGCAGAGGAACCAGAGATCAAATTGCCAACATCCGCTGGATCACGGAAAAGCAAGAGAGTTCCAGAAAAACATCTATTTCTGCTTTATTGACTATGCCAAAGCCTCTGACTGTGTGGATCACAATAAACTGTGGAAAATCCTGAGAGAGATTGGAATACCAGACCACCTGACCTGCCTCTTGAGAAACCTATATGCAGGTCAGGAAGTAATAGTTAGAACTGGACAAGGAACAACAGAGTGGTTCCAAATAGGAAAAGGAATAAGTCCAGGCTGTATATTGTCACCCTGCTTATTTAACTTCCATGCAGAGTACATCTTGAGAAATGCTAGGTTGGAGGAAGCACAAGCTGGAATCAAGATTGCCAGGAGAAATATCAATAACCTCAGATATGCAGATGACACCACCCTTATGACAGAAAGTGAGGAGGACTAAAATGCCTGTTGATGAAAGTGAAAGAGGAGAGTGAAAAAGTTGGCTTAAAGCTCAACATTCAGAAAATGAAGATCATGGCATCTGGTCCCATCACTTCATGGCAAATAGATAGGGAAACAGTGGAAACAGTGTCGGACTTTATTTTTTGAAGTCACTGCAGATGGTGACTTCAGCCATGAAATGAAAAGACGCTTACTCCTTGGAAGAAAAGTTATGACCAACCTAGATAGCATATTGAAAAGCAGAGAGATTGCTTTGCCGACAAAGGTCTGTCTAGTCAAGGCTATGGTTTTTCCAGTGGTCATGTATGGATGCGAGAGTTGGACTGTGAAGAAAGCTGAGAGCCGAAGAATTGATGCTTTTGAATTGTGGTGTTGGAGAAGACTCTTGAGAGTCCCTTGGACTGCAAGGAGATCCAACCAGTCCATTCTGAAAGAGATTAGTCCTGGGTGTTCTTTGAAAGGACTGATGCTAAGGCTGAAACTCCAATACTTCAGCTACCTCATGAGAAGAGTTGACTCATTGGAAAAGACTGATGCTGGGAGGGATTGGGGGCAGGAGGAGAAGGGGACGACAGAGGATGAGATGGCTGGATTGCATCACTGACTCGATGGACATCAGTTTGGGTGAACTCCGGGAGTTAGTGATGGACAAGGAGGCCTGGCATGCTGCAATTCATGGAGTCACAAAGAGTCAGACATGACTGAGCTACTGAAGTGAACTGAACTGAATTGAACGAAGTTATCCTAACAGGGAGGGCGGTAACCACCAGCAGCTGCATGTTAGGCACCACCTTCTCACATTTACTCCTTTTGTGGTAACCAGACGGCAGAAATGGCAAGAGATGAGGCTCTATACTGGCTCTTGGATGATGGTACAAGAGTCAGGGACAAAAAATGAGCAGCACTGAAAACCAGATCCGTTGGCTTGTGATGTTAAGCGGTTGGCTTATCAGTTCAATTTCGGTTCCGTCACTCAGTCGTGTCCGACTCTTTGCGACCCCATGAATCGCAGCACGCCAGGCCTCCCTGTCCATCACCAACTCCCGGAGCTCACTCAGATTCATGTCCATCGAGTCCATGATGCCATCCAGCCACCTCATTCTCTGTCGTCCCCTTCTTTTCCTGCCCCCAATCCCTCCCAGGATCAAAGTCTTTTCCAATGAGTCAACTCTTTGCATAAGGTGGCCAAAGTACTGGAGTTTCAGCTTTAGCATCATTCCTTCCAAAGAAACCCCAGGGCTGATCTCCTTCAGAATGGACTGGTTGGATCTCCTTGTTGGCCTATAGGCTATGTCAAATTCTCTTAGCCAGTGACTAAGAGATGCTGCTCTTTCTTCTGAAGTTAATATACATGACTCTATGAACAGTCATGTGAAAAGGGTTATGCAATTTCCCACAAGTTTCCCTGATGACCTGACTGTATTTTTTTTTTGGTGTGTTACCATGACTCTGGAATATTCTCAGTTAGAGAGGTCAGTACCCTAGGAAGAACGGATTTCCAGTCTTATAACAATGATGCACCCAGTGAGGAGGAAATAATGCTGCTCCTTGGCCATTCAGTATTCCTCATGCTACTGGATTAAAGCAAAAAAAAAAAAAAAGGTTATAGTGCCTAAGTGCCTCAGCACAGTGGAGCATCCTGTGGCCTTCAGCCATACTCCTCTTCACTCAGTTTGCAGGAAACAGTTTTTTATCTTTGAGGCTCGGGATCCACCGCAGTCTTGGCTGAGGTCTTGACTCCTGTCTGACTTCGGCTCCCTCTGGGAATGCTGGGTCTTGGATCCTCTGCTCCAGTCCATGTCTGCAGATGACCCGAGCCAGGACCTCCAGATCCTGACCAGGACCTTCAGATCCTCCTGATTCATATGTGGGCCAACCTGATGGCTGTTTCTCAGTATCCTCATCCACTTGGGTTCGCCTGAATGGTTGTTCATACTTGGACACAAGCCATGGGGGTCCTGGCTTCCTCCAGTCATGTCCCATCCTCCCTGATTCAAAGCCTGTTTGACTCAGACCCTCATCTCCAGCATGTCCTTTTCCCCAGTTTCCTTGACCATAAGCAGAAAGGGAAGTATCAGTGGTGTGAGCTCAGGGAGGCAGTTCCAGAAGGTTGATGAAAATCATCCAGAAGTAATCTATAACAGGGATAGAACAGCATTTTGTTTGAGACAAGCTGAGGACTATAGTCCAGAAGCCAGCCTCTCTGATCACTCTGAGGAACTTCTCTGGAGAAGCAGGGCTTTCAGCACAGTTTTATATCTTTTCAGAACAAAGAATATCAAACAAGACATAGAACAACCTAGATGTCCATCAACAGGGGAATGGGCAAAGAATATGCGATATATATATATACACACACGCACACACACAATGGAACATTACTCAGCCATAGAAAAGAATGAAATAATGCCATTTGCAGCAACATGGACTGACCCAGAGATTATCATACCAGGTGAGGCAAGTCAGATGGAAAAAGACAAATATCATATGATATCACTTACATGTGGAGCCTAAAATATGGCACAAATGAACTTATATACGAAACAGAAATAGACTCACAGACTTGGAGGACAGGCCAAGGTGGGGAGGCCCAGGGGAGGCATGGATCGGGAGCTTGGGATCAGCAGATGCAAACTGTTTTATATAAAACAGATAAACAACCAGGTCCTACTGTATAGCACAGAGACTATATTCAATGTCCTGTGATAAACCAGAATGGAAAAGAACATGAAAATAAAGGGGAAAAAAAACTAAGCAAGTCACGGATGTGTTTCTTTAAGGTTTCAAAACAAGACCAGATTAGCACGTCCACGGCGACGCAGCACATTCATGTGCCATGTACGCAACATGGGCACCTGGGAAGGAGCCCTTAGCAGTGAAGGAGGCCCAGCATCAGTGTTCCACGGCAGGAGGCATTTATTCTTTTACTTCTGATCAATGTGCCCCCTTTTAAAAAAAATAATTAAAGAAGATGCACAATGTATGTTTGGTCAGCATAAAATTCAAGTCATCTCACGGATGAGCCAGAATGCCTTCCTTAGACCTCAGTATGTAAACATATTGAGCATCCTGTATATCTTTTCTCAGATAATTGGGAAGAAAGTGGCAGGAGGTGAACTAAGAACGTGGAGGCCGCTTGTTTTACTGGAAAGAGTCTGCAGTCAGACAAAAAAGGCGCACACCGTGGAGTGGAACAAATTGGACTTGAATCTCCGCTTGGGCCCAGAACGTCTGTGTAGGCAGAGGAAGCTTCCTAGCCACTCTAAGCTTCAGCTTTCTTGTCTGCAAAAATGGTTCACTGAGCTAATGTCTGTGGAAGATTCCTAATGGATGTGCACAAGTTCAACACATATATTTTGTTTTAAATCTTTAGTATTAACTATTCTACTACAGTTCTCCTGGTTCCCTTACCCTACTGCTCTCCACCCGGGCGCCCTTTCCCAAAAATATCTCTTGCTTTGTCAGCACATGTGTCTCCTTGGACAATTCATTTCCGAGTGTTATTCAAGAGCCCAGTTTCGGGTCCTGGAAGGGGTCCGCCTTCCTGCAACAAATGGCGACTCTGGTGGGATTCTTCTTTGCTGAGACTGACATCCTGACCACTCGAGGTACTCAGGGGCCAGCTTGCCTGCCAAGGGACCAGACCCAGCAGCTGCAACTGGGACCCTTTTGTCCCTGGTCTCCTCCTGATGCAGACAACTGGCCAGAGTGCCCCGACTGGTAAGGAACAAGAGACTTTACTGACCTCTCTCCCCTTCCCTCTCTCTTTCCTCTCCTTAACCCTTCCTATCCTTCCCTGTTTTTCTAGTCCCCCGGTCCCAGACGTAGGAATCTGGTCAAAGGGCCCTCAGTCTGAGCTGAGGATTGGAGACTGATCACCTCCTCTTGACAGAGAACTTGAATTCTGGTTCTGGTCTGGTCTGATTTCTGGTAGGGCTGAGTTCCAGTCCTCCCTTCTCTGGAGGCCCAGGGAAAAGTCCCGTAATGCCTGGGTATCTGTAGGTGGCAGGAGACGTCTGTAAGGCCACCCCTTTTGCCCCCCCCCNNCTTCTTCTTTCAACCTGGCTTCCTTTCCTCCCTTGAAATCTTTGATGTTAGTACTTGGATCTGAAGTTCTGTGTCTCTATAGGAGGTTTTCTGAGAGACCGTATTTTGTATTTAAGGGCTTCCCTGGTGGTGCAGAGGTTAAAGCGTCTGCCTGCTATGTGGGAGACCTGGGTTCAATCCCTGGGTCAGGAAGATCCCCTGGAGAAGGAAATGGCAACCCAGTCCAGTATTCTTGCCTGGAGAATCCCATGGATGGAGGAGCTTGGTGGGCTATAGTCCACAGGTTGCAAAGAGTTGGACACGACTGAGAGACTTCACTTTCACTTTATTCTACTACAGAGCTTCCCTGATAGCGCCGTTGGTAAAGAATCTGCCTGCAATACAGGAGACCCTGGTTCGATCCCTGGGTTGGGAAGATTCCCTGGAGAAGGGAAAGTCTGTGCACTCCAGTATTCTGGCCTGGAGAATTCCAAGGATGCTATAGTCCTGGGATCACAAACAGTCGGACACGACTGAGCTACTTTCACTTTCTTTCTGCTACAGAACACTCTTTTCTTTATTATCAAAAGGTTATTATACATACTGTTGTTGTTGTTCCGTCTCTAAGTAGTGTCTGACCATTTGCGACTCCATGGACTGCAGCATGCCAAGCTTCCCTGTCCTTCACTGTCTCCTGGAGTTTGCTCAAACTCATGTCCATTGAGTCAGTGATGCTATCCAACCATCTCATCCTCTGTGGCCCCTCATACACACTACTATATATAAAATGGGGCTTCCCGGGTGGCATTGTGGTGAAGAATGTGCCTGCTAATGCAGGAGATGCAAGATACATGGGTTCGACTCCTGGGTCAGGAAAGATCCCCTGGAGAAGGGAATTGCAACCCACTGCTGTATTCTTGCCCAGAAAATTCCATGGACAGAGGAGAGAGATACAGTTCCTAGGACTGCAGAGAGTCGAACACAACTGAAGCGACTTAGAATGCACACATGTGTAGCACAGGGAACTTCACTTAAATACTCTGTAATGGCCTATATGGATGAAGAGCTTTCAAAAGAGTGTGTGCACGTGTGCTCAGCCATGTCCAACTCTGTGCGACCCCATGGACAGTAGCCTGACAGACTCCTCTGTCCATAAAATGTTCTAGGCAAGAGTACTGGAGTGTGTTGCCATTTCCTCCTCCAGGGGATCTTCTTGACCTAGGGACTGAACGTGTGTCTCCTGTGTCCCCTGCATTGGCAGGCAAATTCTTTACCACCGCGGCCCTTGGGAAGCCTGGAAAACTGATTCACTTTGCTTTACACCTAAAACTAACACAACATTGTTAGCCAACTATGCTCCAATTAAAAAGAAAAACTAAACAAGGTGTTGTAAATATTACCATTAAAACTCCATTTGCATTTCTGTTATTTCATATCTCAGTTAAGAGTGAACGGTCCTACCACCACGTGCTTTTAAAAGACTTCTTACGTTTGGGCAAAGGCAGACAGGTTCACATTCGGAAGTGTTCATACATTATATAAGGTTTTATTTTCACCCAAAGTGGGTTTGCCGAGGATTGTGGTATACTGACTGAAAGCTCTGGCATCATACTGAACGTTAAGTTTGAGATCAAAGGCAAAGTTCAGTCATCCATGGCAGCCAGTCTTGTGTGAATTAGCCATGATTCATCTCAAGGCAAACATTTGTTGCTATGTTAGTCACGGAAAATCCTGTGGTCTAGCCTGGCTTTGGGGTGGGCAAGGCCATATACATTATTTCAGTTAACCCTCCCAACGGTTCTGTAAAGGAGATGCAAAGGCGGAGAAGGTGAACGCTCTTTACAGATGAGGAAATTAAGTTCTGAGACTTGGAGTGGCCGGGTTGGGGTCACACACTTGATGAATGAGGCGGGCTGGTCTCTGTCTGTTGCACTTGTTTCCTCACACTTCGCACACTTCCAGGTTGCTGCTCTGTGTGTTTGAATGAGAGCTGGAGGAAACACACCCTCATCCCTCCCGCTGGTCCTCTCTCGGGTTATTGCATGGCAGCGGCTAGCAGGTGTGGGCTTCCCACGTGGTGTGCATGGTAAAGAACTGCCTGCCAATACAGGAGATGGAAGAGACATGGGTTTGATTCCTGGGTCGGGAAGATCCTCTGGAGGAGGGCATGGTACCCACTGCAGTAGTCTTGCCTAGAGAATCCCATGGACAGAGGAGCCTGGTGGGCTACAGTCCGTGGGGTCAGAAAGAGTCAGACACGACTGAAGCGACTTAGCACACACAAGTAGCAGGTGCCTGAAAGGTATCCTTTCAAAGTCAACTTTTCTCTTCGGACAAGTCATCCCAAAGATGCCAGACTATAAAAATGAAGCGCTTTCATATGAAACTTGTTCTATTAAAACAAAGCAGGATTGCCTTTCTCTTGGTATTAGTACTATTAAAGTTTCCAACTAAATGAATTGTTCTTTTTAAAGTTGAAGTATAAAGAATCTGTCAGCAATGCGGTAGACCTGGGATCGATTCCTGGGTTGGGAAGATCCCCGGGAGGAGAGCATGGCAACCCACTCCAGTATTCTTGCCTGGAGAATCCCATGGACAGAGGAGCCCGGCCGACTATGGGGCTGCAAAGAGTTGGACACGACTGAGTGACTAAGGACACATAGTTAATCTACAGCGTGGGGTTAGTTTCAAGTGCACAGCAAAGTGATTCGGTTATACATATAGTATTATATCTATGTATTTTTTTTGCAGATTCTTTGCCACTTAGGTTATTGCAGAATGTGGAGGGTAGTTCTCTGTGCTACACAGTAGGTCCTTGCTTATCTATTTTATATGCAGTAGTTCTGGTTTCAATAAGTTCCTTAGAAATACACCTTTGCTCAGTTGCTCAGTTGTGTCCTATTATTTGTGGACTCTAGCCAGCCAGGCTCCTTTGTCCATGGGATTTCCCAGGCAAGAATACTGGAGTGGGTTGCCATTGCCTACGCCAGGGGATTTTCCTGACCCAGGGATGGAACTCACGTCTCTTGTGTCTCCTGTATTGGCAGGTGGATTCTATAACACCCTGCCACCAGGGAAGCCCCAAATGCACCTACTACATGTGAGTAGTTTGGAACTTAAGAACAAGTCATATATTTTATTTTTAATTATATGAATGGCTCTTCAATTCCAAACTGTCCATGCATAGAAGGTGCATTTTTAAGGAACCTCTTGCTGCTGTAACTCCCCTGAGGTTTGTATCCATGTGTAGACATTCCTGAGCTGCTTGAAGATATCTAGGTAGGGCCATGAAAGGTGTTCCTGGATAATGTCAAGATCACCCTGGGCTTCCCTGGTGGCTCAGCAGGTAATGAATCTGCCTGCCATTCAGGAGATGCAGGTTCGATCCCTGGGTCAGGAAGGTCCCCTGGAGGAGGAAACAGCAGCCCACTCCAGTATTCTTGCCTGGGAAATCCCTGGATAGAGAAACCTGGCGGGCTACAGTCTATAGGGGTCACAGAGTTGGATACAACTTAGTGACTAAACCACCATCCCAAGATCACATTAAATGTATAGTGCTGCAGCTTTCAAAGCGTAAGTTCATCATCTCAGCTAAACTGACACTCAACACAGCCCTGGGAGACAGGCAGAGCAGACCCTGTGTTCATTTCATTGGAACACTGACGTGTCCAGAGGCATCAGAGGCAGACCTGTCTCCAGGACCCTGTTCTTGGATTCTATCACTTACATGGTGTTACAGAGGATATTTGCCATTTTATGTAGGGTGACTGGTTTGAAAACACCCCGACACTGCATTTGGTTCACTGGAAGAGCTAGGGGAAGTAACTGCTAGCAGTACAGCTGCCACTATCCAGCTCTCAGCTCTCTCTTTCACCGGTTTAGCTGGGGATGCGGTCAGCACAGTGAGCCATCTCTTCCTCATCAAGGCATTTGACCAGCTTTTTAAGATCTCCTTGTGGACATGCTGGAGAAATATGAGGTTGAGCCTGGGATGCTGAGACGAATTACTAGCTGGCTAGCGGTGTCCAGAGGGATTGTTGACTCAGCCACCCAAAGGTTTTTGGTCTTGGTGTTGTAGAGCTCTCTCCAACTCTAGACTTTTTTATCAGGGCCACGAACAGAAACACAGAGTCCACTGCTCTCGCGTTTATAGATGGCGTGAAGGGCTTCCCCGAGAGCTCAGCTGGTGAGGGATCCGCCTGCAGTGCACTGGGAGGGGGACTGATGAGAAGCTGAGTGACGGGGGCTGAGTCTATAAAAATCCACTTTTTCAAAAGTCTGTTTTTTAATTGAAGGATAATTGCTTTACAGAATTTTGTTGGTTTCTGCCAAACATCAACATGAATTAGCCATAGGTGTAAAAATCCACTTACATAGCCATAAATGTGAATAATTCTGTTTGGATCTGCTCACCCAAATCCTAGAAATGAACTACCTTCCAATATAGGGTAAAGAAATAATAGTTTAATAATAGTAGGGACTTCCCAGCTGGTGCTAGAGGTAAGAACCTGCCTGCCAATACAGGAGATGTCAGAGACACTGGTTAGGTCCCTGGGTCAGCAAGATGCCCTGGAGAAGGGAATGGCAACCCACTCCAGTATTCTTGCCTGGAAAATTCCCATGGACAGAGAAACTGGGTGGGCTATGGCCCATGGGGTCACAAAGGGTCACTACATGACTAGTGACTTCACTCAGTCAAATAAGAGTAAACACTGTTAAATATCAGAGAAGGCGCTGGCACCCTACTCCAGTACTCTTGCCTGGAAAATCCCATGGACAGAGGAGCCTGCTAGGCTGTTGTCCATGGGGTCGTGAAGAGTCGGACACGACTGAATGACTTCTCTTTCACTTTTCACTTTCATGCATTGGAGAAGAAAATGGCAACCCACTCCAGTGTTCTTTCCTGGAGAATCCCAGGGACAGGGGATCCTGGTGAGCTGCCGTCTATGGGGTCACACAGAGTCGGACACAACTGAAGTGACTTAGCAGCAGCAGCAACTGTTAAATATCCATTGAAAAGCTTGTTTGATTTCACATGAGTTTATGGAAATATGGTGTCTAGGTGGAGGTCTGGTGAGACAACACCAGAGGAACTGCTGCTCCATAAGAAGCCCATCGGGAAACGTGTGTGTGCAGGAGAGGACGCTCACGGTGGGAGGTGGCACCAGTCCCTGACCATGAGGATGCTTGAAGGAAGCAGAGGTCTTGCAGGAGGCAAGGGGAAGATTCGGGGTGATAGGTCATTGGTTATATCCTGCACATGTGAGAAGCTTTTCTGTAGAAGAGTTCTTTTCAGTCCTAAGATTTCAAACCAGATGGGTAGATGGTGGAAGATGAAATGGGCTGCATAAGGCTGGGTTCCAGTTCTTCCAGACTCTGCAAACACTTGGAAGGGAAGATTACAGATGGGAGTTTGACCAGGGCTTTGATGCTCACTGGGAGAACTTTACTCAGGAAATGCTTCCTGGCGGAGATGAAAGTCAAACTGAGCTTTGAAGAATGAAGAGGTTTGGGAGGCAGGCTTGAAGTGTCCCAAGAAGTCATTCCAGCGGCAAAACAAACAGCAGGGTAATCAGATGAGAGGCAGGAGAATGTGACAATTATGACTGTGAGTTCTGTTATCTGCATGCAAACTCTGCTACTTGTCAGCTCTGCAACCTTGATTCAGATAGAAGGGTGGACAGATGGGACTAAGTTTGCTAAACAGCAGACAGGGGATTATTTTGGATTATCTGTGCTCAGTCTCTCAGTTGTGTCTAATGCTATGTGACCCCAGGGACTGTAGCCCACCAGGCTCCTCTGTCCATGGAAGTTTCCAGGCAAGAATACTGGAGTGAGTTGCCATTTCCTTCTCCAGGGATTTCGAGACCCAGATGTCAAACCCGTGTCTCCTGCATCTCTGAATTGGCAGGCGGATTCTTTACCACTGAGCCATCTGGGAAGTTCTTTGAATTATCCAGATGGGCCCAGTTTAATCACAAGAGTACTGAAAAGTGGAAGAGGCAGGGCAGAGATCAGAATCAGAGAGTGAGGCATGAAAATGGAAACAAGGTCAGAGAGATCCTAGGTCAGAGAGATCCTAGAGAAAACTTGGGTTAGTTTGACAACTCAGAGCCAGTATTTTTAATGTATAAACTAGAATGTTAATAATATCTACTTTCTAGAATTCTTGCAAGTAAAGTAACCAGTACCCTGCTTGACATATTGTGTGTTTTCAGTAAAAAGTCATCATCATTGTTATGAAAGACTGCTTTATGGTGACATCATTTAGCTGTCACAAGACCCTATAACCAATCCATTTCTTCTTCATCACCTTGCAGGAACTCCTGACACAACCCTCACTTCCCTAGCCTTGGAAAACATCACCCCTCTGCTACCCAACTCTTCCATTTCAATTTCTAGAGAAAGACGAATTGGCCTAGCTACCCAGTTTGGACAAGGACCTACTTATCCAATCCTGATAAGGTTGACTGTATGGATAACAGGAAAGAAGGTTCTAGAAAAATGAGGCTTAGCAAGTTCTCCAGTCTAGAGTCCACTGCTTGGCTGTGCATGAGCACACGCATACACACACACACAGTCATTGTATCCAGAGCTGCCGCTACTCTCTGAGTATAGGATTGCTGGTTAAAACTATTTCTTCCCTTGCATGGTCTTGATATGGTGCAGATACTTGCTCTCACAACTTGCAATGTGGGTCCTAAAGGTGTGCACATCTGATGTGAACTGGAGGAGACAGAATAGGATGGACGTTGGAAAGCACCACCCATTGGTCAACTGGATGTTTCAACACATGCTGTTTCAACATGTCTGTTTGCTGGCACGTTGCCATGGACATGGACTGAACAAAACGGATTTCCTGATGTGTGTGTGTGTGTGTGTGTGTGTGTGTGTGTGTGTACCTTCTCATCAGTGTAATCCATTCCCCAGGTACATTGAAGATCAAGAAAGATGTGGGTGAGTTCTGAATGATGGAAAAATCTCGAGACTCTCTAAAGCTGGAGAGTCTTAGTGACCTACCTGCTTAAAATATCGCTAGGGTTCTTTTCTCTTCTATTTCTTCCTATCTCTTCTATTCGTAGAACGAATGTTCTACGTACATTCATAATGCCAGACATTTTGGATATCATGGTTTTTTTTTTTTTTTCGATATCATGGTTTTTATTCATCAGGACCACTAAAAGAAACCTCGACTTTAGGACTTTTGAGTCTCCTGAGTTCTGAGGTTAATGATCTGCGGAAGCACACATGGGGAAATAAACAGGAGCGTGAGTCGCAGGGAATTTGTTCTCAAATATGCCCTGAACTGTAGCTTGAGCCTTCTCAGATTACCTTTAAGTCAAGTTTGCCTATGATCACATTTTCCTTTCATTTAAAATGAATTTATTGAGTGTCTAATATGTTCTAGGCATTGCCCTAGGTATTGTGAATGTAACTGTGAGCAAAACAAAGTTGCTGGTTTCGTGTAGCTTACATTCTAGTGGAAGAACATTCCATAGTGGTTGTAAGCTGTTCAGCAAAACCCAGTCTCCTCTTTGGTGGACACACACCAAAACTCTACTTCCCAAGTCCTGTAAAGTTATGTATGGACATATGGCCAAGTCCTTTTCCAGTCAGGAATTAGAGCAGAACTCAGTGCCCTTTGCCTTAATTCACATGTTCATTTTCTTACTTAGATTCTTCTGAAATCATTGTGACCATAGGAAAAACATCTAATTGACTCGGTCTATTTTTAGGTAAAAATATTTTGATGTTCATTTTATTTCTCTTATGAGGTTTGTTAAAAGAAATCTATGCATCACATGTTTTTATGAAAAATATAAAAATGGGACTAGCTTTGTAAGCTTTAGTTCTGCGGAGAAGAATTAAAAGAGTTCTTTGAAGTTTACTGTGAACTCAGACAGTAAAGCACTGAAATATACAAGTATGAAAAAAAGGTGGTGCAGTGGTAAAGAATCCAACTGGCTGGCAATGCAGGGGATGCAAGAGAGGCAGGTTCAATCCCTGAGTTGGAAAGATCCCCTGAAGAGGAAATGGCAAGCCACTCCAGTTTTCTTGGCTGGAAAATTCCATGGACAGAGGATCCTGATGGACTACAGTCCATGGGGTCATGAAGCGTTGGTCATGACTGAGCATGCACACAGGCACATGAAGGAATGAGACAATGTTTAAAGAGATTTGAAAATAGCTATGAAGGTTTCATTACTTGGCTTCTCTGTGCCTCAGTTTGCTCATCTGTGAAATGGGGATACTTTAACAGATGAAGAAACTAACAGGCAATTGAATTAGGTGCCTAGATTCTGGTGCCAGACTGTCTGGAGTCTCTTCAGAGGACTCACTTGATGTGTGGGCAACATTTGTCTGGGTCTCAGTTTTCTCATCTGCAAAATAGGGTTAATAGTACCTGTTCTGTAGGATTGTTAGGAGAATTAAATGAGTTAACATTCCAAGTACCACCTGGCACATTGCTATGATCATGTGCTAACTCCTGGCAATTTCAGTTAAGATATCAAATATCCTATTTTCTTAAGACAATATACACAGACCTCCAGTTTTCACTACTTTTATTATTACGAAATCTCACATTTTACCAATCTCAAATTTTGCTACAATTTGTTTCAATGTCTCATCACAGGAATTCTCCTTTTGTCTACCTTTTGAAAGTAAAAATTGAGGAACTTGTCAACTTGGGATATGGCGGGCCGGCTGCAAACGATGGGGAAGGGAAGCAGTTCTTCTAAAAAAGGAGATACGCTGAGTAAACAGTCTCCAAAGCAGTCCTGAGTGTGTTCCAGATGAGTAATGATTTATGAACAGGAAATCTGGGTCGGCGGGGCTTCAGTTAAACAGTGTGAGGAGATGGAAACCAGATGTCTAACCTTCGTCGCAGAGGAGGCCCGCAGAGCGAGGCAGCAGGAAGAGGCCCGTGGAGGCGGGAGGACCGGGAGGACCGCAGGGAGCACATGTGGCTGGGGTCGNGGCAGGTACCCGATTATACCTTTGCTTAGATATTAATGAAAGTGACTCTGATCAAATAAGTATGAAAATAGCAATGCAATAAACAAAAAGTAATAATAGTTAAGCTAGTCCCAGCTACAATTTATCGAGTGTTTATAATGTGCCAGACATTGTGCTAAGCACTTCCCGGGTATTATATTTAATCCTCATAATAACTTTCTGAAGATGAAGAAACAGACTCACAGGTAAAGGAATATTTCCGAAGTCAAAATTGTTAGGAGGCAGAGCCGTGGACTGAGAACAGAGTCTTCACCACTGTCATTGAGGCATTTTGTTTGTTTGTTTTTGAGCCGAGCAGCAGGCAGGATCTCCGACCAGGGATTGAACTGGTGCCCCCTGCATTGGGAACTCAGAGTCTTAACGGCTGGACCCCCAGGGAAGTCTGTTATTGCTTCTCTAACGTAGAAAGGCTCAGGGTGAAGAGCCTGGATATAAATAGGCAGGGTCTAATTGGAGAAGGAAATGGCAACCCACTCCAGTGTTCTTGCCTGGAGAATCCCAGGGACGGGAGCCTGGTGGGGTCTATGGGGTCACACAGACTCGGACACGACTGAAGTGACTTAGCAGCAGCAGCAGCAGCAGCAATGGAACTGAAACATAAATTTTTATTATCCATATCTTATGTCCTTTTTCTTTTAAAAGCCAAGGTAATAAAACCCTAATCACTGAGGTGTCACAAAACTTCATTCTAGGTTTTATTTCCCATGGAGTCTGAAATGTGCTTTGTTGGGCCAAACTCAGCACTCTGGATGGAAAGACATCTCCTTCCAGGATACTCTGATTCTTGTCTTTTTTTTCCTTGTGGAAAGTCTGTTCTTTTGTGCTCAGGTCAGCTGCTGCTGTTGTTTTAGTTGCTAAGTTGTATTCAACTCTTTTGCGACCCCACGAACTGTAGCCGGCCAGGGTCCTCTGCCCTTGGGATTTCCCAGGCAAGAATATTGGAGTGGGTTGCCGTTTCCTCCTCCAGAGGATCTTTCTGACCCAGGGATAGAACCTGTATCTCCTTCACTGATTGCTTACCACTGTGCCACCAGGGCAGCCCCCAGGTCAGCTGACTAGAGAGTATATCTTGACTAGACCTCACCTGGAAATGAAATTTAGTTATCAACATAGACCTTTTCTCCGGTAACCCTTTCAGAATGCTCCCTTATCAAATAAGTGTGCAAAAGCCCACTTGTGCCCCCCTGCATGGGGGAGTCACTCTGCTTGAGGAGGGGTGGAGCTGGTCACTTGGTCAGAGCCAGGCATCAGCTTGGCACACGGAGCTTGGCTCACACAGGGAGGATGGCGGTCGGCTGTGACAGTCGAGGTCAGTCTGCCCCTTACTCTCTGGTGCTCACCTTGCACGACATTTAACAAGAAGCCTCTAACAGACCCTCATGTTTGTTCTTACGCTGATAATGCATCTGATGCCTACAGGCTTTTCTCTCACTTGTGGTCCCCGTTTACCCTTGCAGACTTTTCCCTAGTAAATCTCCTGCACATCCAGTCCCACCTTCTTAGAGGACAAACGCAGAGGTCAACTCCATTAACTAGAGCACGTGACCCAGGGGAACAGGAACAGCTCAGGCGCAAGTGCTCCAGGCAGAGAAACAGTAAGTCCCATCAGCAGGGAGGATGCTCAAAGATCTTCCAAAGGGCCGAATGCCTACACACCTATTCAAATGGCCCAGGTCCAGAACCCACAGCCCCAAAAGCCATCGAGGATGTGGGGCAACAGAAATCCTCATTCACGGTGGATGGGGAGGCAAAACGATACAGCTACTTTGAAAGACAAGCTAACATTTCTTTCAACACTAAACATACTTATACCACATGTCTGTGTTAGTCGCTCAGTCATGCCTGACCCTTTGTGACCCCATAGACTGCAGCCTGCCAGGCTCCTCTGTCCATGGAATTCTCCAGGCAAGTGGGTTGCCATTCCCTTCTCCAGGGGATTTTCCCGACCTGGGGATGGAACCCAGCTCTCCCCCCTGCAGGCAGATTCTCTACCATCTGAGCCATCAGGGAAGCCCCACCTGTTGTTACACGTTAGTCCAAACCCATTGAATCTAAAACACCAAGAATGAATCCTCATGTAAACGATAGACTTTGAGTGCTAATGGTGCATCTGTGTAGGTACATCAGTTATATCAGGGAGTGGTGTTAATAGAGGGAGAGGCCGTGCCCCAGTGGAGGCAGGGGATATATGAGAGATCTCTGTACATTTCTCTCAGTTTTGCTGCAAACCCAAGCCTGCTCTAAGAAATAAAATCCATCTCCACCACTCCTCAATCTAGAATGCTTGCAGCTGAGTTAGTGAAAGATGAGAAAAGGGCAAGATCATTCACCATCCTAAGGATTTTGGTCTCATTCTGAAACAGTGGTAACCCACTCAGTGATTCTATGCAGGGAAGTTTCATGGGCCAATTTTCATTTTAAAAAGCTCTTAACAGATGTGATGATTAGAATAATTTGATAAGAGGACAGAGGGAGGCATGGAACCCACTGAGGAAGCTATAACAGAAGTTTCATGCAGCGATGATGATGGATGTGGGAGAGACGGAATGTGCAACAGTGGAGAACTACATAAAGATTAGAATATTGAGAAAATTCAAAAGAATCTTCGGGATAAAAGCAGGTATCTTTGGGGAAGTTGGGGGGTGTGAGCAGGCTGACTTGGGGTACCATGGGAGAATCTCAGTGGACCTGTCAGGAAGATAGTGGGACGCTTGTGATTCTGGGGCTCAGGAATCAGTGTGGGAAAGAGTTGGCAGTTTTAGGGTATTTGGTCCATAGATGGTGTTTGTCGTCATGTCATGGATGGGATTGCAAAGACAGAGAGTTTAGCGTGAAGAGGTGTGGGCTGTGGGCACACTGAGCGACTTTGGCATTAGGGTTAGTAGAAGGCAGCTGGAAAGGGAGGTCGCCAAAGGGCGGAGAAGACCGTGAAGGAAGTAGGTGTCCTGCAGGCAGAGGTGTCATGAGAGTGCTGGTGTGGACCCTGAGTAACCACCTTGAGGGCGCACAAGAAATCTTTAAGGGTCTTTAAGGAGGTGAGGGAGCCACCTCAGCACAGACGCATGATTTAGGCAGAGGTGACAGCACGGATGAAGCAAAGCTGGGAATGGTCATGTGGGAAACTGCCACACAGAAATGATGATGGGAGAGCTCGGTGCTGGAGGAGGAGGCTGGAACTAGGGCTGAAGGGGCGATGCAGGGGCGACCCTAAAGGGCTCTCTGTCCATTTGGGAAAGCATGGGCTCTGTTCTGAAT
Source organism: Redunca redunca (assembly GCA_006410935.1). Classification (NCBI taxonomy): domain Eukaryota; kingdom Metazoa; phylum Chordata; class Mammalia; order Artiodactyla; family Bovidae; genus Redunca; species Redunca redunca. Next base: position 117,347 of record SJYQ01007515.1, read on the forward strand.
TCTGCTTTATTGGCGTATTTCAAGCAGGGAATCTACATGATCCAATTTGCATTTTGGCAGGCTCAAGACCCTGATGCTGGGAAAGGTTGTGGGCAGGAGGAAAAGGGGATGACAGAGGACAAGATGGTTGGCGGGCATCATGGACTCAATGGACATGAGTTTGAGCAAGCTGCCTGGTGTGCTACAGTCCATGGGGTTGCAAAGAGTCAAACACAGTTGTTCAACTGAACAACAACAATCCTGGTATGTGGTCCTGTGGCTTTGATATGGGAAGGATTGAGACCTAAGGACAAAAGGAGGGTTGTGCTGGAATCCAGGCTGGAAGTGAAAAGGGATGGGGGTGCGGAGGTGGGGGGTGGGGGAGGGACTCCATAGAGTTGTAGGAAATAGCCTGGGTAGGGATCGTAGTTAGATATCTAACACCTTGAAAAGTTCAACTTTTAAAATTTCCATCATGTTAGCATTATTCTTAGAGAAATAGGTCTTTAATTAAAACTCATTAGTGACCGTCCAGATATAAATTGTGGAAATGTCATTCCTTTCAGGATGTTGAATGACATTACAAGATGGTGCCACTCCACCTTCTTTGGGAACCACCATTCATCTGTCCTCATTTCACGCATCTCGGACACCAGGCATATCCACACTTATTAAATGTTTTCCCTCAGCCTCTGGGTACAATGCTATCTGTCTCAATGCCATTAAAAGTCAGTTGTCACTGAACACAAACACACTGGTGATTTGCAAGTTTACTAAAAATTCTGCCATCCCAAGTTACAGACACCAATCAGAACAGCTAAAACTTGAGCCATCAATGCTTCCAAACCAGTCATCCTAATGCAGCCCAATTCCATTTTAAAAATGCAAAAATCCAGTGTGATTACACCAGAAGGACAGAGTGTGGCCTTAACGAAGCTGTGATGACTCACCACGGAATTTTCTAAGGCACGGTGGTGCTAGTGGTAAAGAATCCGCCTGCCCTTGCAGAAGACAGAGGGTTTAACCCCTGGGTCAGGAAGATCCCCTGAAGCTGGAAATGGCACCCTACTCCAGTGTTCCTGGCGAATCCCTGTGGACAAGGGAGCCTGATGGGCCACAGTCCACGGAACCACAAAGAGCCAGACACGACTGAGCGGCTGAGCACCAACAGTACAGTGTGGTCCCTCCAGGCTTTACTGCTAAGAATTCTGGGACATTTCCTTATATACCAATGCATGTTACCGATTGCTACAATCCTTAATGCTTCCTTCTTTCCTTTCTTTCTCCCTCCCTCCCTTCCACAAATATTTGAACATCTTATGTCCCAAGTAAGAGGAACACACCAGTGAACATGCAGAAAGCCCTGCCCTCATAGAAGTTTTATTCTATTGATACTATGGGAAACCATTCAATGTGATCATTAAATTTAGTTTTTTTTTTTTTTTTCTCTTGTGATGGATCCTGAAGACCTGCATTGAAATCCTCACTCCACTCACTGTCTGTATGATTTAAATCACTCCACATCTCTGAGCTTTAATTTACAAAATTCTTGGGAGGATGAACTGCCTTTCACAAAGTATACCCTGCCCCACACATATGTGATTATCCCTGTAGAGGTAACTGAAACTGCAGATCTAGCAAGCTTTTGGCATTTAAATGGTGGTTGGATTTGTGAATCCTCTAATCTATATCCCTGTGTGTGGGCTCCTTTGTGTTTGAGATGAGATAGGAGAGATTTCCAAATTAAGGTCAAAGAACTTGGAACACATTTTCTGGGATCTCCCCCAAACCAGCCTGTCTTTGAGAAATCCTACCGTGGATAAGTGGCTGAGTTTCTGCCTGGACTGTGGTCACGGGGGCCTCCAGTTCTATTCAATTTACTCCTTGGGGCAAGCGCCAAAGACTCAGCCGCAGCCTTACCATCACCGCCTACGCTCTCGGCGAGTCAGATCCTTCTGGAAGCAACCCAACATTACATTCTACACTGAACTTTTGTTAATAAAAAGAAACGTAAGTAACTCCGAAGCTACAGCAGGGCCCCTTTCACATGTGCGTTTAGGGCTTCTTTTTTTGTTGTTGTTTCGGTCTAGTTGTTTGAAAGTTGCAGTAATTTCATCATGACTGACTGTACAATACTAGAAGATGTAGACATGTATGGATGTGAGAGCTGGACTGTGAAGAAGGCTGAGCGCCGAAGAATTGATGCGTTTGAACTATGGTGCTGGAGAAGACTCTTGAGAGTCCCTTGGACTGCAAGGAGATCCACCCAGTCCATCCTAAAGGAGTATCAGTCCTGGGATTTCTTTGGAAGGAATGATTCTGAAGCTGAAACTCCAGTACTTTGGCCTCCTCATGTGAAGAGTTGACTCATTGGAAAAGACTCTGATGCTGGGAGGGACTGGGGGCAGGAGAAGGGGACGACAGAGGATGAGATGGCTGGATGGCATCGTGGACTCGATGGACATGAGTCTGAGTGAACTCCAGGAGTTGGTGATGGACAGGGAGGCCTGGTGTGCTGCAGTTCATGGGGTCGCAAAGAGTCGGACACGACTGAACGACTGAACTGAGACATGTTTGTCTAGGTCTCTAGAATTTGCTTGCTGAGTAATTTCTTTTGTCCTAGACTTTTCTAGTCTTCGTAATTAACTTAACTCATCTCTCTTTTATGTTTATTTTTCAATGTGGACCATTTTTTAAAAAGTCATTATTAAATTTGTTAAAATATTGCTTCTGTTCTATTCTTTTTGGCCATGAGGCATGTGGAATCTTAGCTCCGTGACCAGAGATCGAACCCAGGCCTGCTGCACTGAGCACAAAATCCTAACCACTGGACCACCAAGGAAGTCCCTGACCCATCTCTTTGATGTTCATCCTTCTGCCTGCTTTCTCCCACAGCACTCCAAGACAGTGAGAGCCTCTGGGCTTTGCCACCAGGATGACAGACATTAGAGCTTGTTGCTTTAAAAGGTTCTTAATTCACTTTATGGTCTAGTTGCATGTAGACAAAACAATCAGTGGTCATTCCGTGAACATTCTGATTTTCCTGTTAAAGATAATTATTATATTATGAAGATAGTAATACACTAAATTATTTCAACCAATTAAAATATCAATCCTATTCATTGTTATCTATTTGGAAGAAAAATAAAGAAAAGCAAGACTGATTTCAGGAACTTCTCCATGCAACAAATACTTATCGTGTACCTCCTGAAGATAAGATACTGTGTTGGTTACTAAAGATCCTGCTGGGAATGAGGCAGCCACTGCTGCTGTCTCTGTAGACCTTGTCTCAGCCGGGAAATTGATTAGAAATGAGACATATTTACTAATAGAGCCAATATCCTTCCTGTTCAACTCCAACCTTTCACCCTTGACCCTGCATCCCTCAGCCAAGGGAGCTGGGAGTTTGCCTCCTAGATGGTGTTATTAAAGAATGGATGTGAACAAGCACTTCAGACACTTCTTAACGTAGGTTGAAACAAAAACATATTTGATTAACCCCCAAATTCAGCCAACTTGAAACCCATTTAACCAATTTAATTGAGGTGTTACACATACTTTAGAAAGGGTAAATATACCTTTAGAGAGCTTCCAGGTTTGCAAAGACTCTCACCAGTATCTTCGCTTTGTGTCTTTGATAACCTGCTGAGGTTATCACTAGATGCTATTGGTCTTATTTTATAGTCGAGTAGAAACCTGTGACAGTGTTAGCTGCTGTCATGTCTGAGTCTTTGTGACCCCGTAGACTGTAGCTCGCCAGCTCCTCTGTTGGTGGAATTCTCCAGGCAAGAATACTGGAGTGGGTTGCCATTTCCTCCTCCAGGAGATCTTCCTAACCTAGGGATTGAACCCAGGTCTCCTGCATTGCATGCAGATTCGTTACCATCTGAGCCACCAGGGAAGCCCAGCTTTGAGTATTTACCGTGTGTAGGACAGAGGGGCCTGTGGACTACAGTGCATGGACCACAAAGTCAGACATGACTGAAGCAACTTGGCACGGACACACAGACAGCTGTCTTCTATCTGCTCTGGAGGCTTAAAGATGAAACTGAGGTGAAAAATTATTGAGTGACCTTCAGATAGAGAAGAAGAAATAGGGTATGATATCCCTTTTATATGGAATCTAAAAAAAATGGTACACATGAACTTATTTACAGAACAGAAAAAGACTCACAGACTTAGAGAACAAACTTATGGTTGCTGGGAGAAGGATGGGCAGGAGAGATAGTTAAGGAGTTTGGGATGGACATGTACACATTGCTATCCTTAAAATGGATAACCAACAAGGACCCACTGTGTAGCACGGGGAATTCTGCTTAGTATCACGTGGAAGCCTGGATGGGAGGGGAGTTTGGGGGAGAATGGATACATGCATATGTAAGGCTGAGTCCCTTTGCTGCCTACCTAAACCTATCACAACATTATCAATCAGTGGTGTTGGAGAAGACTCTTGAGAGTCCCTTGGACTGCAAGGAGATCCAACCAGTCCCCTGGGTGTTCTTTGGAAGGACTGATGCTAAAGCTGAAACTCCAGTACTTTGGCCACCTTATGCGAAGAGTTGACGTATTGGAAAAGACTCTGATGTTGGGAGGGATTGGGGGCAGGAGAAGGGGTCGACAGAGGATGAGATGGCTGGATGGCATCACTGACTCGATGGACATGAATCTGAGTGAACTCCGGGAGTTGGTGATGGACAGGGAGGCCTGGAGTGCTGTGATTCATGGGGTTGCAAAGAGTCGGACACGACTGAGCGACTGAACTGAACTGAACTGATACTCCCATACAAAACAAAAAGTTTGTTTTTTAAAAAGAAAGAGAAATAATTCTTTTTTTTGTTTTTAAAGAAAGAGAAAAAAAGTAAATTGGGAAAACAGTCCTTGAATGGCCTAGATTTTGTTGCTGAAGTCAGTCTCAGCCAGTTTAAGAGCACAGATGTAGATGGCCCAGAGGGAGTCTGTCCCAATGAGGGCCTGTCGGTGTGACCTCACCCAGAGGCTGCAGGTCAGCTGGATTCTTGGGGCCAATTTTTCATCTCAAGCCACTGGTGTGAGTGACCACAGGAATTTCTGCAAGATACAGATGGTGGCTGACTCTCATGACTTGTACTGGGTGCTACTGAAGATGTTTCTGTTCTGGATGATTCAGTGGGAGAATTTACTCTGATGTGGGGCGGAGGCCAGTAGTGGTCCCTGGTGTTTTCATTTACTGGAACATCCCAATAGATCAGCCCCCACATGGACAGCAGTAGCTGTCAGATTTCCTCTAATTTCAAACGTTTTTGGAATTTTTTTTCTTTTTTAAACTTAAGTACGTACAGGAATTCATATCCATCCCCTTTAAATTCCAGCTGGGTAGTCTGGGCTCACTCTTCGGGCTTCCTGCTCTGTGCAATGAGGCGATCAGACTGGAGCACAAAAGCCTCTGCAAAGCCTTTGACTTTCTCAAGTGCCGAATCGCTAGATTTCTGCCATGTCACGAGCTGAGATGGGAAAGGCCGTGTGAGATGCAGACAAGATCTCACTCTGGAACCATCCGGTGAGTGAGGATAGCAGAAAGCTCAGCGATAGGAATCACCTCCTGCTTTGAATTCAATGTGTGGTGAAGCTTCTGGCTCAGAACCACAGAAAGTGTGAACAGCCACCCCCATACAGACGCAACCCGCTCCAGGATTCTTGCCTGGAGAATCCCATGAACAGAGGAGCCCCGAGGACTACAGTCCATAGGGTCACAGAGAGTCGGATACGACTGAGTGACTGAGCATAGCTGCCGACTCCAGAGCTGACATCTGAGACAGAGGCCGTCCTGGCGCCCTGCCACCCTCCACCGCCATCTCCATCTCCCCGGCTGCCCACCTGTAGATCTTTGCACCTCTTTCCATCTCTCCCTGCTCAGCTGACAGTGGTGCCCTGCTCCCACGAGATGGAGAGCTGGCCACCTGTGTTCTGACCCCTCTCCTCTCTTCCTTCTAAGGACTTTGATCCTACAAATCTCTCTCTCTTCTGTGCCATTGGAGAAGGAAATGGCAACCCACTCGAGTACTCTTGCCTAGAAAATTCCATGGATGGAGAAGCCTGGTGGGCTATAGTCCATGGGGTCACAAAGAGTCAGACACAACTGAGCGACTTCACTTTTTCACTTTCTGTGTCATTAGTCATTTCTTCTACACCATTTTCTCAGCAACGTAAGCTTTACTATTTCCTGTCCTAAAACAAGGGCTTCCCAGGCAGTGGGTAAAGAACCCACTTGTCAATGCAGGAGATATTAGAGATGCGGGTCCGATTGCTGAGTCGGGAAGATCCCCTGGGGGAGGACATGGCAAGCCACTCCAGTACTCTTGCCTGGGGAATACTACGGATAGAGGAACCTGGTAGGCTACAGTCCATAAAGTTGCAAAGAGTCGGACATGACTGAAACGACTTCCCGTGCACACATGTCCTAAAACAAACAGCAACATCATCAATTAAAAAAAAAATATTCCATGAACTTGTGCAGCCACCTTGCTTCTCCGCTCTGTCCCGGTGAAGCCCCACTTCTGTTGGCTGTAACGGAGCTGCGCTAACCAGGCTTTGCACCCACTGCTTTTGCCTTTCTCCCCAGATCACCAATGCCCTCTGTGTTGCCAAGTTCCACGGCCCTGACTCTGCTGCCATCTTCCCTAAACCACTGGGGCTTTTAGTACCCTGGACCTCCTTGAAAACCTTTCTTCCCTCAGCTGTCAGGACTCCACTGTCTCCCGGTTTTCTTCCCATTCACTGTGGGGTCCTGCCTAATCTGGTGTGAGTCTGTGTCTCTGGTTTCCTCCCCTTCTCCCCTTAATGTCTCCCGCTCCCCGGCCCCCTCTCCATCACACACACAGATGGAGGGTGCCTACCATAGCTATGGCTCTGGGGGTCTTGGGAGGGGTGATGGTGAAGCTGGAACCAGCCTGCAGATCTGAGAGTCAGTAAGAGGTAACATTACAGGGTCTCTGCCTCCAGTCTAAAGTCAACAAGGCTCAGACTTTGCAGGTGGTCCGCCCAGGGGTTAAGAATCCGCCTGCCAGTGCAGGGGACATGGGTCAGATGCCTGGGCCAGGAAGATCCCACATGCCTTGGAGCAACTAAGCCTGCATACTGCACCTACTGCAGCCTGCGTGCCTAGAGTCTGTGCTCTGCAATAAGGGGGGCCCTGCAATGAGAACCCAAGCAGCACAAGTAGAGGGTGGCCCCCGCTTGCTGCAGTTAGAGAGAGCCCACATGCAGCAACCAAGACCCAGCACAGCAGCAAAGAAATAAAATGCAAAAAAACAAATAAGTAAACAAGGCCGCAGCAGGGACAGCAGGATTTCTGCGTGGAAACACAGGTCACAAATATAATTTAGGCGATGAATTAAAAGCTCATTCAATATTTAAACACACTGCAAAGCAATTCTAAAGCAAAGTCGCCAGGTTATATTGACAGCGATAACAGGGTAGGCAATCTTTTTTCTTTAAAATTGTTCTCTCCAAGGTGGGTCATAAAATGGATCGTGGGTCAGCACTCAGCTGATCATGGGGTGGAGCATCTCTGGGCAGCAAGAGGCACTGGCTTTACTTGGAAACCAGGGTTAACTTGACTAAAACCAGGCGAGGCAGCCTGTGAGCAGCTGTGATGGAGTTCTGGGAGATTAATGTCCCATGAAGGGATTTTACAGATCAGATCATGGCTCAGAAAGCCTGGGAGTCAAGTAGTGAGAGCTGTCAAAACAAAACAAAGAGATCAAAAGTCTAGGGTAAGACTTTGCAATTTGGTTCACTGAACTAGCTGGGCAAAAGTGACTCCATTTGATTAGGAATGATGAATTTGTCAAGTTTGTATGAATATCGTGTGATAACCTGTGCTACGGTGCTAAGTCACTCAGTTGTGTCTGATACTTTGTGACCCCATGGACTGTGGCCCGCCAGTCTTCTCTGTCTGTGGGATTCCCCAGTCAAGAATACTGGAGTGGGCTGCTAAGCCCTCCTCCAGGGGATCTTCCTGGCCCAGGGGTTGAACCCGTGTCTCTTATACCTTCAGCATTGGCAGACAGATTCTTTACCACTAGCACCACTGGGTCACCTATAACAACAAAACTCTTCTGCTGCTTACTTGGCGGTGATTTCTTGAATATGACACCCAAAGCAAAAGCAACAAAAGCAAAAATAAACAAATGGGATGATATGGCTCTAGCACTGGATGGAGGATAGAATAGCCTTTCTATTTACTGTATACCTCTTACTAAATATGTTGTTGTTGTTGTTTGGTTGCTAAGTCGTGTCTGACTCTTTGCAACCCCGTGGACTGCAGGATGCCAAGCTTCCCTGTTCTTCACAATCTCCCAGAATTTGCTTAGACTCATGTCCATTGAGTTGGTGACCCTATCTCTCTCTTCCTCTGCAACCCTCTTCTCCTTTTGTCCCCGACCTTTCCCAGCATCAGGGTCTTTTCCAATGAGTTGGCTCTGTGCTTCAGGTGACCAAAGTATTGGAATTTCAGCATCAGTCCTTCCAATGAATATTCAGGGTTGATTTCCTTTAGGATTGAGTGGTTTGATCTCTTTGCTGTCCAAGGGATTCTCAAGAGTCTTTTCCAGCACCACAGTTCAAAAGTATCAATTCTTCAGGTACACAGCTTTATTCATGGTCTAACTCTCACGTCTGTACGTGACTCCTAGAAAAACTATATGGACCTTTGTTGGCAAAGTGATGTCTTTGTTTTTTCATATGCTGTCTAGGTTTGTCATAGCTTTTCCTCCAAGGAGGAAATGTCTTTTAACTTCATGGCTGCAGTCACCATCTGCAGTGATTTTGGAGCCCAAGAAAATAAAATCTGCCACTGCTTTAACTTTTTCCCCTTCTATTTGCCATGAAGTGATGGGACCAGATGCGTTGATCTTAGTTTTCTAAATGTTGAATTTTAAGCCAACTTTTTCACTCTGCTCTTTCACCTTCATTAAGAGGCTCTTGGGTTCCTCTTCACTTTCTGCCATTAGAATGATATCATCTGCATAACTAAGGTTGTTGATATTTCTCCTGGCAATCTTGATTCCAGCTTGTGATTCATCCAAGTGATCTATCTAGTAAAAATGTCGAGAGGGGATATTCCAGATTTAACCCAGTGTCAAGATTGATAGACGAGAGATGAACACCAGCAGTCAATTATTAAAATGATTAACATGAATGAATAGCAAACACAGACCAACACCCCAAACACAGAGCAACCATGTGGCAAGTTTCCTGTAGCTTTATTGTGTTTAGTAGTTGCAGGAAATGAAGGGCTGGGCCAAAGAGCACATTTTCAAATATCTATCTAACTTGTGGAATTTTTGCAAACATTTTCATCTTCTGATGTAAGTTCCTGGGTGAGGGGTGGTGGTGAAGACAATTATTCCATGTGTTTGGCTTCATTTAAGTCTAAGGATCTATAACCACAAACTAATCGCCCTATGGAGTCAACATTCCAGTACCTGCAAGCAGCGTCGTGTGAGTTCTGAACAATCTTGAAGTCTTGCGATTTTGCTCTGTGACTTAGGGCTGCAGGTCTGCATCCAGTCCTGTCTTCTAAACACGTCCAGGTTCCTTTCCTTAAGTCTTGAATTTGGGTCCAAAGCCTCACAATTGAGGCAACTGTCATTACTCCTGTGGGTGGAGGGTCAAGCCAGAGTTTCTGCCCTCTGCAGAAACAGGTCGCAGGTCTGTTCATATGAAAGTTTCAAGGTGAGAGAATGAAAGTGTAGGAGTTTCTGTATACTGAATCTGATCCTGCATTCTCTGTGAAAATAGAAAATGTGATGGATAGTTAGTCAAGAGATCTTAATGGATGATGGTTGGGTTGATGGATTGGGTAGATGGGTGAATGGATAGATGGATGGGTGAATGGATGACAGAGAGTGTGAGAGGGATAGACAGACAGACAGACAGATGAATGAATGGATGGGTAGATGGGCAGACAGATGGTAGAGAGATGGATAGATACAAAACTTAGGATGAACTGGGAGAAAAACCTGCTTTTGGCCTTTCATTAAGGTAACCTTTTTGTTGATTTTTCTCCCCAGGGATCCTCTGATTCATGCGCTCGATCGCGTCTTCCTCTCTGGCTTCTGGAAAGAGCAGACACACGTTTAATCTCATCTGTATCAGGTGTAAGGTCCTCACAGGCTGCATCTCGGATGCTGGCTTCACTCCTGGATCATGTTTTTTTTCTTTATCATCACTGTTGTTACTCCTGGGACATTATTATTATTTTTTCCCTCTCATACCCAGTTTTTGTTTTAATCTAACCTAGTGTTTACTTTTACAAACTGCATTTTTTTTTTTAAGGGAAAGGAGTTGGGAGGAGAGACCAGGAGTGCCGGAATGTGGCAGGAAGGGAGATGGTCCAGGGAGGGAGGGAAGGAGCCCCACAGAGACGGGCCATCGCCACAGGCAGGGCTTCCCCGGGGCCTCTGTCCCCTCTCTGGACCCCTTCTGTCCTCTCCAAGGCCTGGTCCTTTCCTGAGACACCCTTTGCCTCTTCTCTGGGGCTCCCCTGCAACAGGAAGCAGAGGCTCACAGAGGATGGCGAGCCTCCCAGGGTCACGCGGCCTAGGAAGTAGCGGAGTCTGACTCCTGACGGGGCTGCCGAAAGGAAAGGTCACGGCCATGCCTGACGCGCCCTCCTGCCTCCCTAGACGCTGGGGCCATCTCAGCACCACTGTCTGATGACTACCCCATCCTCAGTGTCCCCTCCCACCCCTGGGTATCGCTTGTCTGCAGGCACCCCTTCTGGCTGTCCCTGGTCCTGCCAGGCCACTCTCCTGCCGCCCCACCCCTGATCACCCTCCTCCCCTCTGTGAACACTCTTCCTCAACATTTATCCTGCTTCAGCCTCAGTGTGAGGACTGCCTTCTCTGAAACCCTTCCCTGCACCAGGGTGGAGCCTCCAGTCTCCCCAGTAAGTGGGTGGCAGTGGGGGTTTGAAACTCGGGATTGGGATCTGCATGACTGGGTGTCAGAGCCGCCTCTCCTGGGCTTGACTCATGTCAGTGTGAAGGTTTCAGACGCTCTGCAGGAGACGCGCTTACCCCCGGGGGAATGCAGAGTGGGGGCCCGGGGAGGCTGCGAAGCTGGGTTTGAAGGGCAGGAGACCCTTCACGGTCACCAGCCCAAAAGTCATGTTTGCAGGGAGACGGTACAGGAGAGTTCGATTGCCCTGAACCTCAGTGGACTTTTTTTACAAGGGGATGGCGTGGTGGGCAGTGTGGGGGCCTCAGGTCTGGAACAGCTGCCAACAGGCTGGTTCTTCTACCATCACCTATTAATGTGCTTGGGCCACAAGCTGATAAACAGAGACTTTTGACGGCAATAAAAGTCCAGTCTCCCCTATATCCACCCTGTCTGTGCTGGGGTAGTTCAGCAAGCTAGGTAATTGTCACCACTGACTTCCCACCTGCAGCCACCTGTGCTCTCTGCTCAGATAAACCCAGGGCCCGCCAACATGTCCCCGGGGAATAAAGGGAGTGTCAGGTGACTCTGGAGATATGTAAGAGAGCTGGGTTTGATTCCTGGGTCGGGAAGATCCCTGGAAAAGGGAATGGCAACGCACTCTGGTATTCTTGCCTGGGAAATCACATGGACAGAGGAGCCTGGTGGGCTACAGTCCAGGGGGCCACAGAGAATTGGACATGGCTGAGCACACACACAGTTGGGCTCTCTTGAACATATTTGCTAGAGAGCTGGGGAGGCCAGCGGGGCTCGTGTGTGGCCCCCCCAGTGACAGTGACGCGGGCACTGGTGAGGCTGGACCCGGCGACAGAATCTGCCCTCTCAGCTCTGGAGGGTTCGGGGGGGGCTGGCTGGGGAGTGGCCATCGGTTTTGAACCCTGCAAAGCACAGTCCCTGAAAAAATCTTAACCCCACTGAGAGTAATCATGTCGAGGTACTGAAGACAAAAGGTACAGCACCCTCCTTGCAGGGGTCAGTGGGTCGGGTGCCAGGCTGGGAGTCAGGGCCTGGCCGGGGATGCCTGTGGCTTCATCCACAAGAAGGACCTGACAGGCGCTGCCCTGCCCTGGCTCCAGAAAACTCCAAGGCCTGCCCTGGTTCTTGCAGGGGGTTGGTCACACAGTCTCCCATCTGCGGGGCTGTGCTGTCCCTGGACACAGACAGAGGGGGTCTTGAGTCCCTGCTAGGCAGCTTGCTGGCAGTGGGGGGAGGGCAAGTGTGTTCCCTCCTCTTCTGGCCTGGACCCTGGCCTCTGGGGACTCTGCCAGTAGGCATCAGGCATTGGAGCAGCAATCCTCCCCTAGTTGGCAGCAGAACGCCCAACATGGAAAAAGAATCCAAACTCCAATTTCAAGTTTTGCAGCCAGGCTTTTCCAAATACAAGGGCAACGGAAAAGCCCCAGGGAGCTCAGAAGCCCCCTTTGTCTGTGTTCACAGGGAGAAGTGCTGATCCTTCCTCAGTCCTTTCAAACAGAAGCCCAAGCTGTGCTTCCTCTGTGGCTGCATTTATATATTCATTCATTAGGATTTTTTTTTTTTTCACTTAGTTGTGATTCTTTAGTCAGTTCAGTCACTCAGTCATGTCTGACTCTTTGCGATCCCATGGACTGCAGCACACTAGGCTTCCCTGTCCATCACCAACTCCTGGAACTTGCTCAAACTCATGTCCATCGCATCACAATGCCATCCAACCATCTCATCCTCTGTCGTCCCCTTCTCCTCCTTCCCTCAGTCTTTCCCAGCATCAGGATTTTTTCCAATGAGTCAGCTCTTCGCATCAGGTGGCCAAAGTGTTGGAGTTTCGGCTTCAGCATCAGTCCTTCCAATGAATATTCAGGACTGATCTCCTTTAGGATGGACTGGTTGGATTTCCTTGTAGTCCAAGGGACTCTCAAGAGTCTTCTCCAACACCACCATTCAAAAGCATCAATTCTTTGGCGCTCAGATTCTTTCTTAGCCACGTGAATAAAACTTCAGGTCAAAGTACCTAACCACTTAACAGCTTTCACCTGCCCTCTCTACCTACCTGTACAAGAGTGGTTGCATAGGCGAGAACACAGGATAGACAGGGTTCCTCCGAAGAAAGGCTTTTATGCCAACCAACATTTAGGATTAGGAACTGATAGTCCAGCCAGTTGGTCATCTGGATCTTCGTGACTTGCAGCCTTCCTTTTGTACACTCCTATTTAGTTATTTTACAGTATTTTTTTTACAGCTTGTTAGCATATCTCTCACCAGAGTAAGAAGGGAGAAGAAGAAAAATGTCAATTAATACATTTTCCTTTACTTGCATATCATGTTCCTGAAAGACTAGACAGAAGCAGAGTTAGATGTTAACCAGTTAGAAGAAAGCTTAAGATGATATGAAGGTTTCTGTTACATATTCTAATATCCCGCTCCTTTTGTTGTTTAGCTGCATAGTCATGTCTGACTCTTTTGCCACCCCCTGGATTGTAGCCCACCAGGCTCCTCTGTCCATGGGATTTCCCGGGCAAGAATATTGGAGTGGCTTGCCATTTCCTGCTCCAGGGGATCTTCCCGGCTCAGGGATCGAACCTGTGTCTCCTGCGTTGGCAGGTGGATTCTTTACCACTGAGCCACCTGGGAAGCCCATTCTCCTCCTTACCAAGACTTAAAAGATGGATTGATTATTTGCAGTTGTATGAAATGAGAAATCAACATGCTGTTAACAATTTGGTAAGTTTTTAAAGGTTAATTTTTATTGGAGTATAGTTGCTTTACAATGTTGAGTTAGTGTCTAAGGCACAGCGAAGTGACTCAGTTATACAGATACATACAGCCCCTCCCCTTCGGATTTCTTTCCCATTTAGGCCACCGCGGGCGTTAAGCAGTGTTCTCTGTGCAACAGGCTCTCACTAGCTGTCTCCGCCGGTGCCCGTTCCTGGAGTGTAGGTGGGCTGCAGAACATCTCTGAGCCTTGGCCTTACACTGAGGTCGATAATGTACATTTCAGAAGATTTCCCTAAGCATGAGGGAAGGTGTACATATAATGCCTGTGAGCAGAGCTCAGGAAATGCTGTTGCCTCCCCCTCCTCTCAGCCCGCGAAGGATCTGCAAACCTGTGCCCAACCCTTGACAACGCCAGCTGAAGACTAGCACTTGCCGTCTGCCTCTACAAGGACTGACTCACTGGCCACTGGGGTTGCTGACCTCCAACGCCCCCTGAAAGGAGTTCAAGGAGGAAATCAGGAGGGAGGCCCTCTGTGCTCTGGGAAAAACTGGCAGAACAAGTCTTTAGATAGATATTTTCTCAGGAGGAGAAGATTTTATGAGCTCGATTTCTTACATCTTCTCATATCTCGAAAGGCACTGAAATCACTGACAGCAACATCTGCTCCTCGTGATGAACCCCAAGCGTCTGCCAAATGTGTGCTTGACTGCGCGCACCCTCTTCACTAAACTGATGGATGGTGCTGCCTCCTGCCCACTTCCGACAGCTCCTTGGAGCTATCTGAGGCGCTGTCTCCCAGGCTCTTACCCTCATTTTGCCCCAAATAAAACTTAACTACTCTCATCTTGTGCTTCCCGCTGCCACCCACCGAGTCGACAAAAAGCTTTAGCTCCTCTGTCTCCCCAGCGATGCTGTGCAGCTGGGCTTCTTCCCTGTCCCCTTTTCCAGAGAAGGTGAGGGGCCTCCCCAGGACCCCACAGCCAGGAAGGGCCGAGCAAGGGTTTGAACTGAGGCTGTGTGGGCCCCGAGTGCGAGCTCTTTGCTTCTTCGGGAGCTTGTGCAGGCGAGCGGCCCTGGTGAGCTGTGAGCTTGTCCCCTGCCATCTGCTGAAAGGGCCGGAGGAGGGGCGCAGGTGGCAGGAGAGGGCAGAAGGCAGACTTGCCATAAAGGAAGGCAGCTCTGGGTCCCCGGGCACCTCAGGGAGGGGGTCCCAGGGGCAGAGGGGATGGGGCGGGAGGATGAGAAAGGAGAGCCGCAGATGGAACGTGCCCTGGAGGAGGGGCCTGCACTCCGCAGACCCTGAGTCTGAAGCTGCACCAGTGTCAGAACTCAAGCCGTTCCAAGAGCTGACTTTGATACTAAGAGATGAGGTCTGGAGACTTCCAGGAGAGGCAAACAGCTGGCCCAACGTGGCAGCTTCTGAGTTATTTCCCTTGGCATACCGTACTTGGCAGAGGGTCCAAACTCATCATCACCAGTTGGTGACGGTTCCAGTGAGGGCACCAAGCATAGACGTGACTTTGAACCCGCGCACTCCAACTGTTCTGTGCAAGAGCTGTTTCCATAGTTACAGACTCTTCACCAGAGAAACAGCATGAGGTCACTGGGGACAGAAATTGAGTTGTTCCTGAATAAAGTAACTTTTAGGTGTTTCAGTCAATGGGAGAATTAAAGACTCTCTGTCTTTATGTCCAGATAATTCCCATGCATCTGAAGGATCTTCCCAAAGAAGGCTGCCAATCACTTTATTGCAGAGGAAATATGAGTCGAATATTTAAGGAAAGTGAGGTCTGTGATTTGTAGGTTGAAACATAATATTTGTTTGATGAAAAGGAAATCTATGAATATATGAACAGAAGAACTTGTTTCCCATGATTATGCAAATACCCAGGGTCCTGTCCCAGGCACTTTTATTGCTTTTATCAGGAAGCGAAGACAAAAGATATTTTTAACAATATTTTCATTATAAAAGTAATAAATATTCATTGAGGAATACTGGGAGAATAAAGAACACAAAAGAGAAAATAAAGCGCCCAAATTTCATACAACCTTTCCTTGACTCCACGCATTGTTCTTTTATTCCCTTCTATTAGTCCTCATTCTGTGTTTCTTAAAAATATGTCATAGTGCATATGATTTTTTGTATATAGTGTAAAATGTTGTATATGTAATATGTAAATGTATATAATTTTGCTTTTCTCTTAAGATTACACTCTAGATATTGGTATTATGCCTACTCTTTATTCTGTTTTTTTTTTTTTTAATATAACAAGTATAGAATTCTAAACAAAATCAAAGTATTATTATATTAGGAGCATCTATAAATTTGTGTTTTTCTTTAAATAGCATTAGGGGTTTCCCTGGTGGTTCAGATGGTATTTTCCCATGTCATTAAATTTGCCAGAACTTACCACCTAGCTGTAACCATCATTAAACATCTTCAGATAGGAGCCTTCCTGTCAGCCCGGTGGTTAAGACTTCACCTTTCAATGCAGAGGGTGTGGGCTTGAGCCCTGGTTGGGGAGCTAAGGTGCTGCGTGCCCTGTAGCCAAACGAAACAAAATGAGACATGAAACAGAAGCAGTATTGTAAAAAATTCAGTAAAGACTTTTAAAATGGGCCACGAAAAAAAAAATCTTAAAAAATAAAATCTTCAATTGTTTGTCCATAGATGGATATTTATGTGAATGGACCGATTTTTAACATAAAGGGAAAGCATTTCCTGGAGCCGTGACACACTTTCCCACAACATAATTCATGTCATGGTTCATGGGATCCCATTCTTTGGCTTTTCAGTTGTTTACACCCAGGCATGTAGATTGCTTCCAATTGTCATTATTACAACAGCTACTTCACCTACTGCCTCTTAGTAGAATTTCCCAAAGGCTTTCAAGTGGCCAGAGGCTCTGTGACCAGATTGCTCTCTGAAAAACTCAAACCAAGTTGTGCTTCTTCAGGAGCGGCCATATGCCTACTTTTCTATATCTTTGCCAACAAGGAGTTGTTAATCTTTTTTCACTTAGAATTTTAGAAGTAATTATCTTAATTATTTTAAATTCACTCTTTGATAAAGTCCAAACATTGCACATTTATTTATTGGTTCCTGACATGTTGTTCAGTCACTAAGTCGTATCCGTCTCTGCGACCCCATGGACTGCAGCACACCAGGCCTCCCGATTCTCACTATCTTCCAGAATTTGCCCATATATTATTTCTTTGTAATTCCTTAATCACTTATTTTGCCTTTTTTTCAGTTGGCATAGATTTGTCTTTTTCTTCCTGATTTGTAAGTAACCGTGATACATTATGGCTCCCCTCATAGCTCAGCTGGTAAAGGATCCACCTTCAATGCAGGAGACCCCAGTTCAATTCCTGGGCTGGGAATATTCCCTGGAGAAGGGACAGGCTGCCCACTCCAGTATTCTTGGGCTTCCCTTGTAGCTCAGCTGGTAAAGAATCCTCCTGCAGTGCAGGGAGATCTAGGTTCAATTCCTGGGGTGGGAAGATCCCCTGCAGAAGGGAAAGGCTACCCACTCCAGTATTCTGGCCTGGAGAATTCCATGGACTGTATAGTCCCTGGGGTCACAAAGAGTTGGACACGGCTGGGCGACTTTCACTATAGCTTCACACTATAGCTTGATACACTGAGACTCTCAAACCATTGCCATTTATTTTGGAACAATTTCCACTCATTTGTCTTTAAACTTGAGTATGGAGTTTTCAGATATACAAACTGTTCTCATTTTATATAGTCAGTTATTCTCTTGATGGTTTTTGCCTGAGGTTTGAGGTCTTTGGCACCCTCAGATGTTATAAAGTCAACATATTCTTCTGTAGTAATTTGCACTTTTATTTTCATACATTGCATTTTTTCAGTCCATTCAATTCAATTTATTTTAAGACAGATGGTAAAGCAAGGGCATCATTTGTAGGCTAAGTGTAAAGTGAGAAAATGTTTTAGCAAATAGTCGGTTTTCCTGGTAGTAGCCTTTACCTGTCAGTTTTAAGTATCACATCCCTCTCAGTTGGATTTGTCTGGGAAACTAATTCACGCCAGAGTCCTGGAGGCAGCGTGAACTGGGAGGCCAGTGTGAACTGGGAGGGCCTGGAGACTTGCTTTCTGGGCATATGGAACCATGTACACCCCTCTCTTCTGAGAGGCTGCAGGAGGGGAGGGGAGGGGAGGGTTGAGTCAGGGATCAGTTTTCACTTCTGACAAGATGTGTGGCTTTGGGAGAGTTGGCTCTCTTTTCTCATGCCCAGTCTCCTTGTCTACAAAGGCGAGCCCAAGCCATGAAGACATCTAGGTCCTCCTTGTCTCTAACGACCCAGCGGCCCTGAGGGGCGGGTGGGGCTCAGGAGTGTGCGTGCCAGGCCCCAGGGAGCTGGTGGGGCCTCTGCTCTGTGAGTCAGCACTGGGAGCGGATGCCAAAACCAGTAGCTGCAAAGGCTGGTGTGGAAGTCTTCGCGGATGGAGGGCGGGTCCTGTGGGAGAAAGAGCGGGTGGCTTCCAGCGTCCTGCTCAAGCCCACCTGAGCCTGTGCCAGGTTCTTGCAGAAATGATGTGCAAAGTCACTGTTGGCTGTCCAGTGGGATGGGTGAGGGCTTTAGCCCTGGTGTGGTGCCAGGAAGGTGTTTTCAGCTCCCAAGGTAGCATCTTACCCAGAAAAATTCTCATCCTCAGTAGCAAACTTGGACCCAAGCTTTCACACAATTCAGCAATCTGTCTCACTCCTTGGTTTCTGTTCTCTGCTGGGGCGTAAAGATTGTTGCCCAAATCTGGGCTTCGGTTCCTACACTGTAGCAACATCTCTTTGGGCAACTCATGTCGAATGATATGGCCCATTTTCCTTGGCTCAGCCTGAATGAGAGCCCTCAAAACTGCAGAGCTGCACCCAGAGATCCAGAAAAGGCTTTCTGATTCCAAGCTTTCTGAATGTGACCTGGCACCGTTCTGTTCCCCACTTCGTTCGTAGGGCAGTATGCAGGAAAATTAGAAATAAGAATTGTGAAGTGTCATTCCATTTAGCATAGATAACCAAAGGATGCTTGAAGATCCCAAAGGATAACTTTGGAATACCAGATTTCCACCATTCTGTTGGTAGAGGTTCTGTTCTGCCAAGGTTATACCCGTGTTCAGAAGCAATGCCAAGGGCAATGGCCTGTTGTTGACAATTTAGTACAGAAAAAAAATCAGAATTTTGATTCCAATCCAGAGAGTAATAAATTTCAAATAAACAATCGAATAAAAGATTATTTTTCTTTTTCTATTTGTGTTTTTTTTTTTTTTTATTTAGACTTTAAAATAAAATTGCTACTATCCGGTTGCACTGTGGTCCAGTAAAGTTTTAACTTGTTCTTTGTAGTCATTTTCTTCATCCTCGGGCCCCCTTTACATAGTTATGTTCCTGTCTGGCCTCTGAGGCCGTCACCCCTGGCGAAGGATTCCTGGAGACGGAAGCCCTGAGGGGCTCCTTGTCCATGTGGCAGGAGGGAAATAGTTGGGCTTTGGGAAACAGTGGCAGGAGGAATGAGTGTGAAGCAATAGGTGAACTTGGGACCCAACAGAACGTCCCCAGAGTGGTTGGGGTCCTGGGAAGAGGCATGCTCGGGCAAGAGCATCCTGACTAGTGACAGGCATTCCTGAGACTCGGCATGCTGGGTGTTCACAGCCTTTCCAGGTCTTTCCTCCTGGCATTTGGAAGCACAGGAGATATTTGTCTTTCTCTCTCTCACTCCATTTATTCATTCACTCAATTATTTACTTGCATCAGTGTAGGCTCATGACTTTCATATTGCATGTTCAATGATAATCACATACAACTTCATCACATTCAAATTGCTTGGTTTTGGCTATTGGGACTTTTGGGCTATGGTGGACTCCTGTGTCCCTATGCAATACCTTTACTGCCCCTTTGCAGCTTTTATCCTTTGTAAGTTTTTGAACATTTTCTTATTTTCAGCACTACAAGATGATTCAGGCTTATTTTATATATTTTCCACTACAGCCTTAGAATCATCCATTTCACCAAGGAGCCCTGGTTCCTTGTACTGAAGTATCCTTTTATCAAAGTATTAGAAACCAAGATCTGGGCACAAGATGTATACATTACACTTTTAAACTATTGCTTTAAATTTATTTCTAATATTCTTTGCTAGATGTCGTAATTCTTTTAGACAGGTTGACTCTTTTACATTTTTCAATATTATAAACTATGGGCTTCCCTGGTGGCTCAGCTGGAAAAGAATCTGCCTGCAACGTGGTAGACCTGGTTCGATCCCTGGGTTGAAAAGATCCCCTGGAGAAGTTTGAATGGCTACCCACTCCAGTATTCTGGCCTGGAGAATTCCACGGACTGTATAGTTCATGGAGTCTCAAAGAGTCAGACACGACTGAGCAACTTTCCCTTGCATTCACTTTAAACTATGTCCAGTGAATCCTGTAAGCAGGTATAGTGGAATTTTAGAAGAATCGCGTTGCACCCTGTATTTTGCCATAATGACCTCTAAAATAAGTCGACTCGTCACCTTTAGTTGTAGAAACGCAAGTGTGTGCAGATGAGTTTCGGATCCTCTTGGCCGTGGAGCAGTTCCCCTGCTCCTTCTGTTCACACTGTCCCAACCAGAACGGCTAATCCCAGGACAGGTGCCAGGGAAAGTAAATATCTGCAGGCTGTTGCCCTTGCTTTGGTCTGCAGCCCCCAGGAGATACCTCCCTGCCTTTGGATATATGAATATATTCATATTCTCCCAGTGGGGACCGAGTCAATCACTACCTATCCCTGAGATCTCTAGGTGGACCCAGCTTCAGAGGACCCTTGCAGAGTAGGAGTAGATGCCCAATACGGTTTATTTGTAAAACATCAAGAGTTCAGTTTAACCTCGTAGGACAGACTGAGGGTGGGTGTGAGACTTTGACTTGATCAGCAGGTTTCCACTAAGGCCTCAGGTTTCCCTCTTACACAGCATCTTCTGTTTTAATCCTCTGTTGCCCTTGCTGGGTGGTCTCCCCAAGCATGGTTTGGAAGGAGCTGTTGGTTCCTTCCTCTTGCTGTTTGCTCTCAAATCCCACAGGGCACAAAGCCATAAATTCTTTCTTTAAAATGTAGCTGACATATTTAGTCCAGGGCACATTTCTTAAAAGGCTTGAGATGGCCACACAGAATAGGGGCAGAGTCATCTCAGGATATTTTCTTTGTCTCTGGTTTGCCTATGAGGCATGAGGATGTGGAAGACAGTATCTGTACACATTGGATTCTACACGTTTTGAGGAAAAACTGTGAAATTCTCTTTGCTTATACTCAGGCTGTATACCAGGATATTCTCTCTCTCTCTTTTTTTTTTTTTTTTGCTTTCTTTTCAGTTTTTTTTTTTTAATTGGAGGACAGTTGCTTTACAATAAACTAATTTCTGCTGTACAACAGAGTGGGCTTCCCAACTGGCTCAGCAGCAAAGAATCCAGGCAGTGCAGGAAACGGATTTGATCCCTGGGGTGGGAAGATACCCAGGAGGAGGAAATGGCAATGCACTCCAGTATTCTTGCCTGGGAAATCCCATGGACAGAGGAGAATGATGGACTACAGTCCGTAGGGTCACAAAGAGCCGGACAAGCTGAGTGAGCACAACTTACAACAAAGGGAATCAGCTCTGTGTTTACCCGTGTCTGCTTCCTCCTGGACCCCTCTCCCCACCCGCATCCCGCTGCTCTAGGTCATCCTAGAGCCCTGAGCTGAGCCCCTGTGTCATACAACAGCTTCACACTAGCTACCTTTTGCACACATGGTAGTGCGTATACGCCGGTCCTTATCTCCCAATCTCTCCCTCTCTCTCCTTCCCCTGCCTGCGTCCACACATTGCTGTTCAGTCACGCAGGTGTGTCTGACTCTTTATGACCATATGCTTCTGCCCCACGCCAGGCTTCCCTGTCGTTCACTGTCTCCTGGAGTTTGCTCAAACCCATGTCCATGGAGTCAGTGATGCCATCCAACCATCTCATCCTCTGCCATCCCAATCTCCTCCTTCCCTCAGTCTTTCCCAGCATCAGAGTCTTTTCCAGTGAGTTGACTTTTCACCTCAAGTGGCGAAAGTATTGAGTCTTTAGCTTCAGCGTCAGTTCTTCCAATGAATATTCAGGGTCGATTTCCTCTAGGATTGACTGGTTTGATCTCCTTGCAGTTCAAGGGATTTTCAAGAATCTTCCCCAGCACCACAGTTCAAAAGCATCAGTTGTTTGGTGCTCAGCCTTTTTTATGGTTCAACTCTCACATCCGTACATGACTACTGGAAAAATTATAGCTTTGACTACATGGACTTTCGTCAGGAAATTGATATCTCTACTTTTTAATATGCTGTCTAGATTTGTCATAGCTTTTCTTCCAAGGAGCAAGCATCTTTTAATTCCATGGCCACAGTCTCTATCCACAGTGATTTTGGAGCCCAAGAAAATAAAGTCTATCACTGGTTCCATTTTTCCCCCATCTATTTGCCATGAAATGATGGGACGGGATGCCATGACCTTTGGTTTTTGAATGTTGAGTTGTAAGCCAGCTTTTTCACTCTCCTCTTCCATATATCCACCCGTCTATTTTTTTTAAGTCCATGTCTCTATTCCTGCCCTGCAAATAAGATCATCTGTACCATTTTTCTAGATTCCATACATATGCATTAGCACACAATATTTGTTTTTCTCTTTCTGACTTAATTTACTCTGTACGACAGACTCTAGGTCCAGTCACATCATTAGAAATGACCCAATTTTATCTCTTTTTAAAAGTCATAAATTCTTTAATACCTTTGACTTCACCTTACATTCACTTTTAAATGTTTTATTTAAAATTGTCCTAAGGGGTCCAACTTTGCAGAGCTCTGCATGGAGAATCCTGTGTAAAGCATGGCACAAACAGGATGTGGAGCCAGAAAACCAATGAACCAACCAAGCAAGCACCCAACCAACAGATTATAGGGTTGTTCATCCCTGATGGACTTGAGGTTATAACTTTACAGTTCTGTCATTCCTGGGAAGTGATTCAGTCTCTCAGAGACGAGAGTGCTTAGCATCATGTATGAAGACATCCTACATCTAGAAAACAGTGAAGACTTCTTTTCCCTGCCTTCCTTCCTCTTTTCCTCCATCCCTTGTGGACTCTCTCCTCCTTTATCTCTCAAAGGGAATAGAAAGAAACACACTTCCCTCTAGACTTTGGAGATGAGGCCCGCCCAGGTTTGTGAGGGCTGTGAAAGCCTGCCCACGCTTGTTTTACCCATTCCCTTACTAATAAAACCACTCCCATGAAAGACAACTCTAAGATATTGCTGTAAAGAGCCTTTGCTGTATCATATAAAATTGCTTCCAAAAGTCTCTTAAGCCATGCATCAAAATCTGAACCCATTTTCCCCTTTCTCATTTTATTTCTCCAAGTTGTGACATAAATTATGCTTACAGAAACAAGAAGTTCATTGTAGAGCCTTAGTATATTCTGCACAATACAGAGGTTAACCTGCCAGGTGGGATTACGGTGATAAGATAATAAATGCAATACCATGCACAAAACCTGGCACAGATGTGCTTTAAACTTTTCAAAATACTCAGGAGTGCTTTGAGTTAAAAAATGCAAGCTTGAACAGTTAAACACTGAGTAAACAGTACTCTGAATTTGAAACATTCTTTTTTTTTTGTTAATATGTATTTTTAAAAATGTTTTAATTGGAAGAAAATAGCTTTACAATGTTGTGTCAGTTTCTGCCATACAAGAACACAAATCAGTTGTACTATACACACACACACATATATGCTATACACACAAACACATATACACTATACACACACACACACACACACATATGCCCCCTCCATCTTGAGCCACCCTCCCTTCCCCCACCCCGTCCCTCTAGGTCATCACAGGGTTCGAGGCTGGGCTCCCTGTGTTAGACAGCAAGTTCCCCCAAGTTAGCTGTTTGATACATGATAGTGTATATATGTCAATGCTACTTTCTGAGTTCATCCCACCCTCTCCTTTCCCTGCTATGTCCACAAGTTTGTTCTCTATGTCTGTGTCTTCATTCTTCCCTGCAAATAGGTTCATCAGTACCATTTTTCTAGATTTCATTATGGACAATAGTACGATGATTCCTTAAAAAATTAGAAATAAATCTACCTTCAGTTCAGTTCAGTTCAGTCACTCGGTCACGTCCGACTCTTTGCGGCCCCATGAATCACAGCACGCCAGGCCTCCCTGTCCATCACCAACTCCCGGAGTTCCCTCAGACTCACGTCCATGGAGTCGGTGATGCCATCCAGCCATCTCACCCTCGGTCGTCCCCTTCTCCTCCTGCCCCCAAGCCCTCCCAGCATCGGGATCTTCTCCAGTGAGTCAGCTCTTCGCATGGGGCGGCCAAAATCTACCTTATGATCCAACACCTCCACTTCTGGACACACACCCTCAGAAAACCACAGCTTCAGAGACACGTGTTCCTCAGTGCTTATTGCAGCCCTGTTTACAGTAGCCAGGACGGGGAAGCAACTAGATGTCCACTGACAGATGAATGGATTAAGAAGTTGTGGTGCACATATACAGTGGAGTATTATATGCTTAGTCACTTCAGTCATGTTCGACTCTTTGTGACCCCATGGACTGTAGCCTGCCAGGCTCCTCTGTGTATGGGATTCTCCAGGCAAGAATCCTGGAGTGGGTTGTTATTTTCTACTCCAGGGGATCTTCCCAACCCAGGGCTTGAACCGATTCTCTTATATATCCTGCATTGGCAGGCAGGTTCTTTACCACTAGCGCCATCTGGGAAGTCCAGTGGAATATTCAGTTCAGTTCAGTCGCTCAGTCATGTCCAACTCTTTGCGACCCCATGAACTGCAGCACACCAGGCCCCCCTGTCCATCACCAACTCCTGGAGTTCACTCAGACTCGCGTCCATCGAGTCAGTGATGCCATCCAGCCATCTCATCCTCTGTCATCTCCTTCTCCTCCTGTCCCCAATCCCTCCCAGCATCAGAGTCTTTTCCAATGACTCAACTCTTTGCATGAGGTGGCTAAAGTACTGGAGTTTCAGCTTTAGCATCATCCCTTCCAAAGAAACCCCAGGGTTGATCTCCTTCAGAATGGACTGGTTGGATCTCCTTGCAGTCCAAGGGACTCTCAAGAGTCTTCTCCAACACCACAGTTCAAAAGCATTCGGCCTTCTTCACAGTCCAACTCTCACATCCATACATGATTACTGGAAAAATCATAGCCTTGACTAGACGGACCTTAGTTGGCAAAGTAATGTCTCTGCTTTTGAATATGCTATCTAGGTTGGTCATAACTTTTCCTCCAAGGAGTAAGCATCTTTTAATTTCATGGCTGTAGTCACCATCTGCAGCGATTTTGGAGTCCCCCAAAATAAAGTCTGACACTGTTTCCACTGTTTCCCCATCTATTTGCCATGAAGCGATGGGACCGGATGCCATGATCTTCGTTTTCTGAATGTTGAGCTTTAAGCCAGCTTTTTCACTCTCTTCTTTCACTTTCACCAAGAGGCGTTTTAGTTCCTCTTTACTTTCTGCCATAAGTATGGTGTTATCTGCATATCTGAGGTTATTGATATTTCTCCCAGCAATGTTGATTCCAGCTTGTGTTTCTTCCAGTCCAGCGTTTCTTACCCAACCATAAAAAGAACAGATTTGAGTCAGTTGTAGTGAGGTGGATGAATCTATAGCCTGTTATACAGAGTGAAGTAAGTCAGAAAGAGGAAAACAAATATTGTATATTAGCATATATATATATATATACATATATATACACACATATGGAACTTAGAAAATGAATTTGAAACATTCTTAATTGATTTATATATTTGGTTTCTGTGTATCTTTTGTTATACTTGTATTCCTAAGATAGCTTCATAAAATATTATTCAAAGGCAGAACTCTGTCTTACAAGATTCACGGTAGGCTCGATCTCAGAGACTGCTATAGTTGGAATTCATGCTTGCACCCTGCTGGCGTGAAGATCCTAGACTGCTAGGTAAGAACACTTCTGTCCATGAAACTGTTCCACTAAATAGAACATGAAATGGTTCCACTAAACTGGAAGGAGAGATTTCCACACAGCCACTGGGAGACCCTCATGACCTGAGATTCACAGTCAGAAAAGGAGTTAGTCTGCTGGCTGGAGTTATTTATTCTGATTATCAGGGCAAAATGGGGCACAGAAGAGCGTGGCTACATGGACTGAGCTTGGAACCCAGGGGATTCTCTGAGCACCTCCTTGTCAGTTCAGTTCAGTCGATCAGTCGTGTCCGACTCTTTGCGACCCCATGAATTGCAGCATGCCAGGCCTCCCTGTCCATCATCAAACTCCCTGAGTTTACCCAAACTCATGTCCGTTGATCAGTGATGCCATCCAGCCATCTCATCCTCTGTCATCCCCTTCTCTTCCTGCCCCCAATCCTTCCCAGCATCAGGGTCTTTTCCAATGAGTGTATAGTATAGATAAGCTGAAAAGGCTAAGGGTAACCTATCCCTTCTCCAGTGGATCTTCCCGACCCGGGAATCAAACTGGGGTCTCCTGCATTGCAGGCAGATTCTTTATCAAGTGAGCCACCAGGGAAGTCCCTAAATGTTATTATTAAAAATAAATATAAATAAATTTATTCAATAAACATTGATCAAGCACCTTCTGTATATCAGACATCATGATAAATGTGAAAAAGACACAGATCCTGTTTTCCCAGGGCTCACAGGAAATCAAAAGAGCTCAAATAAAATAATGATGATATTTATCCTTAAAATTATTTTTTGCCTTTATAAAAAGTTTCAAGCTGAATGAAGGAATAAATTGTTACAGGTATTTTTTTCTCTAGTTTTAAGTGTCATGCATCTTTTAAATGCTTCTGTCTCAAACCTCAAGAAAAACACGCCTGAGATTCTGCAATATCTCAACTGATTTCAGCACTAGGTGATGAAATAAAAGATGCTAGAGTCCATTAACTGTTGGGACCAAGTATAACGCAAGTATTTAATGGGCTTCCCAGCAGTGGTGAGAGAAAAATGGATGATGTAACCTCAGTGTAAAGGGTAACAGGAGAGTGATCTTGAGCTGTGAAAAATGTGTTCTGTAGCCTTGTGGCTGCAAAGCCCACTATCCTCCCTTCCCACTTCATGCTTCAACAACACTGCATGTCCTGGCTTCTAGGTCCTTTAACATAATATGCTGGTTCAGGCCTTTGTGCATTTTCTCATTCCCTGTCCTCAGCCTGGACCAAGTAATGCCCCATCACTCTTCACTCTTCTTCCCTTCTCCTTTCCTTTCCCTCTTCCTCCTCCTTCTCCTTTGCGCCCCCCGCAGGCTGCTGCTCAGTTTTCAAGGGAAGCCTCATTTCCCTCCCTAAGTCCTTCCTAACTTCCCCCCGTACCCACAGTCTTTGCAAGGTGCCCCTTCACTGCACTCCTGTCAGTCCTACAGCATCATGGCACTTATCTTGATGTGTGAGAAACTTCTGTATTTTGTCCGTTACTTCCATTCGACCAGTGGTTCTCAACTGGAGAAGATCTTGTCCCTCAGTGGGGGCGGGGCGGGGGGTGGTTAGGGTGGATAGGAGGGAGGGATTTCAGCAATTTCTAGAAACATTTTTGACTGTCAGGATTGGGGAGGGTGTGTTACTGGCATCTGGGATGCTACTAAACATCCCACAATGTGCAGGAGAGAGAACACCCACACAAATTGATTACCTGCATTCAAATGCCAGCCCTGCTGAGGTCGAGAGCCCGCACTGGACTGAGTTCCTTTGCTGTTTCCTGTCTTCAAGCACAGTGCCCAGCATTCAGGGCCCTAATGTCTACCACACTTCTTACAGGCATAATACATATTTGAAATGCAAATTTCTACTTTGATTCTAGCTTTTGGTTACTTGATGCTTTGGTTTAATAATTCCTTCTTGTTTTCTTCCCCACCCTCATTTTCAGTCAGTTTTCTCTGGCCTTCTGTTCTTTGTTCTGATTTTGTATCCTAGCTATTTGCTCTCTCCTCCAATCTCTCATTGGTATATCTACAATCATTTCTCAGAGTTCTTACAGAATGTTAATCATTTTTTGTGCATCCTAAAACTTTTAACCTCTCATCTAAGAATAAATACTAAACATTTATAATGTTTATGAATATATTATGCAAAATACTAAGTTCAAAATAGTTGACATATTTCATGCTACATGTTACAGATAAATAAGCTTAATTTCACACAAATGAAATAAACATTGAAGTGCATGTATTTTTTTGTACATAGCCTTTTTCTACCTGCTGCTTATAAACATCAGACATTACAAGCTTATAGGTTATAATGTCTGATGTGATTACTGGACACATTTATGCTCACTGGTGTAGCCACTCATGCCTACTGAATATTTGGGAAATGTACTCAAATACAACAACAACTCAAATGCATATAATAATACCTCTGACAAAAAGCAGAGCAGTGCCCTCTTCCACATCCAAGGACAAGAATTAATTTCTTTAAGCTTCCTTCACAGAATAATGCAGTAATAGAGTTGGAAATAGAGATATTATTAAAGAAATGTATTTGTCAGAAACATAAGCTAGTGGATAACTCTAAGAAAGCTCTCACAGACATTTTTTAACCATTTCTAAAATAAAGACAGTACATTAAGTGAATGCCATTTGGCATCTTAATAAGACTGAATACAATATAATTAATTTCATTTTTCATCCCTCACTTACTATAAATTTTCAGAAGACCATTTTCTCTAAGTTTCAATATGAAAATTATATACTATAATTTAACATTTGTAATTTATAAGCTATAAATTATAAGGTTTATTGCAAGGGGCTTCCCTGGTGGCTCAGAGGGTAAAGCGCCTGCCTGCAATGTGGGAGACCTGTGTTTGATCCCTGGGTTGGGAAGTTCCCCTGGAGAAGGAAATGGCAACCCACTCCAGTATCCTTGCCTGGAGAATCCCATGGATGGAAGAGCCGGGTGGGCTACAGTCCATGGGGTCGCAAAGAGTCAGACACGACTGAGCAAGCTCACTTCACTTTATTGCAAAGACCATGCATGTTGAGAACTAGCATTGTTTAAAAGTGTCTGATCCTTTTCGATTTTTATAATTTAGAGTTCTCACTCCTATCATCTCAGTTTATACTATAATTTCAGGACACAGAGATTTAAAAGTAGATGCTCAAAAGGCTCTCCATACACTAGCCTATTTTGCACAAATGAGGAGCAATTTTTTTCAAACCTTTTTTCTAATATACATGTTAATACATTATGGTCTCTTTCCAGAAATTATTTTGGTTAAAGGATCTTCTGAAACATATCTGAGTTCTCACCATTTTAACAAAGAAAAGAATGTGGTGTGAAAGAAGAGGTTGCTGCCTCAGCTTTCTTTACCTCTTCCCAAGTTTTGCTGGGAAAACCTGTTGTATTCATATCTACATATGACTGAACTGAAGGTGGTTGTAGGTGTTGAGTGAAATAAAGCATACAACACCCAGCACATTGTCATTAGACAGATGTTAGCCACTGCTATGTAGACATGAATACAAGAGGTTTTTCCAGCAAAACCGCCTTGTACTTCCCTGTAAGAACTAACTCATCATTAAGTTTAATGGAAAGCTAGAGAGACCAAAGGCAAGGTGGGATCAACAAGGACATGGACGCTTTGGGTGTGAAGACTTTGGCTCCTCTTCCGGGTAGAAAACACAGAGTGGCCAAATCCTGGCTGACAACGATAGTAGAAGAAGTGGCCGTAGACACCAATGTGGCTTCATGACAAGCAGCCAATAAGAGACCATAGAGGCTTTACATGTTTTCTGTTTGCTCATTACAAATAAGTATTTTTTTTATATGTTAACCATTCTTCACTCCCTTCCTCATTTTTATTTTATGCACAAGGTTTTGGAAATTAATTTTTATAATTTATGCAAAAAACCTCAGTGGGAAAGTGACTGAATTGGAGGAATAATTAATACAGCTGATAACTGATACAACGATTATTGCGACTATGACTCCTCAATCTTGGGAAAGGGTGAGCATTTCTTCACCTCCAAGATGCATGGCTGGGTCTTGTTAGGAAGAAGACAGAGTGGTTTTGTGGTTTCTCTGGGGTTTTGGGGGGCTTCCCCAGTGGCTCAGATGGTAAAGAATCTGCCTGCAAAGCAGGAGACCCAGGATTGATCCCTGGGTAGGGAAGATCCCCTGGAGAAGGAAACAGCAACCCACTCCAGGATTCTTGCCTGGAGAATCCCATGCACAGAGGAGACTGGCGGGCTGCTGTCCATGGGGCCACAGAGAGTCGGACACGCCTGTGAGACAAGCACTTTCACTTTCAGGATTTTGTGCAGAGCAGAGGTGTGAAGGCGGCAGAGCTAGACGAGTGAGCTGTCAGCTCCAAGCTCACCCTCACCGCCAGACCTGCAGAAGGAAAGATAGACCCTTTATAAATTTTCCCTTGTCAGCTGGCAAGTCCTGGTCAGCGGAGGGCCCTGGAGAGACATGGCTGGAGGAGGAGACTTCCCTCCCTGGATCCAGGCTGTTCCCCTGGCAGGCTCCTGCTGCGGATGCAGCCTCTCCAGTGTCCCAGCTCCCACAGCCTAGGGGACGGTCCCACGTGAACCGGCCTCAGTGTGGGCGGATGCTACAGTGCCAGCTCATGGGTGCCGGGCAGCCAGCACGTGGCTTGAAGCAAGGCGCCTCCCCCCAACACACCTGCTCATGAGGTTTCCCTGGTCCTCCAGAGAACACTTTCTGGCATGTTCTAGAGGCTGGGTCCCAGCAAGTTCTGCTGCTGACGCTGCAGCACCTTCTCTGCTGGCTGCTGAAGTTGCCCTCTGAGTGCTGGTAGGGGGTGCGGGGGGCAAAGGGAGCCCCTCGAGCATCCCGTCTCAGCCCCGGGGGTGGCTGCACCTTCCAGCTGCTACCCTGTACCCTCTAGACAGCTCTTCTCTTCTTCCCAGTCAATCCTTTGTGGCTCAGATCCCCCTTTTAACTCAATTTTTATAACAAACTTTCCCTGTCTGCATTCCTGTGTGGTTTCTGTCTCCTGGTTGGACTCTAACTGACACAAGACTATAATCGTTGGAGGGTAAGAAAGACAAGTTCAAAAAGGTAAAAATCAACTGGGCATTGAGTAAACCACACACTGCTCCCACTCTTGCAATATGAAGAGTCTTCTTCTTCAGTTGCACATTTGGTTCCTGTGTGTCTTTGTTCTGTTTCTTTCGCTGGAATAGCTCCATAAATATCATTCAAAGGCAGTTTGCGAGCTTCGTCTTCTCCAGCATCGACCAGCTTAATGCATCAAATACCTCCCTTTCAGGAAAGCGTTGCTAGCCGAGTCCCTAGAGCATTTGCTAGCCTAAGCTTGGTCAAGTTGGAGACCATCTGGCACTGGACAGCTTAAACTGGGGATGTGGAGGATGGAATTTTACCAAATCAAATGCATGATGATTGTGAAGTCCTTATGTCTCATTGCCTGACCTCAAACTGCAATCTTAAATGAAAGAAGAAAAAAACAAAAACCCTCCAGAACTTCAAAGGAAAATTGCTTTTTAATTTCTCAGAGGAATGGCAGCTAAGAGCAAAGCCCTTGCAGCTGTACCGGATATAGATTTAAGAAATTATTTCAACTCGTGATATGAGACCTCTTCAGCCGAAGCAATCAGAACCAGGCCTGGCCTGGCAGTTCCTCTCCAGGGCAGCCAGACTGGGCATAGCTGTCTCATTCTGATTGCTGGGAGTTGTTTTTCTCTCGGGAAGGCTGGCTTTCCTTTCCCCCATCTGCTAAATAAAATATGATCTGGATCACTGTTTGTTTTTTTTTTAACCATTTCTCGTTGAATTCATAGGCTTGAATTGCCCCCAAGCCCTCTCCCCATAGGCACCTTTCACATCTGCTCGTATGAATCAGAAGCCAGAAAATATGTATGTGTGTGCCGCACATCTGTTCACGAAGCCTTGCAGATGGAACACGGGTGACTAGGGAATGAACTGAAATGAAAGGGGATGGTGTCTTCACAGGGGAGGGCCATAAAGCACCCCCGTGTGCTCTTCTGGAGCACTGTCGCTCTTCCAAATGAATCTGGGAACTTTTCTGGGAAGAAGAGGGTGTGGTGTGCAAGGGGGAAAAAGTGAGTTTCCCCCCGCGGTTAACTCGTGGTGTCATCCTGGACTGTTGCCTCCCCACCCTGGGCTGCGTCCACACTGGCAACCCGAAGGGTCGGGATTCCTTCGAGTTCAGGAATGTTATTACCTGAAGTTTCCTTCTAAATTCCTCGGAAAGAACTCCACCCTGGAAAAAAAAAACAAAACTGTGGCACCAACAAGCCCCAGATTCCCCTGCCAAGGGGCTGAGTACCTATGTGATGTGGGAAAGACCATGTCCACCCACTCGGACCATAAGGGTGAAGACCAAGTTTATTGGAAGGTGGTCCACAGATGGAAGTTCCACAAGATGGTCTTTATAAAAGGGGGTTGGTGGGGGGGAGGTAAGCTCAAAGCTTTGGAAGTTAAATTGGCAGAAGGCTCCAAGCAGGACAGGATCAGAGGAGGAGGGAGACCAGCCCTGAGATGCACGTCCAGTGTGGGCTCCAGTGAGGCAGGAGGAAGGGCTCTGTGATTCCCACGTGGTGCAGCATGGTTCAGGTGGGATTTGGAGCATTTTGCCGGGAGTCCTGCTGTGCCTCATTGCTCAGACCCTAAGTAGACATCTCAGGGGTGTACCAACCTTGTTAGGAGATGGGGAGGCCCCAGTCCTTGGGGAGCCCCCTCACGATCCAACCAGACCCAGCCATTTTCCAAAGAAGAGATGGGTTACATAACAAGGTGGTTGGGAAGACTTGTCCCCAGTTCCCAGACATGTTGCGAGACTGCCCCCCCCATCAACCCCCACCCCCGATATTCCTACTTCCATCTGCTCTGCCTCTGGTCACAGCTTTCCACCAGCTCTGAGCTCTATACCCCGGTGAAAGGGAAACACCGATGAGATCAGAGACGTGTGGGCCTGTGGGTGTGCTTGGTTCATGTCAGCAAGGCTTTCTTTCCCCTCATTTTGAGATAACAAGATTTTTTTTAAGCTTTTTGTTTTATACTGGAGTTGAGTTCATGAACAAGGTTCTGTTCATTTCAGGTGTACGGCTAAGTGACTCGGTTGCACACACACATCTGTCTATTCTCTTTCATGTTCTTTTCCTGCTTAGGTTGTTACATAACACTGAGCCGAGTTCCCTGTGCTATGCAGTAGGTCCCTGTTGGTTATCCATGTTAAAGGCAGCAGTCTGTGCAAGTCCATCCCAAACTCCCTCCTCAAAGCTGTCTTGAGCATCTGCCATGGGGCAGACTGTCCCTGTGCCTCGTGCTTGCTGGCTGTATGATCAAGGGTGATCCACTTTTCTTCCTGAATCTTGGTTTTATCTCTTATAAAATGGTAGGTGATATTCTGACCTCCTTTATAGTGCTGTAAATACTAAATGAAGCAATGCACATGGGGCTGAATGAAGGACTTTACAATGGATAATACTACTTGAACATTCATCTGTCAATTTCACCACTGTTTACCAAGCATTTGCTATGGACCTAATACGCTTGACACACTAGAGACACAGCAGTGGAAAAGGAGGACACAGCACCCGCCCCTAAATCCTTACATTTGAGTGACATGAGTCACAAAGAAAAATATGCAAGTTCCATGAACGATGACTTCAAATGGTTGTGTAGAGGCAACAATTTAGAACCGATTCTAGGACTAAAATTCGGAATACTGGGTTTCTTGAACCCTCAGTCTGCATTTGTGATGATATGGGCTCCATGCTTGATAAAGAGATTATCATGATTAACCTCAATTGTTACGGGTGGAGCTGATAAGTTTTTAGATAGGAAGGCATTCTGAACTTGGTAGTGTACACACTCAGGTCAGTTCAGTTTAGTTGCTCAGTCATGTCCGACTCTTTGCCACCCCAAGAATCACAGCACGCCAGGTTTCCCTGTCCGTCACCAACTCCCGGAGTTCACCCAGATTCGCATCCATCGAGTTGGTGATGCCATCTAGCCATCTCATCCTCTGTTGTCCACTTCTCCTCCTGCCCCCAATCCCTCCCAGCATCAGGGTCTTTTCCAATGAGTCAACTCTTCACATGAGGTGGCCAAAATACTGGTGTTTCAGCTTTAGCATCAGTCCTTCCAATGAACACCCAGAACTGACCTCCTTCAGGATGGACTGGTTGGATCTCCTTGTAGTCCAAGGGACTCTAAAAAGTCTTCTCCAACACCACAGTTCAAAAGCATCAATTCTTCGATGCTCAGCTTTCTTCACAGTCCAACTCTAACATCCATACATGACCCTGGAAAAACCATAGCCTTGACTAGACGAACCTTTGTTGTCAAAGTAATGTCTCTGCTTTTGAATATGCCATCTAGGCTGGTCATAACTTTCCTTCCAAGGAGTTCAGTTCAGTTCAGTTGCTCAGTCGTGTCTGACTCTTTGCAACCCCATGAATCGCAGCACGCCAGGCCTCCCTGTCCATCACCAACTCCCGGAGTTTACTCAGACTCACATCCATCGAGTCCGTGATGCCATTCAGCCATCTCATCCTCTGTCGTCCCCTTCTCCTCCTCAATCCCTCCCAGCATCAGAGTCTTTTCCAGAGTCAACTCTTCACATGAGGTGGCCAAAGTACTGGAACTTCAGCTTTAGCATCATTCCTTCCAAAGAATGATGCAGTCCAAGGGACTCTCAAGAGTCTTCTCCAACACCACAGTTAAAAAGCAACAATTCTTTGGCGTTCAGCCTTCTTCACAGTCCAACTCTCACATCCATACATGACCACAGGAAAAACCATAGCCTTGACTAGACGGACCTTAGTTGGCAAAGTAATGTCTCTGCTTTTGAATATACTATCTAGGTTGGTCATAACTTTCCTTCCAAGGAGTAAGTGTCTTTTAATTTCATGGCTGCAATCACCATCTGCAGTGATTTTGGAGCCCCCCAAAATAAAGTCTAACACTGTTTCCACTGTTTCCCCATCTATTTCCCATGAAGTGATAGGACTGGATGCCATAATCTTCATTTTCTGAATGTTGAGCTTTAAGCCAACTTTTTCACTCTCCTCTTTCACTTTCTTCAAGAGGCTTTTGAGTTCCTCTTCACTTTCTGCCATAAGGGTGGTTTCATCTGCATATTTGAGGTTATTGATATTTCTCCNGCTGCAATGAACATTGGGGTACACGTGTCTCTTTCAATTCTGGTTTCCTTGGTGTGTATGCCCAGCAGTGGCGTTGCTGGGTTGTATGGCAGTTCTATTTCCAGTTTTTTAAGGAATCTCCACACTGTTCTCCATAGTGGCTATACTAGTTTGCATTCCCACTAACAGTGTAAGAAGATTCCCTTTTCTCCACACCCTCTCCAGCACTTATTGCTTATAGAGTTTTGGATAGCAGCCATTCTGACTGGCGTGAAATGGTACCTCATTGTGGTTTTGATTTGTATTTCTCTGATAATGGTGATGTTGAGCACCTTTTCATGTGTTTGTTAGCCATCTGTATGTTTTCTTTGGAGAAATGTCTGTTTAGTTCTTTGGCCCATTTTTTGATTGGGTCGTTTATTTTTCTGGAATTGAGCTGCTTGTATGCTTTTGAGATTAGTCCTTTGTCAGTTGCTTCATTTGCTATTATTTTCTCCCATTCAGAAGGCTGTCTTTTCACCTGGCTTAGAGTTTCCTTTGTTGTGAAGAAGCTTTTAATTTTAATTAGGTCCCATTTGTTTATTTTTGCTTTTATTTCCAGTGTTCTGGGAGGTGGATCATAGAGGATCCTGCTGTGATTTATGTCGGAGAGTGTTTTGCCTATGTTCTCCTCTAGGAGTTTTATAGTTTCTGGTCTTACATTTAGATCTTTAATCCATTTTGAGCTTATTTTTGTGTATGGTGTTAGAAAGTGTTCTAGTTTCATTCTTTTCCAAGTGGTTGACCAGTTTTCCCAGCACCACTTGTTAAAGAGATTGTCTTTTCTCCATTGTATATTCTTGCCTCCTTTGTCAAAGATAAGGTGTCCGTAGGTGTGTGGATTTATCTCTTGGCTTTCTATCTTGTTCCATTGATCTATATTTCTGTCTTTGTGCCAGTACCATACTGTCTTGATGACTGTGGCTTTGTAGTAGAGCCTGAAGTCATGCAGGTTGATTCCTGCAGTTTCATTTTTCTTTCTCAAGATTGCTTTGGCTATTCGAGGTTTTTTGTATTTCCATACGAATTATGAAATTATTTGTTCTAGCTCTGTGAAAAATACCGCTGGTAGCTTGATAGAGATTGCATTGAATCTGTAGATTGCTTTGGGTAGTATACTCATTTTCACTATATTGATTCTTCTGACCCATGAACATGGTATATTTCTCCATCTATTAGTGTCCTCTTTGATTTCTTTCACCAGTGTTTTATAGTTTTCTATATATAGGTCTTCAGTTTCTTTAGCTGGATATATTCCTAAGTATTTATTTCTTTTCATTGCAATGGTGAATGGAATTGTTTCCTTAATTTCTCTTTCTGTTTTCTCATTATTAGTGTATAGGAATGTGAGGGATTTCTGTGTGTTGATTTTATATCCTGCAACTTTACTATATTCATTGATTAGTTCTGATAATTTTCTGGTGGAGTCTTTAGGGTTTTCTATGTAGAGGATCATGTCATCTGCAAAAAGTGAGAGTTTTACTTCTTCTTTTCCAATTTGGATTCCTTTTATTTTTTATTCTGCTCTGATTGCTGTGGCCAAAACTTCCAAAACTATGTTGAATAGTAGTGGTGAGAGTGGCACCTTTGTCTTATTCCTGGCTTTAGGGGAAATGCTTTCAATTTTTCACCATTGAGGATAATGTTTTCTGTGGGTTTGTCATATATAGCTTTTGTTATGTTGAGGAATGTTCCTTCTATTCCTGCTTTCTGGAGTTTTTTTTTTTATCATAAATGAATGTTGAATTTTGTCAAAGGTTTTCTCTGCATTTATTGAGATAATCATGTAGCTTTTTATCTTACACTATCTGGCACTCCTGGTGCATGGAAGAGCTTTGGATGTGAAAGGAAAAGGCGTCACTACACAGTTAACAAGAGAGACTCCACAGCCGAGATTCCAAAGTGACTCGCCAGCATCCTGTCAGGGTTAGAGCCCAGCCTCTCCCACTCCTGTCTGAGAGTGTCCAGGTCTCTGGCAATGTTCAGGACTGCAGGATAATTTAATATATGGGTTCAATTAAAACAAGGAGACTCAAGAATGCAATAGGGCTGAAATTTCCTTGGAAGAATAAAACCGAGTCCTGTTTGGTGTTTGTGTCTCAGAACTAAGAGCTAGTTTCTGACTTTAGTGATTTTGGAGAATATTTTTGTAAGAATGACATGGCAACTCCCACTCGAACACATAATATTTATATGTTATTAATCATTAACCAACGCGTGGAGTTTGGGTTAAAAGAGTAATGAATATAATGGTGAATACCTTGGAAACAAACAAACATTCTTTTAAAAATAAACCTAAATAGGGGTAACAGAATAAATTCAGTACACTCAGTTCTTTAGAAGCAAAGTGCTTGACATTTGGCTAACAACAATCAATGAGTTATTCAAATTACTGCTTAAGATGACGCATTTGTAGGATTATCTCTCATCCGATTCCATCTATTTTTGGTGTGGATTTCCAGTGGAGCGAGCTTGAGGGTGATTTACTTTCTTCTAGTGCTTTATACCCAGTGAAAGTTTCAGTAATGTCTGTGGTTTTCACTTCCTATAAGAAACACCCATGTAGATGTTTTTTCTTAAACTATTTTGTCATCCCAACTTGTAATTGGGGAAAGTAGAGGAAATTACATTATTATTCATCATTTTATTGAATCAGCTTTAGTTTACTCAAACTTTAAATAATGATTTAGGTGAACAGTATCATCCATGATGAAACTGGTCCAGGAAATGGGATTGAGAATGAGTTTAGCTAGCCTGTGTGGATTGCTTGTCGTTGCTATTTGATTGCTAAGTCATGTCCAGCTCTTTTGTGACCTCATGAGCTGTAGCCCACCAGACTCCTCCATCCATGAGATTTCCCAGGCAAGAATACTGGAGTGGGTGCCATTTCCTTCTCCAGGGGATCTGCCTGACCCAGGGATCAAACCCACGTGCTCCTGCTCGACAGGCGGGTTCTTTACCACTGAGCCACCGGGAAGCCCATGTGGCTTGCTTAACAGCAGCAAACTTGTCATGCACATGCTCATGAAACTGTCACAACAACCCTGTCACAGACTGCCAGCCTCTCTCAGGTTATCGTGCTTTTAGCATCTCAGTAGATTTCCCGTGTCCCTAAAACAAAGGAAATACCCAATCGTTTTCTGTAGTTAGGTCTACACAACCCAAGAGTCCCAGTATTGTGATAGACGCCTGTAAGGTAGTGAATCAGCAAATGTGCTGCATCTAACAGCCGTGACTCCTAGAAGACTGAATGTGGCCCTTGGTACCTGGGTGAGTTTGCTGTGGTATCCTGGGGTGTCTTGGCATGTAATTTGGGAACCATGGCCTCGTGAAGTTAAGTCCTAATAATATCTCAGTTTTACTGATGGGAAAGCTTCATTTGAGGGAGGTTAGGTACTTAGAGTTTTAATACAGTCATGGGGTTCTCAAGGATGCTATACTGGAGTGGTTTGCTGGGAACCCTGGCATGCTACAGTCCATGGGGTCATGAAGAGTTGGATGTGACATGACGACTGAACAATGGCAAGGACAACAAGGTACTTAGCCAGGATGGCACCACTGGGAAGAAGACGTCAAACCTCAGACAGCTGATTTTAGCCCCTGTGCCCATTTCCCAACTTCTTACCGTGAGGAGAACTCCAGGCTTCCAAAGCCCGAATGTCAAAAGGAAGAAGAGCATTTGGGATGGATATCAAGGGCATCATCTGAGGCAAAAGGACGATCTGGAACCAATTCATTTATTTATCTTTTTTCCATTCATTTGTTCACTTCGGTTATTTGAAAAGCATTTGTGGCTGGACCCTGAGCTGTGGGCCACGGAGCTCCTGGTCACATGACAGAGCCATGAGAATTGGTGCCAGACTGGGGGCGGGGGTGGGGGGATGGCAGCCAGGCAGGGCTATAAGCAGCCAGGGTGGAACTCAGTGTTCAGAGCATTGCCAGGAGAGAACAGAGTGGCCTCTGGAAACTGGTGCAGCCCTGCCAGGCTGTCTTCACATTTCGTTACTGAACAACCTGTGCCGGACTGACTCAGTCCCGTCATCTGACCTTTATTGGATGTCATAGCTACGCATACCTGCAGTGCAAATGTGCTCCATAAGCAATTTCTAAGGTGAATAAGCTTCCTCTTGTTCGATGGTGGTGAAATTCACACTTGGCTCCATATGAAATTTGAAAACTGTGTTTCGGTGTCTTAGCAACTTTTTGCCCACGTGTTTTTCCTTTTGAAAATGAGTAAGTCGTGAATGACTCCACCCTTTGATCAAATAATGCATGACTTTCCCTTATTGCCAGCTCTTTTTTTTCCTCCGAGGAGGCTGTATTTCACAAAGGCAGCAATGTGAGAAGCATTTCTTGAGCACCTGTGTGTAAGGGGCCTCAAAGAGGTCATTTTTCCACCCAGGGCTCAGGCTAGTGGGGGAAGAGCCATGCAGACCTACAAATACATGGTCCCTGTTATAGATCGGGGGTGGGGGGCTTGAGTGGAGTCTTTAGAAATAAACAAAGCAAGAAGTGGAAGGGGGAGGGTTCCAGCCAGAAGGAAGATGACTGGGAACCTGGGAATGGCTGGCCTGGGGGAGGCAGGTGAAGAAGAAGTTAGAGAGGACAGAAGCAGGCAGGGGCCTGATTGATTATCAGGAGGTGGCTTATCTTGCTGGGAGCCTGGCCTTTTCTTGGAGCCTCTAAAGGATTTGAAGCAGATAATAAGAGTGATAACCTTGGTAACCTAGCCCATGAAAGGAGCCACAGACATGCAAAGCCAGATCTTAGTATATATCCTAACATTTAAAATACATGTTTACAGCCTCTGCTATTTTCTACCATCATTCAACGAAGATTGGTGAACACCATGATTGCCAGGCACCGTGTCAGGGGCCACCAAGGGTCCCTCCTGGTCACGAGGACTCAACGGCCACTAACAATGATCTGAAAAGTCCTGTTCTCCTCCCTGTGTCCCGGTTTCCCATTCTACGTCATTTCAAAGGAGAATACAAAAAGAAAAGTAAACCACGCCAGGTTGCTGGTGACTTTTATGAAAACCCTTTGTGATTTTTGTCCCGAGTGAAAAGAACTTCTGTTTACTTCAGTTGATGGGGACAGGTCCCCGAGTCACCATCTCAGGAAGACTGATGGCTCTGTTCTTTGGCTTTAAAAGACCCTGTCTGCTGTATATCTTCTGAAACATTTCACAGGGCATAAGAACATTTTTTTCTTTCTCCTAAGATGGGAACAAAGTGCTTTCTTCACATTTCCAAGTTCATGCCGAAGCTGACACAAGGCTTCTCTGCCTGTTTTCCTTGACTTTTTTCCACATTAAATATGCATTTAAGTTTCCTCTATTTTTTTCATGGCTTAATACCCATTTTCTTTTTAACACCAAGTAATGCTTTTTGGTATGCTGTACCAATACATGCACCCTTTCTAGTATCAGAATTCCCTTCCATGCAGACCACTACACTGCTGCTGCTGCTGCTGTCACATCAGTCATGTCCGACTCTGTGCGACCCCAGAGACGGCAGCCCACTAGGCTCCCCCGTCCCTGGGGATTCTCCCGGCAAGAACACCGGAGTGGGTTGCCATTTCCTTCTCCAATGCATGAAAGTGAAAAGTGAAAGTGAAGTCGCTCAGTCATGTCCGACTCTTAGCGACCCCATAGCCTATTAGGCTCCTCCGTCCATGGGATTTCCCAGGCAAGAGTACTGGAGTGGGGTGCCATTGCCTTCTACGGACCACCATGCTATCTAACGAATAAAGACATTTTTATTTCTTCCTTTCCAAATGAATGCCCTTTTTTGTTTTCCTTGTCTTATTGCAGTGACTAGGTCCTCTAGTATGATGTTGAATATCTAGAACCCCTGCTCATGGCCACGTGAGGTCATATGAGGAAGACTAGAAGAAAATTTACAGTATAGATTTGTGGTGGTGATACAGAGTCTAGCCTCCCCTTCAATCAGGTAGCTTCAGTATAATATCCAGTCATATGATAAGTAAGTTCCAGAGACATCATGCGCAGCACGATGGCTACAAGTAACATTGCTGTATGTAACATAAAAAGTTGTTAAGAGAGACTGACAAAGGATTAATCTCTAAAATACATAAGCAGTTCATGCAGCTCAATGCCAGAAAAACAAACAACCCAATCAAAAAGTGGGCAGAGGACTTAAACAGGTATTTCTCCAAAGAAGATATACAGATGGCTAATAAACACATGAAAATATGCTCAACATCACTCATTATTAGAGAAATGCACTCAAAACTACAATGAGGTATCACCTCACACCGGTCAGAATGGCCCTCATCAAAAAAATGTACGAACAATAAATGCTGGAGAGGGTGTGGTGAAAGGGGAACACTCTTGTCCTGTTGGTCGGAATACAAATTTATACAGTCGCTATGGGGAATGGTATGGAGGTTTCTTAAAAAGCTAGGAATAAAACTACCATATGACTCAAGAATCCCATTACTGGGCATGTATCTGGGCTTATACCCAGAGGAAACCATAACTGGAAAAGATACTTGTACCCTAGTGTTCATCACAGGACTCTTTACAATAGCTAGGACATGGAAACAGCCTAGATGTTCATCAACAAATGAATGGATGGATAAAGAAGCTGTGGTACGAATATACAGGAGGATATTACTCAGCCATAAAAGTGAACGCATTTGAGTCAGTTCTAATGAGGTAGACTGACCTAGAGCCTATTACACAGAGTGAAGTAAGTCAGAGAAAAACAAGTATTGTATATTAATGTATATATATGGAATCTAGAAATGGTACTGATGAACCTATTTGCAGGGCAGCAAAGGAGATGCAAACATAAAGAGCAGACTTGTGGACACAGTGGGGTAAGGAGAGGGTGGGACGAACTGAGAAAGTAACATTGAAATACATACACCACCATGTGTAAAATAAATAGCAATAGATGGGGAAACAGTGGAAACAGTGTCAGACTTTATTTTGGGGGGCTCAAAAATCACTGCAGATGGTGACTGCAGCCATGAAATTAAAAGACACTTACTCCTTGG
Source organism: Redunca redunca (assembly GCA_006410935.1). NCBI lineage: Eukaryota > Metazoa > Chordata > Mammalia > Artiodactyla > Bovidae > Redunca > Redunca redunca. The sequence continues at coordinate 159,242 of SJYQ01007515.1, forward strand.
AGGAAAAGTTATGACCAACCTAGATAGTATATTCAAAAGCAGAGACATTACTTTGCCGACTAAGGTCCATCTAGTCAAGGCTATGGTTTTTCCTGTGGTCATGTATGGATGTGAGAGTTGGACTGTGAAGAAGGCTGAGCACCAAAGAATTGGTGCTTTTGAACTGTGGTGTTGGAGAAGACTCTTGAGAGTCCCTTGGACTGCAAGGAGATCCAACCAGTCCGTTCTGAAGGAGATCAGCCGTGGGATTTCTTTGGAAGGAATGATGCTGAAGCTGAAGCTCCAGTACTTTGGCCACCTCATGCGAAGAGTTGACTCATTGGAAAAGACTCTGATGCTGGGAGGGATTGGGGGCAGGAGGAGAAGGGGACGACAGAGGATGAGATGGCTGGATGGCATCACGGACTCGATGGACGTGAGTGTGAGTGAACTCCGGGAGTTGGTGATGGACAGGGAGGCCTGGCGTGCTGCGATTCATGGGGTTGCAAAGAGTCGGACACGACTGAGCGGCTGAACTGAACTGATGATGCAGGGAGCTGAAACCGGGCTCTGTGACCGCCTGAAGGGGGTGGGGGGGATGGGTTGGGAGATGGGAGGGAGGTTCAAGACGGAGGGAACGTGTGTATACCGATGCCTGATTCATGTTGATGCATGGCAGAAACCAACACAACATTGTAAAGCAATTATCCTCCAATTAAAAGTAAATAAAGCAAAATAAAAAGTAATTAGAGCAGATTCTGGCTTCTCATCACAAGAAGTTTGTTTCTTTCCTTTATATTATATCTGTATAAAATGCTGAATGTTATCTGAAGCTGTTGGGGTAAGCATTTCACAATACATGTAAATCAAACCATCATGCTGTGCACCTGACTTTAAAGGTGATGTATGTCAATTATTTCTCAATAGAACTGAAAAAGAAAGAATCAAGTGAGGTGCCAGGACTCCCTACTAGGTCACTCAGTAATTTCTGTTCACTGGACTCAGAATATTTCCAGTTACAGATATAAAATGACATAAATAGATGTCTCCTGTATTTCTTCCATAGGAAACACTTGATAAAGTAGTCATCACTGTATTCCCTGCAGGATAAAATATATCTGTGTGCTGACCTCACAGCCCTCTGTGATCTTTGTGGTTGGAGGCTGCCATTTGGCCTCAGTCAGGGTGGAGTTCCATCATTCCTGTGGACATCAGGTCAGGGAGTCTATTTCAATGGCAGACCTCCCCTCTCCTTGCTTACTGAGGATGCTATGACAGGGATCTTCAGGGGAGCTGGTTCTCAGTTCCTTATGTGCTGACTTTGGGGGCCACCTGAAGACAGTCAAGATAAGGGTGAGTGAGCCGACCGTAATAAAACCTGCTTCTGATCCTCGTCTCCCTCGGTCTTTGGATTCCTTACTCCACGCAGTGTTGCGCAAGTTCTGACACCCTGACCTCACTGAATGTAGGTCACCACTCAATCCAAGTTCCAGTCAATGAAAAATGCCAGCTGGTAAAGCCATTCCAGCTGTGAAAGCTAGAACATTAAATCCTGAATCTTTATACAAGCATTCCTATCTTGGCACAGTCAATATGATGTGGTTATATTTCATCCTGCTTGGTCTGATACCCTTAAAACCTGTTTCTCAAGTTGCTGCCTATACAGATCATTTCTGATACATCATCTTTTGGTGCATCATCTCTTCCATTTCCTGAAGACTTTGGGATTATCCCTTGGGTCGTGAAGGATCTGAGCTGTAGGACTTGAGGCAATGAGTGGTGTTGAGGATGGTCCTGAGAGGCATAGTCTTCAGACGACTGCTCCAAGTATTGTTCTTTAAACAAGGCAAGGGCACCTCCTCGGTCCTGGAGAAAGGTCTAATTTTTCTGGAAGGGGCAACGCAAGAGGATTTGGAGGCTCAAGGTTTCCAGATTATCCTATTTACCCAATAGTCCCATCTCATGTCTCAAGACCTCTCCTCCTTCATTACAAATAAGTGTGTTTTTCTTAACATAAGCATCCTGTCAATGTTGCATTGGGAGGGGCAACAAGCTACCGGGTGTAAGATGAGCTCCAGGATGTATTATACAGCACGGGGAATACGCCTACTATTTTGTAATAACTGTAATGGAGTGTAGCCTTTACAAATCGAATTTTTAAGAGTTGCTTTATGAACTTAGTTGGAATTCTGTAACTCACATAGTCAAATTTTGTGACTGAATTTCCGTAGCTTTGCCTACACAGCCCACACGGAGGTGTTCCAGGTCACCAGGCACCTTGGTGGAGCCGCTTCCCTGTGTATACACTTGTCACAGTGGCATATGTAAACAAATATTTCTTTTAAGTCTATGGGAGAATATTTCTCCTTCTCTGTGTCTGCTTGAGCTGAGTTAAAGCCCTGAGTACATCGTTTTCTATTTGAAAGGTGTCTAGCACGGTAAGAAGCAACTACAAACCTCATCTCTGAAATTTGCAAGTATCTGGAGGATGAGGGGTTTCTTAGCAGATTTAGAAGCATATCTTCTGGCCCTTTATAGAGTTGGTGCTGTGCTGTGCTCAGTCACTCAGTCGACCCCATGGACGGCAGCCCACCAGGCTCCTCTGTCCATGGAGATTCTCCAGGCAAGAATCCTGGAGTGGGTTGCCATGCCCTCCTCCAGGGGATCTTCCCAACCCAGGGATCAAACACAGGTCTCCCGCATTGCAGATGGATTCTTTACCATCTGAGCCACCAGGGAAGCCCAAGAATACTGGAGTGGGTAGCCTGTTCCTTCTCCAGGGAGCTTCCCGACCCAGGAATTGAATAGGGGTCTCCTGCGTTGCCGGTGGATTCTTTACCAGCTGAGCTACCAAGGAGTCGGTAATCCATGGCTTATGCCCAGTTATAATAGGTATCAGGGTGGCCGCTTAAATGGAAAGAGAGCCTCGTCATTCCAAGAGCATTATTGTCAAGGTAAAATGAACAGATTTAGCTGGTAAAGAAACAATGCAACTTTGTTGGATCCAGATAGTTTTACCTTACAAAGAAAAAGCAAAGCATGCCACCTCCCCTTGCCCCTTGTCCCACAGGACGATACCAAAACAGCAGAGAGCAGGTGACAACATATGAGTCTTGGGCCCTGCTGCCGAGAGACCTGTTTCGTGCTGCATCCAGGCTGTTACACTGACTGTAGCTGGACCCTAAAGGAGGTGGTTGGGGACGGAGTGTGGACGGGGAGAAGGGAGCCTCATACCTCCCCAGAACACAGGAGGTGATGAGAAACTACCCCATGAGCGGGGAAGAGCCTGGTAATGGCTCCTCACAAAGCTCCCGTGCTCTCATATTCTGGTCGGATCACGGGAGTTCTGCTAAGGTCCACGTTAACCGTGATAGCGCTTTGCCCACACAGCCCACGTGGAGACACGCAAGGCCACCAGGCACCCCCTGCTGGAGCCACTTCCAGGCATTGATTGTTCCATCCATTCCTGCTGAAAGCAGAAAGATCACTTGATTTCCAGGCAAGGAACTCCCTCCAGGGACCCCGAGTTCACCGATTCAGAAGCTCTGAGTACAGCGTGTTCATCTAGCACTAGCCAGCGGGGTAGTCAGGAGGAATTATTGACTCTTGCTGTCATCAGAAGCCAGGGCTGCTGATAAGGATCTCTGGAGCCTCAGCGTGGGCTGAGACATCTTCCAGTGCTTTCAGGCCAGCAATGTAAGTAACAGATAATGGCAGCAATCCTGACCTGCGGGAGGCAAGGGAGCCTCGCTTCACATCCTTCTGGGGAAGATCTGGGTCATCTGAGCAGGCAGTCAACTGAGACTGGCCAAAGCAAGTGGTAGCCAAAGGCGAGTGACTTCTGGATAGGGTGGTTAAGGTAGGAGGTGAAGGATGGGGAAGGTAGGAGGTGATGGACGGGGAAGGTAGGAGGTGAAGGACGGGGAAGGTAGGAGGTGATGGACGGGGAAGGTAGGAGGTGATGGACGGGGAAGGTAGGAGGTGAAGGACGGGGAAGGTAGAAGGTGAAGGATGGGGAAGGTAGGAGGTGATGGATGGGGAAGTAGGAAGTGAAGGATGGGGAAGGTAGGAGGTGATGGATGGGGAAGGTAGGAGGTGAAGGACGGGGAAGGTAGGAGGTGATAAACGGTGTTGAGGGCTCTGGGTCAATGGAAGCAGTGGGCCTGTACTTTGTTCCACTAACTGTGGATTCTAAATCTTGAAGACTCGGTTCTGGTTGGACTGAACGTGAAGGGCAGGAGAGGAAGTGAAGAGTGCAAGGGCGTTATGGACAGACAGCTCTGGGCTCCTTCCACACCTTCTTGGCCTCACCTAGGTTCCAGCTGTGACTCATGGGAAGTCCGGGGAGGGCTCCCGTCATGTTTCACAGACAGCTCTGACCTCAAGCATGAGCCCACATCCTTCGTACTCTGCCCTGGGCTCCCACAGAGTTGTGGGTGTGGCTGGTCCCCACGTGGCACACATGTAAGAGCAGCCTAGAAGGGTGAGCACAGTCGTGCCCCAGAGGGCACCCGAGGCAGCAGGGAACTGATAAGTAAGTGTTGTCCATTTTGATCCCGGAGGCAGGGGCAGTGTTAAGACAATCCTAACAGGCATTCTGCACTCTGAGGTCCTGGTAGGACCGAGCACCAGCTGCCACAGAAGTAACCCTCGTGATGCACTTTACCTGGACTTCAGTTTTCTTCCTCCATTCACGCTTCCTGTTCACTTATATTCTCTGAGATCACAGCTCATATAGAATTCTGTGCTTAAGTCCTTGGGTCCGACTCTGATTTCAGGGCTAGTGCGTTGGAGAGGAAGCCAGGCCGGGTGCTGTCTTTCCCACAGGTGGGCTGACAGGTCAAAAAGGCCAGCCAGGTGGTGTGGTCAGACAGGACATGTGCAGTGAGGCAGCCGAGCTTGTGATGTGGGGGGGCACTGTGAGAGACAACTTGGGAACCCTGCTCACTCTGGTCCCGTGTGTCCGCCTTGGGGCATGAGCTCTCACCCCTCCCAGTCTCTCTCCTGAGCTCTGGAAACGCACTGAAACATCCATCCAGGCACATTCATGTCCAGATTGAAGGTGTCCTCTTCCAAAGTCACGTCTCCCCAGGAGCTCCTGATGCTGCTGCATTCACGTTTTTTCAGCCTCATGATGTTGGAGGTCCTTGAGGACTCCTCTTCCTCTCCCCCAACTGGTGATGAGTTCTCCTTCTTAAAGGTCTCTGCAACTCACCTCACTTGCCCCTGTGCCAGTCCAAACCCTCCTCATCTTTCCTGGCGTTTAATAATTATTTCAGAACCAGTGTGTCTGCTTAAGGCACCCATCCTGTCCCCAACTTGTCATAATCACTCTATTATAAACCTGTTTTGTTCTTAATCATCACATCTATCCATTCCACAAATATTTATTGATTTCCCATCTTCCAGCAGGAATAAAAGAGACCAAATCTAAATGCCTTGGCTTGTTTTCCTGGAATGTTCACAAGCAGACTCAGACTGATTTCTTTGGAATCGTTTCAGAACTTCACATTGTCCATCATGGCTACATGTGACGTCTGGGCCTTCTCAGCCCACTCTTTAATTCAGATCATTAACCCGGAGTGAGCGAAGGGAGGTGTTTTCTGAACCAGTGCTCTTCTTGCTGTTGTTGCTCAGTTGCTGAGTCTTGTCCGACTCTTTGCGACGCCATAGATTGCAGCATGCCAGGCTTTCTGTCCTTCACCATCTCCTGGAGTTTGTTTGAACTCATGTCCATTGAGTTGGTGATGCCACCCAATCAGCTCATTTATTCTCAGATGAAACAAAAGCCTTCAGTTCAGTTCAGTTCAGTCACTCAGTGGCAGCCAAATTTGATAGCCATGGGGCGGGGGGAAGTAAATCTGGCTAGGATGGAGGGTATCAACTCAAAAGAAGGCTGTGGAAGGGAAGCTGAGTGAGCTGTCCCATGGCTTTCTAGAACAGCCTGTCTGATGACAGTACTCTGGCAGGCAAGGAGGCTTCCTCACCTCCCTGAGGAAGGCGACGGCTCTGGGCTGTCAAAACCCTCAGGCAAGGCATCATTGTGGAATACCCACATCCCAGTTTTCACTCGATCTGTTCACTTCTGTGGGATCTGGACCCTGGACCATCCCACAGTCTCCCCAGGCTCTTGTTTGTCTCCCAGGGTCCAGGCTCTGGCCACACGGGGTCCTGACTGTACTCTCCATGTGGATGAGACTTTGGATCTTTGGTCATGTTCCCTGAGTACCTGGCCACACAGCCTTCTCAGTCTTCTTGCTCCAGAGTTTCCCAGCTTATGGGCTGAGAATCTGGATGAGCCAACCCTACAGTGGGCCAGAAAAGACAGGCTTGGGGTCAAGTAGGAAATGAGTGGGGTCACTGGTGAGAGGAGGAGCATCTTCCCTGCTGAGACAGAATGTGAAGAAGAAAAGCTGTAGGCTGGGGTCGGGGGGCGGGGTTGGCTGGTGGACAGGAGCAACCAGGAGGAGAGAGCAAGAGGGCATCAGTCAAGCTGGGAAGAGTCAAGACTAGAGGCGACTCAGGAGCAGATCCCATGGCCAAGGTCAGAGCTGGAAGCCACGTGGTCTTGGCCGGGACAGTCTATAATACCTGATTGTCAGATGATCTAGGTGCTATCCATGAGACCGCAGCATCACTGGAGCAGACAGAGCAGGCACTGAGGGAGCAGAAGCTTGAGTCTTGTGGTGACCTTGTAGTAACAAACAAGTAACTTCCCTCCTCCAGACGCTAGGTCCTCTGGGGTCCTGCGGTCAGCAGCTGTTGCTTGATCATCTACTTTGGGGCTTGCCTTTGGGGCACCACCTCTTCCACACAAGACTCCATTCATCCCATTGTGCACACCCAGCTGAGACGGTCAGTGATCTGCTACCGTCTGGATGATAGGAACTCCCTGATTCCCCTTCGAAGTCTGCTTTTCCAGCTTTTTTCCCCTATTTCTATGAGCCACCCCGTATTGGTCTAATAAATTTCTTTTTCCATGGGGTAGAGTCAGTTTCTGTTGCTTGTAGTCAAAGAATCCAAAATGATGCAGGCCCTGTCACCTTGGATCCTCTGTGGTCTCGAGCATCAGTGGGTCATGCGTTTGAAGCAGAGGCTGTGCCTCAGAGAGGCTCTTCACCTGGGAGTCACGGCTGGAGGTGGAGGCTTGACTCTGTGGCACCCTTCTTCCCAAGGGTCCCGTCCCAACCCTCACCCAGGTGTCCGCTGCTGCTAGTTCACTCCGCTTTGGGGCCTTTGGAGGAACTCTGTGGTCTTTACAGCAGTGGTTTCAAGGCTCTGAATCCAGGGGTGGATCCTCTGGGGTTATCTTGGGAGAGGTGCTGAGGGACCGATTAAATCTCCACACCTCTCTGCCACTAATCAGAAATGTTCCTCCTTTATCTGCTTCCTATGTTTTCTGCAAAATATTTACTTGAAATACTGCATTTCCTTGTTTTCCAGGTGGTAAAAGAATCTACCTGCCAACGCAGAAGATGTAGGAGACTTGGGTTTGATCCCTGGGCTGGGAAGATCCCCTGGAGGTGAAAATGGCAACCCACTCCTGTACTCCTGCTGGCGTACATGGATAGAGGTGCCTGGTGGGCTACAGTCCATGGGGGTCTCAAAGAGTCAGACATGATTGAGCAACTGACACACACACACATTTCCTTACTAAAAATAAAGATTAAAGGTCACTGCTTTTATGGACTCAACTCTTGAGAGTTTTCTAAGATGGAAACTCACTGAAAGTCTGGTCCTACTTTGTCCTAATCGCTGGCTCTTCCAGCTGATGACTCTCCACTGCAAAAATGCACGTAGGCACGGAAGCTATTTTCCAAAGAATCTAAGCTGAAAGTTCAGTTGAACTGACTCTGTACCACCATGGTGTTTAAGCATGACTCAATTAACGGATAAAGTTGATGGAGTCAAAAAACATAAAAGACTATCACCAAGGGTTCCAGTGAAAAGGAATCCCTTCTGGAAGGACACTCAGAGCAAGCTTGGGACCTGTCCCCCGGGCTGCTGAGTGCTGTGTGTGACCCTGAAGAGCTCGGTTGAGTGCCCTCTCTCCCACCAATGGCAGCAACACAGCAGGGTGCCCTAATCATGGTGGCTACAGCAGAAAGGCACTAGAGTGGGCAGCGTTCTGGAGCAGCCAAGGTGAGGTTTGGGCAGAGACAGATGGAGAACAGGCATTTCAGGCACGCTGAGGCTAAGACAACAGAGGATCTCCGTGTCTGATTGGAGGAGGGGAGGTGGGTGGAGAGCCTGATCTGGAATTGTTGATGCCAGTGATGGGTGAGAGGAGAACAAGGGAACCATTTAGGACCCACAGACTAAAAGAGTGAAAGAGAACAGTAAACCAAAGTTTTCAGGATTGGATAGCTAAAGATGCTGATGTCGGCAAGTATGGAGAGGGGTTCCTAAATAGTATCTGCAAATACTACAAATAATAGACATACAGTCTGGTTCCGGACTGTATGTGGTTGTCACCTTACATCAATTATCTTATTCTTGTATAAAAAAATAACAGCTACCAAAAACACAAGATACAGGTGGTGTTAGTCCTATTTACTGATTTATTTATTTTTAAAAGAACCTGGAGACGTTCAGGGACTTGCCCAAGGTAGCCTTGCTTGTAAGAGGCAGATTTGAGTTCTGATCTCATTGATCAAAAAATCTAATGCTTTTAGCTATGTGAAGGTGAACATTTTAGAATTACATAATACAGAAATGGACTGTCTTGATATACTCTCAAATCAATGAAAATTCCTACTCATCTAAAAGAAAATTAAAATAAAAAAAAAATACCAGGCAAACAAGTGGAATTGTCACACAAAATGTAGATAGGATATGTAGAATCTTTTGACAAATTTTATTCTTCTTATAATTGAAAACGGATAGTTAAAGTCGCTCAGTCAGGTCTAACTCTTTCTGACCCCATGGACTATCCAGACCCTGGAATTCTCTAGGCCAGAATATGGCCATGGGTAGCCTTTCCCTTCTTCAGGGGATCTTCCCAACCCAGAGATCGAACCCAGGGCTCCCGCACTGCAGGCAGATTCCTTACCAGCTGAGCCACAGAGGAAGCCCAAGGCCACTGGAGTGGGCAGCCTTATGTTCTTATAGCAGCTTGAGTGGACTGAGATAAGTATCCTGTGCCTCTGAGTTGTACGGGTGTTGGTATCAAGCAGGTTTCTGTGTGTTCCCTGCGCCAGCTTTATCAGAAGCCATTGGAGGCAGTCAAGAGACGTGTAGTGCAGGCGTGGGGCAAAGCGCTGCCTGGCAGCACTTGGCTGAAGCCAACCAGAGCCTGCGCGCTGTGCGCACAGAGTGGCTGCCACGGTGGCGCCTCGAGCAGGGGGGTCGCCCACATCCTGTCTGAGAGTCCCTTTGGGGCTCTCGTATCTAACCACGCTGTGCCTGATATCTGGTTCCAATTCTAAAATTGTTGCCTTGCTGATGACTAGCACAAGAGGAGACCCAGTGGGATCTGTAATAGTATGGTAATAGTGTGGTGGCCAGACTTACCCGCTGAAGATGTGAACAAGAGTGTTAATGGAGCAATGCACTGTCCCCGAAACTGCATATCCGTCAGCCACAGTGGATACTCACCCTCCTTTCCCATCACTCAGTCTGCATTTTCCTCCTACAGAAACATTTCTTTGGTGGCTTCCATGATACCTCAGTTGGTAAAGAATCTGCCTGTAGCACAGGAGACCCGGGTTTGATCTCTGGGTCAGGAAGATCCCCTGGAGATGGAAACGGCAAATCACTCCAGTATTCTTGCCTGGGAAATCCCATGGACAGAGGCGCCTGGAGGGGTACAGCCCATGGGGTCGCAAGAGATGGACAGACTCAGCGACTAACCCGCCACCGCCGCCACCACGGAAGCACTCTGTGACTCTGGGATGCTTGCCTGGTGCGGGGGAATTACACCTGCATTCCCTTAGCAGACTTGCTCTTGGCCAGTGAGAGTGGTGGAGATTTCCTCTCAGAGTTAACTCCAGGGAATCCTGGAAGCATCTGAGCATCGCTCCTCGGTTCCAGACACATTGTTCTCTGCCTCCATTGTGTAGAACAGTGATTCTCAAAGTGTAGTTTGCAGACTTTTGGGGGGTTCCCCCAAACCCTTTCAGGGTTCTGCAAGGTCAAGTCTATTTTCCAAATAACACTAGGAAAGTATCCTGTGTTAGAAGATTGCAATTAACCCATGTAGATACTGTGCCCTGCAAGAGGGGGAGCAGGGCTCCCTGCTCCTTAAGTGTGGGCTGCACAAAGTGCTATTCTTCTATAGAGAACAGTGTGGAAAGGGGGAATGAGAGTTACTGGACCATAGAAACATCTGAGAAAGACAACTTCAGCCCAGTGATCAAGGCCAACGTCAGTAGAGGTAAGTCATGTTGATAGTGCACACCCTTGATAAGACGTGAGGAGAATGGCATTTTATTTACGTAGTCTTCCTCCCCCCCAAACTCATGAACTCACTCTAATCAAGAGAGAACATCAGATCCATTCCAATTAAGGGACATTCCACAAAATATCTGAACAAAACTCTGCAAAACTGTTGAAATCATCAAAACCAAGGAAAGTGAGAAAATGATGCAATCCGGCCTACGGATGCATGAGAAGCAAATGTAAGGAGGTATGTTGGGTGAGGTTCTGAAACAACAACAAAATGTAAGTAAGAACTAGGAAGATCTGTAGATAGACTGGACTTTAGGTGATAATAATGTTTCAGTACTGGTTCTTTGGTTGACACAAATGTACCTTACTAACACAAGATGTTAATAACAAGAGAAAATGGGTGTGAGGTTCTTGAGAACATGTTGTACTATCTTTGCAGTGTTCCTGCAAATCTAAAAGTATTCTAAAATAAAATTCTTACTTTAAAAAAACTCACAAAAACTTTTTTTTTTTTTTTTTTGCTTTTTCCACTGTGCTGACATTTCCCCTGATATGTGAGAGCAATGGTGCCAACATCTCGGCAGGAATCTAGGTGATGACATTGAACTATTGGTGACTTTGTGTTTTCCATTGCTGCAGTAGCACAAATGAGTGATTTTATTGAATCTTGACCTTTGAACATTCTGAGCAACAAAATGAGAAAGACACACAAAGCTCCTCAGTGTACCAAAATACAAAGGTGGGTTGCACTGAAGAAGAGCTTATGTGATTGAGTTGTGACTTTAATAAATCTCTTTCTCTTTTTTATTTTTTTTCATGGAACCCCATTTTTACTTGAAAGAATAATTGACAAATTATCATTATTCAGATGTAAGGATTCGACAAACAGTTGCTCAAAAAAGAATGAAGTGAGCCTGTCACTTCAAGGAAAAAAAGTTGACAGTTTTCGTGTCCAATGATAAAACTTAAACAAAAAATTAGAATTTTATATGATGGTCATTAACTCAAATGGTACCCTGAAGCCCTGAATCTTTGTTGACTGGCACATTTACTTGTAGAAATTATTCTGAAGTTGTTAATTTTCCATGGCTTTCTAACAGATATTGCACTAGCAAAAAGTTAGTACCATCTCAAGGAAAAATCCAAACTAAACTTTTGGCCAACCCAATAAATATAGCATAATTAATATCTGAATGTACTTTTAAAACTACAATTTACTAATGGGGTGTTTTCTCTTCCTACTGTCTAAATTTGGGTCTCTTTATCTGGGTTTGCTGGGGCTTCCTTGGTGGCTCAGAAGGTAAAGAAGCTGTCTGTAATGTGGGAGACTCGGGTTCAATCACTGGGTTGGGAATATCCCCCGGAGAAGGGAATGGCTACCCACGCCCGGATTCTTGCCTGGAGAATTCTATGGACAGGGGAACCTGGTGGGATATGGTTCATGGGGTTGCAAAAAGCCAGACATGAATGAAAGACTAACACTTTATTTCACTTCCCTGGCATGTGGTGAGTGCTGATAGTAATTCCAGTGTAGAGTACAGTGAAGGGATAGTAGCTGTTCCAATAGCCCTGGGGATGAGAGTATTGTGCACGTTCTTATTTATCCAAAGAGAGTTTGATTGGCTACCTGGGAAACTGTCGATGGGCCCAGCAATTTGGAGAAAGATGAGGGATTTCCTAAGCAAAGCCTGAGTTGGGGGTCTCTGAAGATTTACTGAGGAGGCACTTTCATCAGAAATGGAGTGAGGTCAGCAGGCAAGGGGGGAAGCTACTGAGCAAGGATGTGGCCTTGGCTGGAGTCTAGCCTCTGCCTGATCCCAAGGGGAGTACTGGAGTGTGAATCTCATCACGGAGTTGGTCGCCTTTGGGACAAGGGTTTGGCTTTTTGTACTACTCAAGGATTGGCACCTGACTGCCTTGTATGCGGATGCAAGCTTCTGGGCCAGAAAACTCATTGTCCCAAGAGTGCTTCTCCAGGAAAGGGCATCTGAGTCCTCAGCAGCCAACACTCACGATAGCTGGAGACCAACAGGCCAGCCCAGACCTGAGGCCAGGGTACAGTGGGGTCCACTGCAAGGTTTCAACTACCCCTGTTTACTCTGAGTCAAGGTCTACATCCCAGGTGCCAGAAAGGCGCAGGATGGCACCAGATCAATACGCATGTTCTTCCCGGAAGGACTCCCTTCCTGCTGAGGCTCCGGCAGCAGCTCAAGAATGAGCCGGATCTTCAGTTTTGACATGAGAGCAGACCTTGGGACCTCAAGCTCCTTTTGACCCTCACCACGCAGAAGACATCTTGGAGAAGAGCAAGTGCAGGTGTGTGAACACCTGTGTATCCACGCACACGGTGTGCAGATGTGCATGGGAACAGTGTGTAGAGCACACAAAGGGATGCCCTTTAGCTCGATGCTGCAAAGCATTCACGGGAATGTATGCTCTGCGTGTTCTCTTGTGCTCTGTTCTGGCTGGTGAGATGTGATTGTGGATCTCATGGCAGAACACAGCTGCTGGTTTTTATACTGCCGCATACCTTAGACCTAGAAGAAAAGACCACTAAAGCCAACAGCGGAACTGGAGGATAAATGGAACCAAGGAGGATAAATCCCGGAAGAGAACTCCCTAGATATAAGGTAATCTTGATGGAAGGACGTGTTAGGTGGGAGCCATGAGAAAGGCAAGGGATTTTTCTGCTTGGTTATCGGAACCTAGGAAAGCACTCCTCCGGAGTGTGTTGGTGGTATCAACAGGAGTTTGAACACAGAGACCCGCCCTCTGGCTTGTTGGTGGTATCAACAGGAGTTTGAACACAGAGACCCACCCTCTGGCTTGTTTGCTGAGAACGGACTGCAGGTATCTGGACCGTACACACCTGGGCAACTGAAGCTTGAACTGTCTTCACCCTGTCCCTCACGTTGCTCAATTGTAGAGAAGCCAAGGAAGCAATTGGAAACAGTGGCTCCGTGAGCAATCTGTTCTGATCAAAACCTTCCTCCCTGAAGGGGTTTCAGGCATTTCCGTTTTGAGAACCACAATATCGAAACATTGTTGTTTTGGTGAAGCCTCTCTGACCATAAGTGAACTTTGCCTGGAGGTTTATTTTATGCCAGAATTTTACTGTCTAGAGAATACTCCATGTAGAATGTTTAATCAATATTTGGGGAAGCCAATCAGTTTCTCATGAGACAAAAATGCTGTGATGATAATATTCTGTCTTTGCTGCCTATTGTTTTTCTCTACCTAATAAGATAAAAAATATTTTCTCCATGAGCAAAACGGTCATTTCCCCAAGCACATTGTAAACAGGAAGTCCACCATCTGTGGTTGCTTTTCTCCCTTCGGTCAGCAAACCACCTGCATCCTTAACTCAGCAGACCACGTTCACCATCATCCTGCCATACAAGCGAAGGGAAAGTTTGGCTTTTGGTGCATTTGTTTTGTTAGGAGATGACAGCAAGGCCCCTAAGATGCCAGTTTCAATACGAAAAAGATCTGTATCTCTTAAAAGAAGCAATATAAATTTGACCGGATACCAACCCTCTAGCTGAATAAAAACAGGAAAATTAATCTCTGTAGTGAACATTGACAAGCCCATGGCAAGGATGTTACATGGGTTAACTCAGTTAATTGTTACAAACCCCTATGAGTTAGGTGCTTCTGTTATTGAAGTGAAAGTATGAAAGTGTTAGTCGCTCAGTTGTGTCTGGATTCTTTGCAACACCATGGACTGTAGCCCACCAGGCTCCTCTGTCCATGGAATTCTCCAGGCAAGAATACTGGAGTGGGTAGCCATTCCCTTCTCCAGGGGGTCTTCTCCACCCAGGGATTGAACCTGGGTCTCCTGCATTGCAGGAAGATTCTTGACCATCTGAGACACCAGGGAAACCAAACTATTACCATTTTCAAAATGAAGAATTGAAGCAAAGATGAGTCACTCACGTAGGAAGAGGCAGAGCTAGGATTTGAACTCACTCAGGCTGAGGTCAGTGCTCACACTCCTTCTCAAGGCCTGGGCACTGATCCTTATGGGAGGAGAAGGCAGTGCCTAGATTCTCCAGCCAGGTGGACCTGGTCTCATGGAACACAGCACAGAGCCTGGGAATTAGAACAGAGTCATACTCTTCCTTTCTGCAGTCATGGTGGAGGTCTGGCCATTGCCCACAGGATGAGTGATCTCTTCTGAGCAGAAGTTGGGTGTTCAGGCGGGAAAGGGTGGGTTCCTTAAAGTCTGGTTGAGAGGAAGTGTGGCTTAAGGAGAAGAACACTGGGTGGAGGGTCAGGGGATGAACGAGGGCCCTCACCCAAGCTCCACCCTACATCAGCTGTGTGACCTGGGGAAAAGCACCTACCTTCTCTGGTCTTCATTTTCTTTACTTGCAAAAAGAGAGGTCTAGAGGACATGATATATGTAGAGACAATCTAACGCATCGAGGCTCATCTAAAGGGCATGATAAAGTTGGCTTCATTATCAATTTGGGAAGGAAAGATTACACAATATACAGTCCTGGGCACCTGATAAGCTAGTCAGAAATGAACTGTATTAGGCTCATACCTTGGAGAAGGCAATGGCACCCCACTCCAGCACTCTTGCCTGGAAAATCCCATGGACGGAGGAGCCTGGTGGGCTGCAGTCCGTGGGGTCGCTAAGAGTCGGACAAGACTGAGTGACTTCCCTTTCACCTTTCACTTTCATGCACTGGAGAAGGAAATGGCAACCCACTCCAGTATTCTTGCCTAGAGAATCCCAGGGATCGGGGAGCCTGGTGGGCTGCCGTCTATGGGGTCGCACAGAGTTGGACACGACTGAAGCGACTTAGCAGCAGCAGCAGGCTCATACCTTATAGTCACAAATGTATTAAAGAGCTACATGTAAAAATTTTTTTCATTTAAGAAACAATATGAATTATAAGCAAATGCTTGATTCACAAAAACAAAAGAAGAGGTCACAAAGGAATAGATTTATAGTAACCTAAATTTAAAACTTTAACCCAATAGAAACTTAGGGGAGATATTTAACAGAAAGGACTGAGGTCTCTCGCCAATCCTGTAAATACTTATGAAACTGATACTGGTCTTCACCTATTTTACTAATTTTCTTTGCAGTTTTTTGATAGGGTATGGGACTAAAACTTTTCAAGTGTTTGTTCTTCTTTTAAGCATTTGCTCATGGCTTCATCTATTATACTTTATTGGTTTGCTCATCTTTTTCTGTTTGAAAAAAATTCTTGAAACATTAAAGAAACCAACCATTTTCTACTCTGTGCTACAAAGATTTTTCTTTAATATATTGTTGGTGTTTAGAAGTATTGAAGTGGAGATTCCTTACAGATTTGTTGTTTTTTTACTAAAAAACACAATTCTATATACTTGAATCTAATTATTTTCCTTTATAATTGTTGGTTTTCAAATCACATGATCTCAATATTATTAATGATTTCACTCAGAATAACTCCCCATTCTTTCATGATTTTATATTTTGCTTTTAAATATTTTATCCATCTGGAACTTAGTTTAATATTGAGCATGGGCCAAAGATCCAACTTATTATTTTTTTAACAAATGTACCAAAATTGTTTATTGAATAATTCGTTTTCCTACTGATTTTGAAATGACACTACTATCATAAATTACATTCTAATACACTTGTTTCTATTTCTTGGCTCTGCTAGTCCATTGACCTGCCTGTCTATCCCAGTGTCAGTTCTATATTTTCTTAGCTCAGTTGCTCAGTCATTTCTGACTCTTAGGGACCCCTCTGACTGCAGCACGCCAGGCTTCCCTGTTCATCACCAGCTCCTGGAGCTTGCTTAAATTCATGTCCACTGAGTCGATGATGCCATCCAACCATATCATCCTCTGTTGCCCCCTTCTCCTCCTGCCTTCAATCTTTCCCAGCATCAGTGTCTTTTCCAGTGAGTCAGTTCTTTGCATCAGGTGGCCAAAGTATTGGAGTTTCAGCTTCAGCATCAGTCCTTCCAGTGAATGGTCAGGACTGATTTCCGTTAGGGTTGACTGGTTGGATCTCCTTGCTGTCCAAGGGACTCTCAAGAGTCTTCTCCAACACCACAGTTCAAAAGCTCCAATTTTTTGGCTCCCAGCTTTCTTTATAGTCCAACTCTTACATCCATATATGACTACTGGAAAAACCATAGCTTTGATTAGATGGGCCTTTGTCAGCAAAATAATGTCTCTGCTTTTTAGTATGCTGTCTAGATCTGTCATACCTTTTCTCTTACTGGGAGTAAGCATCTTTTAGTTTCATGGCTATAGTCACCATCAGCAGTGATTTTTGGAGCCCAAGAAAATAAAGTCTGTCACTGCTTCTATTGTTTCCCCATCTATTTACTATGAAATGATGGGACCATATGCCATGATCTTCATTTTTTGAATGTTGAGTTTTAAGCCAGCTTTTTTACTCTGCTCTTTCACTTTCATCAAGAGGTTCTTTAGTTCTTCTTCACTTTCTGCCATAAGAGTGGTATCATCTGCATATCTGAGGTTATCAATATTTCTCCTGACAATCTTGATTCCAGCTTGTGCTTCATCCAGCCGAGCATTTCATTTGATGTACTCTGCATAGAAGTTAAATGAGCAGAGTGACGATATACAGCCTTGATGTACTCCTTTCCCAATTTGGAACCAGTCTATTGTTCCATGTCAAATTCTAACTGTTACTTCTTTACCTGCTTATAGATATCTCAGGAGGCAGGTAGGGTGGTCTGGCATTCCCATCTTTTTAAGAATTTTCCCCAGTTGTTGTGATCCACATAGTCAAAGGCTTTGGTGTAGTCAATAAAGCAGAAGTAGATACTTTTCTGAAATTCTCTTGCTTTTTCTATGATCCAACAGATGCTGGCAACTTGATCTCTGGTTCTTCTGCCTTTTCTAAATCTAGCTTGAACATCTGGAAGTTCTCGGTTCACATACTGTTGAAGCCTAGCTTGGAAAATTTTGAGCATTACTTTGCTAGCATGTGAGATGAGTGCAATTTTGCAGTAGTTTGAAGAATTGATGCTTTTGAACTGTGGTGTTGAAGAAGACTCTTGAGAATCCCTTGGACTGCAAGGAGATCCAACCAGTCCATTCTGAAGGAGATCGGCCCTGGGATTTCTTTGGAAGGAATGATGCTAAAGCTGAAACTCCAGTACTTTGGCCACCTCATGCAAAGAGTTGACTCATTGGAAAAGACTCTGATGCTAGGAGGGATTGGGGGCAGGAGGAGAAGCGGATGACAGAGGATGAGATGGCTGGATAGTATCACTGACTCGATGGACGTGAGTCTCAGTGAACTCCGGGAGTTGGTGATGGACAGGGAGGCCTGGAGAGCTGCAATTCATGGGGTCGCAAAAAGTCGGACACGACTGAGCAACTGAGCGACTGAACTGAACTGAACTGAACTGAACACTCTTTGGCATTGCCTTTCTTTGGGTTAGGAATGAAAGCTGATCTTTTCCAGTCCTATATGCACTCCTGAGTTTTCCAGATGTGCTAGCATATTGAGTGCAGCACTTGCACAGCACCATCTTTCAGGGCGTGAAGTAGCTCCGCTAGAATTCATCACCTCTGCTGTATCTTATACTGTCACTTTGTAATGCTTTCAGCATCTGACAGAGTAAGTCTGATTCCTCTCCTTTTTCCCTTCCCTAGAATTTTCTGAGCTCTATTCCCATGTTTGTTCCCCTTGTCATGATAATATTCCAAATTTCTATGGTTTTTTTTTTAAACAACTTTCTGTGAATTTATGGATATATTTTGATATAATTCATATTCACAATACATTTTCCCCTGTAAAACATGGTATACATCTTCTTATTTACTTTTTTTTGGAAAATTAAAACAGCATATGCACAGAAAAGTTCAAATGCCATTACAATATTTATAGAGGAAACAACAGTCTGTTTCTGTATGGACATTTACACATGCACTCATCAATAATATTCATCCTACCATATCTATCTTCTTACTGTAATAGGTGAGGAAAGGACCATTCCAATAGAAGCAGAGAAAATGTTTAATAAAATTAAACATCTATCCATAATTTCAGAAAAAAGACTCATAAAATTAAAGAACAAAAGAGATTTCCTCAGTCTAATAAAGAGCATCTTAAAAATACACAGTTCAGCTAGATTGACAACGAAAAAAGGGGGGGAAGACTCAAATATACTAAAATCAATACTGAAATGGGGAACATTGTCACAGACCTTATAGAAATTATATATATATATATATAATTTAGTATATGTATTTATACTGTCATGTTTATATTTGTAATTATATAAATTATATAATTTATTATAAATTCCTGGAATGACACAAACTACTGAAACTGAATTGAGAAGAAATAGAAAATCTGAACAGACCTATACCAGGTAAGAGGGTTGAATTATTAATCCAAAATTTTCTCACAAAGAAAATTCCAAAACTAGATGACTTCACTGGTCCATTCTATCACACACTCAAAGAATTAACATCCATCTTTCACAAAATCTTCAAAAAGAAAAGAACACAGAGAAGAATATAATGAATCATTTCTCAGCTCATTCTGTAAGACCATCATTACTAAAACCAGACATCATAAGAAAACTACAGGCCAATATATTTTATGCACATAGATATGAAAATTCTCAAAAAAATATTTGCAACTCAAATCCAGCAGCATACAAAAAGGATTATACACTATGACCAGGTGGGATCTAGTCCAAGAATAATATTTCCAGTTGGGCCACCTTTATACCTTCTATTTCTTTTCTGAGAGTTTCTGTATCTTTTAATTTTTTTCACATACATTTGTAGTTGCTCCTTAAAGTGTTTTACTGATGGCTGCTTTAGAGTCTGTGCAGATAATCCTAACCTTTGTCATCTTGGTGTTGTTATGTATTTCTATTTGGCTTGAGATCTTCTTGATTCTCTGTGAGGTGGTTCTTTAAAAACGGAAATCAGAACGTTTTGGCTACTGACAAAATTCGGCTCCATTCTGACAGAGTAAGGTGAGGAGATGGGGGTGGGCTGCAACCCCCTTACAGCCGGGAGAAGTCGAAGTACAGGTTTCCCTCCAGGCTTTGCTTTTGCGTCTTGGAGCCACAGCTGTGTATATGTGCCTGTGTCTGTACGCATGGGTGTGTGTGGTGGTTGCCTGGGGGCAGAGTGGCTATTGTTGGAAAGTGTTCTGTTTTGCTAGGCTGCTCCATTTCTTTGGCTTTGGGGGAGGGCTTTATGTGGCTACCCTCGTTAGAGTTTCTAGATTGCCATACGAACATCCAGCTGGATATGTTAGGCATGAAGAAAACCCAGAGAACCCACTGCCATATGACCCACCTCTAGTCCCAAGTTCCCTAACCAGCCTGCCTTCCTCTTTCCATCTTTCAGAATCTCCTGTGTTTATTTACATGTAACACCCAGGGGTTTTAGTTCGACTTGGAGGTGTAGAGAGAAGTACATTACACCAACTTCCTGAGTAAAGTCTTCTGTAATTTTGAGCACTGTATTTGATTCCATTTCGTTTCCTCTTGAAATTTATCATTTATCCTTTAAAAATGTTTTAACGGTTGCCTTGGGGCTTACAGTGTATATTTCTAAATATGCTATGGACATTTAAAAATGACTCTGTACCAGCTCAGGTGTCGTGCAGGAACCCACGACAATCCCTCCTCCTGCTGCTGCCAGCTATGTCTCTTACCCGTAAGTTGTAAAGTCCACTGCATGGCTACTATTATTGCCTCCAACAATTGTCAGTTAAGAATAAGAGAGGTGAAGATTCATTCATTTTTTTCCTTCTCCGACACTCTTCCTTTCTTTATGTGGTTCCATGTTTCTCACAAAAGTTAAACATTTGTTGCACGGCAGGTCTGCTGGGTGTTAATGCCCTTGGATTTTGTTTGTCTGGGAAGGTCTTTAGTTCTTCTTCACTGTAGAAGGATACTTTTGCTGGGTATAGAATCCTAGGTTGGTATTTTTCTTTCAACACTTTTAAGATTTCCCAAGAACAGGCTTCCAGATAGCACAGAGTAGTTTGGCTGAGTCACAGACTGCACATTTTTGGCCTTCAGCTGCATTGCACATAAAAAGTTTCATATTTCTGCCAACAGTATATATGAATCTGCCAACAGCACCAAGACTTGCTTAGAGTTATTAAATTTGCCACCTGGTGGGGTGAAATTATACCTCATTGACTTAATTAGCATTTCATTTAATTATCGGGGAGTTCGGGAACATTTTCATGTACCTACTGATCATGGAAATTTCCTTTTCTCATGAGTTACCTGCGCAGCTCTGTAGGTTTTTTGTGGGTCATTGTAGGTCTCTTACCTTTTCCTTATGGATTTGAAAGACAGCATTACACATTTTGCCAATCAATTCTCTGTCAGTAACTCTGCATTGTGAATATCTTTTTCCAGTTTGCAACTTGCCTTTTCACTTGGCTTTGGGATCTACTGTTGCACAATGTTTTTCATTTTCATGAAGTCTGATTTATTATTTTTCCTTAATGGTTTATGCTTTACTCCTCACTTAAGAAAGTATTTTCTCTGTAATGCATTCAGTACAGTGTTTACCATCATTGATTTTATCAGCTTTCTTTGAACTAATTTCTCTGGGGTAATTTTTATTTTTCTAAATATTGAGCCTAATACTTAATTCATTTTTAAACTTTCTTTACTTTTAGCAAATTTTGTTTAGGAAGATTTTTTAAATCTTCCATGTGGCAAGGGTTTCTGTTTTTTTTTTTTTCCTTTTCTTTTACTTTTTTCCCTTAGGGTATTACATGAATTTTATTGCGTTACAGTCAGAGAATCTGATATGTATTTTTATGTCTTTCTTTAAACCTCAATCTAAAGCACAGGATCTGAGCATTTCCTGCCACTCATATGGAAGAAGATTCAAAGGCATGAGCAGTACATGTGTTTAGGTTTACACTGAGAGAGAATGGGTATCACCAGGCTCTAAGGAGAGCTCTAAGGAGAGGAATAACAATTTAGAGATTCTGCCGTGAGGTATAGAAATATTCTCATATATACATTTGACCTCTTAATTTACAGTGACTCTGCCTGCTCCAAAACTCATTGTCTGGAATTTAAGTGATCAGGTTAGCAAGTAGCCCCTTAGCAATCCTGCCCCATGTATCTATTTTTTGTACTATCAGCCTAAAACAATACAGAGCAATCTAGCTTAGCCCTAAGAAGACTTTGCATGGGAGAAAATAGGACTTTAATTTACTGTAATGTCTATCCCATCCGGCTGGAAATTCACTCCCAGTTCCACCCCTAGCTGACGAGTTGGTCAGCCTTGCTTATAAGAGGGTCAGGCAATGAGCACCACCACATGGCAGACCCTGATAATCATAGGCCAGAGATAGAAAAGGTTCCAGCTCTAACACTGTGAGTCTTCTTCAAAACTGCCCTAGAGAAATTAGAGCATCAGCTACAAATCCTCCCTCTCTACTGGGAAATGAATGCCCTTAAATGAGATGCCCCCTCCCCATATTCTCAAGTTAAGAAGATCCCTTCTCAAATTACCTCTCCCTGATTTTTTTTTTCCTAATGAGTCCCAGGCAGGTGACAGGCCCACAGCCAGCTGAGGAGTATGTGGTCCCTACTGCTGGTCCTCAGACAGAAGATGCCAAGACAGCAGCATGGGGGAAGGAAGGGGTGCAGATGACGGAGACCTGCCTGGAAGCATTCTTTGTGCTAATGCTGTCTCTAGGATACCGTCTTTTCCCAAGGTCCCAAACCCCACAGAGTGATGTATATCTGTTTCTTAATACATACTTACTGAAAATTAATGACGATAAGCAGCTGCTTTCTATGTCTGCCAAGTGTTCCATTTCCATTAATTATCTTCTATTCTGAAAAGTGGTTGATTCATCCAAGGAAGACATCCAAATGTTAGATATTAGAACTTGGTGTTGCAAAACACTTACATCTAAGTCTCCCCTGGTTCCTTCTGCTTTTTAACTCTGTCATAACACAACCCTCAACAACTAACAGATCTCATCAAACTGCAGTCAATAACTAAGCTTTCTGATGACATTTATGCTTTTGAAAGTAGACAAGAGGAAGGAGTTGCCTGCATACTTTAGAACAGAATATCAGCAAATATTTCTCTGCAATATCTTGCCCTTACTCCAAAGGCAACACTCTTTCTCTTACTCCTCCTACACACACATACACACACACGTATGCATGCACTCACACACACACACACACACACACACACACACACACACACACGTTCTCCTAGCATTCCAGATATGTCTGGATCCAGACTGATCCCCTCAACACTGGGTCTAAATCCTCTGTTTTTGGTCTCATTAAGGAAACCAAAATTATATATTAAGTCCTTGACTAACATGTGGCATCATATTGTTGAGGACTGGGTTCTAATTATCTTGCAAAAATCCTTAAGTGTAATGTATCTTACCTTTGTGCCTCACGGAAGTCCAACACACTTTTTCCAGTGGGTCCATTCAGCATAATCACTTATTTCTCCAAGGCTGAACATCTGATGAAACAGTTGATGATGTAAAGGGGATATTGCTTGAAAAAACATCTGACTTTAAACATGCACATCCCACGCAGTACAGTGTCACTCCAAGCGAACATTTTGAGCTTTTGATTGAGAGGTCATACTGGAGACCGAGACCAGCCTGAGGGGGGAGCAGCCTGGGGACTCCCCGTCCACCCTCAGAAGAGCGCATGCTATTGTTCTGTCAAGGGGAAGGACAGGCAGACTCACTCTGGAATTCTTTCATCTATTTTGATATAGCTGCAACGGCTCAATTGAAATGCATATGTGGTTTAGCCCTGCCATCCTTTCCTCAGCCAAGATAATGGGACACCTCTGTTTAGTTTGCCACGAATAAGTGCATATTTAAGGAAAGTATCTTCACCATATAATGACCCTTCTGTAAATACATAATAAAAATATCAGATTTTATAACTAGGGCACTGGGTAAAAAATTGGTAGGTTGAAATGTAGAGGCATGCATTCAAAGCGCAAGGGGATAATGTCTACAGGCTGCACAGGAGCTAATTTTTATCCCAAGGGATTTGTGCGGCTGAGGGAAGGCTCTCCTGATTCAGCCAGCTCTCCACACTCACTGAAACTGAACCTGGATATTAGAGATAGAGACGAGTTCCCTCGGAAGCACTAGAGCAGGACATAGCTGTTATTTGTGGCCTAAGTGGAATGCTTGCTTGCTCTCTCCCCGAGCAAGGATACGGGAGAAGGGTGCCATTTCCTACGACAGGGGATCCTTCCAACCCAGGGACTGAACCGGGGTGTTTTAGGTCTCCTGCATTGGCAGGCAGATTCTTTACCCCTGAGCCACCTGGGAAACCCATTAAATGGGATGAGATGAGTGTAAATAATTTTATTACTAGAGAAAAAAGGGATGTCTAGCTAGAGATGCTGAGGTTTGGAGCCTTCATGTATAATTCTGTTTCAAGGAAGCAGAACCAGAATACAAAATGAATACATAGTACAGGCAAGATGTGAAATGTTTATAGAAAGCAGTATTGACTCAAGAGAAAGAAAAGCAAGGCGAGTGACTACAGGTTGGACTGTTTCACCCAGCTCTTTTATATTTTATTTATAGTATGGGTAGAATCTTTCTCCTTTTATTTTTAAGATTGCCACTGATGAAATATGGGAAAGCTACTGGGTTTTTTTAAATTGATACCTTCATTTCAGTTCAGTCCCTCAGTCATGTCTGGCTCTTTGTGACCCCATGGACTGCAGCACGCCAGGCCTCCTTGTCCATCACTAACTCCTGGAGTTTACTTAAACTTACGTCCATTGGGTCGGTGATGCCATACAACCATTTCATCCTCTGTTATCCCCTTCTCCTCCCGCCTTCGATCTTTCCCAGCATCAGAGTCTTTTCAAATGAGTCAATTCTTCGAATCACGTAGCCAAAGTATTGGAGCTTCAGCTTCAGCATCAGTCCTTCCAATGAATATCCAGGACTGATTTCTTTTAGGATTGACTGGTTGGATCTCCTTGCAGTCCAAGGGACTCTCAAGAGTCTTCTCCAACACCACAGTTCAAAAGCATCTATTCTTCAGTGCTCAGCTTTCTTTAGAGTCCAACTCTCATACTGATACCTTACTGAAGGTATTTGTTGATTCGAATTCATTTTTAGCTCTTATTGTCATTTCTAGGATTCCCATAACCATATCTATAAATTGTGAAGCTGTTTATACTCTATTCTAATATTTACATCTTCTGTTCATTTACTTTTTTAATGTGACTAGAACACCCAATATGATATTGATTGATTAGTGATGAGAAGTGGCAGTTTTGAGTGTTCCTGACTATAAGAAATGCTGCAATAATGTCCTCTCTCTTCTAAGCTCACCGACAGCTATGGACAGTTCTCTGCATCCTGACAGGTTTCCACTTCAAGCACCTGCGCCTTGCTTTTCTTCTGGAGGCTTCCTCCAAGGCTCTGGGAGTTTACTTGCCTGTGTGTAGAACTAGCTCTGAAAAGTGTCAGGCGAGCCAGCAACTGGAGACAGTCGTGAACAAATGGGGATGGGAGTGGGTGAAAAATGCCTTTTCCTCCTCAGTCTCAGCTGGAATAATTCGGAGGAGGCTGCTTTACATGCATTATTTACCTCTTCTTCTGCGATCTTTAAACGTTTTATTTCTTTTTCTGGCTTTTTTGCAATGCCTGAGAACGTCAATAAAATCTCAATAGGAGTGCCGAAAATGAGCATCTTTACCTTTGCTTTTCAAGGACTCTTTGGATTGTTACTCCTTCACCGAAGATTTGGTAAACCCACTTTTATGGAATCCATCCTTGCTGAGCCTCCATTTCCAGGGAGATTTGTGAAGACCTCTGCCCCCTGAGCACAGTGGATTTTAATTTCCTTTTTTACAGTGATTTTTACCTGTGTCTCTTTCCCTACCTGGGTGTGATCTTTTTCAGAGTAAGAGGAGACTGGTGGATCAGAAAGACAGTAAACTGATCTGGATTCAAAATCCTCCTTTGGTACTTATTTCTTAGGTAGGCTATTCAGTGTAGCTGAACTTTGCAGGTGTCTTTTATAAAACAAGGGTAATAACACATGGCTTGAAGAACATTTTAAAATCTTACCATCAAGCAAGTAGAGGGTTGGGGGATGATTCCACAGGGCACAAAAGCCTGCGGTTTGCCACGGGAAGGGATGCTGGCTGAAGCTGCTGCTCTGGCATAACGCCTGTGCTCTCATACCCAAGCTGAGAACATGACCGTGGACAAGAAAACCCCCGATTCTCATTACCTCTCTGTTCCCCGATCAGCCCCCCTCGGCACACCAACCTGCTCCTCTTCCTCAATGCAGGCAGGCTCATTGCTGCCTCAGGGTCTTTGCACGGGCTGTTCCTTCTGCCCAGAGGGCTCTTCCTTCTGCTATAGTTGCAGGACAAGCCTCCTCACATCCTCCATGCCCTTTCTCAAGACAATTTAACCCCCTCCTCCAACCTTTAATGTCTCCATTTTTCCTCGTTAATCCTTTCCGCTCATGATTTAATTAGAAATGATTTAATGACTATTTTTATTCTTTGACCATCTCTACCCCCCAGAAAGAGGGAGCTAGGATTTCTATATTATTCAGTGCTGTAACCCCAGAATAAAGAATGGTGCCTGACACATGGCCAGCACTCATTAATGTTTGTTGAATGAATGAACTCTGCTTTGGGGCCCAGCCTCGGGCAAAGCCTGGACCCAAGAGAGGGTCATACTGGTGGCAGGGGATGGTTAACCTCAGCTGTCAGTTCAGTCCCATCTGCTCACAGCGATCGTGCTTCTGTGAAGGTGGAATAATAAACTCAACACACTGGCTCAACATAAGATGTTATGGAAAAGCCTGAACAAAACTTTTGGCCAACCCAATATTTTTCCGTTGAGCCTTGGGGCGCAAGATTGAAGCCTGTTTGGACTGAAATTTGGATAAACAGGGGTGGGAAGTGTGTACTAAGTTTGCAATGGGAAAGACGATGATCTGAGCAGTTAACAGGAAACACGAAGGACGAAGACCATGTCTGTGTCTGGAGAAGCGTGGGGGGCAGGCTGCGCTGGTTACATTCCTCAACCTGGGTGGATGTGTATCGCTGCTCAGCACAGTGCAGGCACGTGGAACTACTTCCCCGTGAAGAATGACTAACCGAGAAGCTTCAGTGTGCTGTGGATGATCACAGCCTTGGATTGCCTCTATTTTTCAGCCATCTTAAGTTGCTTCAGTAGCATCCAACTCTGTGCAACCCTGTGAAATGCAGCCCGCCAGGCTCCTCTGTCCATGGGATTCTCCAGGCAAGAATACTGGAGTGGGTTGCCATTCCCTTCTCCAGGGGAATCTTCCCAATCCAGGGATCGAACCGACATGCCCTAAGTCTAACCTGCATTGACAGGCAGGTTCTTTACCACTAGCGCCACCTGGGAAACCCCTATTTCGCAGCATGTGGATCTGGTCCTACTGACACGTTACAGACTTTACTTGGCACATGATTCAAATTACGTGCAACTTGTGTGACCACAGAGCAAGAGTCATTGCCTGGAGGTTCCTCGGTTAATTCTCACAGTTGGCCCAGAAGCAGTGCCAACATTTCCTAGCATGGAAGGCATAATTCTCTTTCCTTACCTTGGTCTTGGGCTTCCCTGGTGGCTCAGTGGTAAAGAATCTGCCTGCAATGTGGGAGACCTGGGTTCGATCCCTGGGTTAGGAAGATCCTCTGGAGGAGGGCCTGGCAACCCACTCCAGTATTCCTGCCTGGAGAATCCCCATGGACAGAGGAGCCTGACGGGCTACAGTCCAGGGGGTGGCAATAAGTCGGCCACGACTAACGTGACTTATCATGCACTCACGCCCGCACCTTGGTCTTAGGAGTCAGTCGTTCTCGCAGAGACTCCTCCGTCCCTTGTCCCTACTCCTCCGTGTCCAATCCATCACTGTCTGCCTTTTTCTTAGATTCTAATCCCCGCCCCCCTCTGAAGTTATCATTTTCTTGCTTCTTCTTAGAGAAAATAGACTGTGTTCAATGATTTAGTCTCGGTCAGGGAGAAGAGGGTCAGGAGTGGTGGTGAGGATTGTTCACCCATCTTGGGAAGGAGTCATCCTCAAACCCAGGGAGGTATTTCCTGGGGCGCACTTTCAGAAGAGTGCCCTGCAAGGTTGCCCCGTCACCACGAGGCGCTAGCCTCCCGCGGCAAGCTGAGACGTCCCTCCACACCGCACCGTCTTTGGCGCCGGGTGTTCCAGTGTCTGCAGCTTCTCTCTAGGAATCAGGGCTGCACAGTGTCGCTCACACAGTGCCCGGTCCCGCCTGGGCTGTGTGAGGATGGCTCACGGTGATTCCTCAACCTCTCCCCTGGGGGTCTATCTATGGAGGGCTCAGAGAGCAGTCAAGAAGGCAGATGAGGGCCTTTGCCAAGGGGAGATGGGGACACGAGAGAGGCCGGGCCTGGGGCCAGCCTACTGTCCCGGGAACCAGCAGGCAGAGGACTCGGCTCTCTTCCACCCTACTTTGCCAGCTCTGCCACGGGGCCGCCAGAATAACAAAGACAAACCATCTCCAGGCTGTACACTAAGATTTTTCCAGTCCCATAAAGGGAAAATAAAATCAAAAGCCACAGATGACATTAGGTTTGGAGCCTGTGTGTACCCACTAATCAAAGCCATGTGCATGCGCAGCACGATTACAACTGGGAAAAAAATAAGCCCAGCCTCCAACTTGGTCACAAAGATGCGTGCATGGCAACAGACTTGGTGATGCAGCTCCTGCTGAGGAGGCTGGGAGCACGCCCAGAGTATGCGGGAGTCGGCGGGGGGGTCCAGCTGGGGGCATACACGCATGTTACTGATCTCATCCGCATATGGGCTTCCCTCAAAGGTCAGCTGGTAAAGAATCTGCCTGCAATGGGGGGTTCGATTCCTGGGTTGGGAAGATCCCCTGGAGAAGGAAACGGCAACGCATTCCAGTATTCTTACCTGAAAAATCCCATGGACAGAGGAGCCTGGCGGGCTAAAGTGTGGCAAGAGTTGGACACGACTTAGCGACTAAACCACCACCACGCTCAGCCTATGTTTGTAATTCTCAGACATTGTTTCCTCTTTCTTTTGGAGGAAGTGGGGGCTGTTAGGAGAACTGCCTGTGATTTTTCTCTGACTTGGTCTTGTCTCTTTCCCAGCAAAGGGTAAAGTCAAAGAGCTCTAGAACAGAGTCTTTAGATTTTTTTAAAGGTAGAAACAGCCAGATATTCTACTGAATCATATACTGTGTCAGGAAGCAAAGCAGGGCTTCCTGTCCAGGTTGCTGTGAACTCCCTGTTGACTGTCTCTGCACTCAGGGGCATCCCAGGATGCTGTGACCATCCTCCTTGCATGGCCCATGGTACTCACAGGCCACATGTCACACCACGCACAGGGGTTCTTTCCAGATTACAGACCTTATTTTGCAAGCACTCCTGGAAAGAACTCTACTACAGTCTCAGTAACGTAAGAAGTCTATAGCCTCCTTGAACCCACTCACAGATGGAGTGAGGACGGTCTGTGCCGTGAGGAGGAGCTGGCCTTCTGGTGCCGGGGGGCTGCTGCACGATGTGGGTATTTAGTTAGATGCTGCTGAATTCTATTAAGGATGAGACATACCCCGTAATACCATGAAAATCCAAAGTGCACTATGTGCCCTTGAACCCAACGTCCCTCAGCAGGCCCTGCTGTCCAACCTTCTCCCCTTTCCTCCTCTTTCTTCTCATTTAGGAAACACATTTTTCCAAGTTCTCCTGGAGCGTCTCATTATATGAGTTAGTATGGTCCCTTGCACATTAGGAATTTAAATTGTTCAAATATGTTAGCGGAAGAATACATGTTGATTGCATCTCATTGGGTGAATGAAACTATCTCTCCTTTTCTCCTTCAAAAAAAAAGAGTCTGAAAAAGAGATAATTTAAGGCTTATAAAATGCAATTTGATAGGCAGTTTT
This sequence comes from Redunca redunca, assembly GCA_006410935.1. Lineage (NCBI taxonomy): Eukaryota > Metazoa > Chordata > Mammalia > Artiodactyla > Bovidae > Redunca > Redunca redunca. The sequence continues at coordinate 188,564 of SJYQ01007515.1, forward strand.
CAAGAGTTTTCACGTCAGTTTCATCTGGACTTGAGCACGGGCAGCTCCAGCCGCAGGAGGGGCACTGGGCCTGGGCGTGCTCTGATGGTAGCTCTGCTGCAGTCCTGCTGGGCAGTGACGCTCCGTTCAGTGACCTCATCCCCAGGCCAGAGGTCCCACGGCTCATAGGAAGCCGCCATCCGTCTTTCTGTTGAAGTATAGACACGCTTTCCTGTGAGTATGCATGCAGGCAGCTTCAGTGGTGAAGAGCCCACCTGCCATGGTAGGAGACACAAGAGACATGGGTTCAGTCCCTGGGTCAGGAAGATCCCCTGGAGGAGGAAATGCAACCCACTCCAGTACTCCTGCCTGGAGAATCCCATGGACAGAGGAGCCTGGTGGGCTACAGTCCATGGGGCCACAAAGAGTAGGACACGCCTGAGCAACTGAGCACACAAAATACTTTATTAATATACACATGGGGCAGATTTTACATGCTGGTTTGTGAACCTTTTAATTAAAATGAGTGTAATAAGTCAAACATCTCTCCGTGTGAAAAGCGTGCCTCTGCTCCATCATGACCAAAGACACCTCCCCACCCCGACCCCACCAAATTCCACTGTGTGACTTCTTTGTTCATTTATTTAAGCTCAGATGAATTGTAGACAGTTTACAAAGACAAAAGTTCGGGGCCTCTCTCTCCATGGATCTTCCAAAGCCCTGTTCTTACTTCTGTATTCCTAATCTTATATTGCTTTTCTTAAATCAGGCTTCTTGACAGGCATCAGCTTCACGTACTATAAAAGTGTTTTCAGGGCCATTTTATATGCTTGTCTGCACCCTTACTTCCTTTTCGTTCCTCATTCTTTTTTGTTCACCACCTTCAGGAGGAAGCACCTGGCCGTCTTGACAGGTCGTCACAGGATCACTTTGATAGCCCATCTGTTATGCACCGTGCTAAGTCACTTCAGTTGTGTTCAACTCTTTGTGACCTCATGGACTGTAGCCCTCGAGGCTCCTCTGTCCATGGGATTCTCCAGGCAAGAATACTAGAGTAGGCTGCCATTTCCTTCTCCAAGGTCCTTCTCCATTATGCACTGAGTCCCCCCAAATTCATATGGTGGAAACTTACCTCCCACAGTGATGGTACTGAGAGGTGAGGCCTTGGGGTGATTAGGTCGTGAGGGTGGAGCCCTCCTTAATAAAATTAGTGCTTTTAGAAAAGAGACCACGGGGAGCCCCCCGTTCCTTCTACCCTGTGAGGAAACAGCAAAAATTCAGCCGAACCAGAAAGAGGACCCTCACCAGATGCTGAATCTGCCTGCACCTCAGTCTTGGGCTTCCAGCCTTCAGAACTGTGAGAGAGAGACATTTGCTATTTAGCCCACCTCCCCACTCCAGTATCACCTGTAGAATCCCATGGACAGAGGGGCCTGGTGGGTTACAGTCCTTGGGGTTGCAAAGAGTCGGACACAACTGAAGTGACTTAGCCTGCGCAAACACACACCACTCGGTTGATGGTGTTTTTGTTACAGCAGCTGAAACAGACTAAGACCCCATCTTTAGTCAAATACTCTTTAGTATGAGGAGACAACCAGTGCCCAGAGCGGGAGAGGCCAGGACCCATGGTTCTTGCCCCTGACTCCTTGACTGTCACCAGATTGCTTGCAAAAATCTCAGCGCAGACTTCCCTGGTGGTCCAGGTGTTATGAATGCAGCTGTCAGTGCAGGGGACACAGGTTGCGTCCCTGGTCGGGGATGATCCCACCTACTGCAGGATAAAGAAGCCCGCCCACCACAACTACTGAGCCTGCCCTCCACACCTGTGCTCGCCAACAAGAGGAGTCCTGCAGTGAGACACCCGGGCTCTGCAGCGAAGAGCAGCCCTCACAGCTAGAGAAAGCCCATGCACAGCAACAAAGACCCAGCATAGCCAAAAGTAAACAAAGGCACCTCTTAAAAGTAAACAACTAAATCAAAAATTCTCATCCCCCAAACCCCCCAGATGATTCCAGTGGGGAACCAAGGTGGAGAACCATCTCTAATTGGAGAAGCTTACGTGGCTCTGACCTCTGCTTAAGGTAGGAGATTCTCGCTCCTATGGCTGGAAGGACATGCATAAACAAAATCTTAATTCCTTTACAATCTCTTGTTTCTTGTTTCACTGAACCCCCCATGAACAGATGGGCAGCAGCGGGTGCAATTGAGGGATTCTGGAGAGGCCACTCTTTGGTATGTCCCAAAGGCACTATCTGGGCTTCCCAGGTGGCTCAGAGGTTAAAGCGTCTGCCTCCAATGCGGGAAACTCAGGTTCAATCCCTGGGTCAGGAAGATCCCCTGGAGAAGGAAATAGTAACCCACTCTGGTATTCTTGCCTGGAGAATCCCATGGATGGCGAAGCCTGGCAGGCTACAGTCCATGGGGTCACAAAGAGTCGGACATGACTGAGTGACTTCACTTTCACTTTCTAGTGGCAGGGGAGATGATGTTCAAACCCAGGCCATGAGACACTATCCCGGGGATCAGAGGGGAGAAGGCCCAAAAGTCAGGGTCTCAGCTCTAAATAATTCCCTTCTAAGTCTTCCCAAAGTCTTTGAGGAATAGATAAAAGGTGGCACATATGTACAATGGAATAGTGCCTGGCCATTAAAAAGAATAATGCCATTTGCAGCAACAGGGATGGACCTAGAGATTGTCACAGTAAGTGAAGTAAGCCAGACAGAAAAGGAGAAATATCATGTGACATCCCTTATATGTGGAATCTAAAAATAAATGATACAGATGAACTTAGAAAACAGAATCAGACTCGCAGATTTCAAGAATGAACCTGAGTTTGCCAGAGGGAAGGGTGGGAAGAAGGGATGGTTGGTTGGGATGGACATGTACGCACCGCTCTATTTCAAATGGATAGCCGACAAGGACTTACTGCAGAGCACAGGGAACTCTGCTCCATGTGATGCTGTGGCCTGGATGGGAGGGGAGTTTGGGGGAGAATGGACGCATGCATACGTATGGCTGAGTCCCTTCCCTGTTCATCTGGAACTATCACAACATTGTTTCTTAATGGGCTATATCCCAATATAAAATGAAAAGTTTTAAGAAAAAAAGAAAAGGAACTGAGAAAACAGCTTTGTGTCTGGGAAGAAGAAGAATGAACAAAGGCTTTTTTTTTAGATGTCCGTGTGCATGGACCACTGTCTCCCACGTGCTGTAGTAAAGCTTAGGACTTTGCTAGGTGTTCTCACTGCTTCTTAACAAAGACGACAACCATATTCTGGGCTTTGGAGCTGCAGAGTCTAGCCAAACTCAGAAAGCTCTGCCAATTCAAATAGACTTCCCTTTAAAATAGCATGAAGCATTCTCCCTCTCCACCCAGATTTATGGGTTTCCAGCCCTTTGGTAAAACCAAGAATCAACACAGCTTCTGATCCGTTTCAATCCCCCAAAGGGTTTGAAGCTGCCTGTTTGGCTGCCACTCTCGATCTTGCTCAGAAGACAACGATGAAGCCTTCAGGCTGGGCAGAGTCCACAGGGCGAGTCCCTCCCTTCTGCCACTCTGTTGTAATTGCCTGTAAGAACACTAATTTGCGCTGGCCGGAGATCTGTACTCTAGAAATCAGATATGTTACTCAACACTTTGATTTATTTTGATTTATCTTAGGATCATTAAAAATTAAGTGAGAGAGAAAAAAGCATAATAAACAGAATTCTTCTTGAAAGAATGAAAATCCTCTGGGTATGCCTTTGGTTTTTAGAGCAGAAAGCAGGACTGGATTTTTGGCCTCTGGAGACCATCTGTGGGTCTCCGCTATACAGCTGAGCAGGGGACCACAGGCGAGCAGAGAGGAAAAGCTTGACCTACAAGGGCTTCAGTGCTGCCGTCCCGGGTAGATGGGAGCAGACAGGCCAGCCATGGAAGAACAGGCCTCTTTTCCCTCAACGCTCTGTCGGAATTGAAAGCACACGCGATAATGACCAGTTTTCAGCACTGTGGTTTGGTGATTTTTCCAGTGGGGGAGCTAGTTCATGGTGGAGTCTGTGAGCAATGAATCAGGAGTTAGGAACCAGGAAGAGATAAAGCTTCCTTGTGCTTAGTCACTCAGCTCTGTCGGACTTTGCGGCCCCGTGGACTATAGCCTTCCAGGTCCTCTGTCCATGGGACTTCCCAGGCAAGGATGGCAGCAGGTTGCCATTTCCTTCTCCAGGGGATCTTCCTGACCTAGAGATTGAACCTACATCTCCTGTGTCTCCTGCATGGCAGGCAGATTCTTTACCCACTGAACCATCAGAGCCAGAGCTGAAGTTTGACAGCAAACCTTTTGGTCACGTTTGTGCAAAATTTCAGGAACCATCGGAGTGAGACTTTTCAGAAGAATTTTCCATTGCCTTCAGAGGCAACCTCAGATTCTTGCTAAATTAAAAAAGAGCTGGTCTGATGATTCCAGGAGGTGATGTGTTTCGGGGGCCTTTCTTTCATCATGTAAATTCAATTTCCTAAGGGCTGCTCAAGACAGCTGCTGTTCCCAAATCACAGAGAACTGTCAGTTTCACAGAACTTTCTCCCCAGTTCTGGGGCCTCTCCCACGCCCTCACTGCTATGCACAAAGTCCTTTCTTGTGGAACACTTCATTTCCTGGAAAGTGGCTGAGCCAGCGGAGCTGCAGGCCCAGATGTTACCCAGTGCACTCAAGTGGGGACCCGAGTTCACAACACCTGTGTGAGCGCTCCGGGTGAGCCCCCACCCCACCCAGTCCGGGGATATGCATGTTCGTGGTGTGCATGTGACCCCAGCGTGGCTGCAGACCGGCCGCAGCTGTGCCTCCGGAGGTGCCCTTCCCGACATGGAGCCTCCGCCCTGGGAGGGGTCACGGCGTTCCCACTTCCTCTGATCTTCTGTCCCTCCAGTGTCTTTTATGTGTCTTGTATCAAGTGTGTCACCCTCGTGATGACAAGCCCTCCCTCCAGATGCATCTGAGCAAGGAAGCGGTTCCACATGGCATCCTCCTTGCATACCAGAGCCTGCGGACAGTTCCAGAGCCTGGACTGTGGCAGCATGACCGTAAGAGCAAAGCAAGGACCGCTTATAAACATGTATATTACCATAGGCAAAATCAGATAGCCCGCGGAAAGTCACTGTGTGACACGGGGAGCTCAAATCCGGCGCTCTGTGATAACCGGGAGGGGTGGGATGGGGAGGGAGGGAGGCTCAGGAGGGAGGGAACCAATGTATACCTATGGCTGATCTGTGCTGATGTGTGGGAGAAGTCAACACAACGTTGTAAAGGAATTACCCTCCAATTAAAAATAAATTAATTAAAGGAAAAAAAAAGGCAACAAAACAGAGCCAACAGGCCTGCTGAATTGCCCAAATGCCCAGGAGATTGCCCCAAACGTTCCAGCTGTGGTCAGTTCCTCCTCACTGAGCACAGGCTGGCCTGCCCCAGGGATAAAGCAAGACCCGGCCTGGTCCTCCTGGGTCACTGCGGCACCGGGGCTCAGAGTACGCATCAAGAGCGGCTGTTCAAATGGAGTGGTTTGTGGCATGTCCAAACTCCTCTCTCCCTGGCCTTGGGTGCTTGAGGGGTAGGGGGTGGGGCATTAGAAGCTGAGATCTGCAGCTCAACGCAAAGGCCAGAGGTGAGGGTACTGAGATGAGCTGGAAAGTGGCCCTGGAAAGCTGCTCCCTTTCTAATCCTTGAGACCCATGAATGTTGGTTTGTGTGGGTGTGTGCTCTGTGCTCAGTGACTGACTCTTCGCAACCCTAGCTGCCGCCAGGCTCCTCTGGCCATGAGATTTCCCAGGCAAGAGTACTGGAGTGGGTTGCCATTTCCTTCTCCAGGGGTTTGCTTGACCCAGGGAGCAAACCCAGGTCTCCTGCAGCTCCTTGCTTAGCAGGCGGATTCTTTACCTGCTGAGTCATCGGGGGAAGCCTGAATGTTAGTTCATGTGCAGAAAAAGGGGAGATTCTCTGCAGGTGTGCCTAAAGTAAGGCTCTTAAAATGGAGCGATTATCCTGGATTCTGTCGTGGACCCTAACTGCAATCATGTGCACCCTTCTATGAGGGGGTGGAGGGGAGATTTGACACACAGAAGGGAAGGCGGCGGATCACAGAGGCAGAGTTTGGAGTCAGAAGCCAAGGACTGTGGCAGCCACCAAAATCTGGAGGGTGTGAAGAATGGGTTTCCCCTGAGCCCCCAGAGGAAGTGGGGCCTGCTGAGACCCTGTGATCTCAGCCCAAGTGATACTTTGAACGTCTGGCCTCCAGAACTAAGAGAATAAGTGCATTGTTTTAAGCCACCAAGTGTGTGCTCATTTGTCATGTCAGCTGCAGGACACCATTCACACAGGGGGCAGAGGGAACAGGCCCGAGTGTGGGGTCTTGGAGACGCCTTGCATTTAAGCGGGTAGTGGTGAGCACGTAGAAAAAGAAGTCAGCGTCTAAAGCTAGGGGTCGGGATGACAGACCGCAGGCAGGAGTCACACTGAGATCTCCCTCCCCACCACATCCAGCCCAGATAAGGCATCTCCACTGTGAGAGTCTCCTCCTGACATGCCCAGGAACCTACCGACGTGGGTTCTGGGATCATCAGTCTCTATCTCAACCCAGATGTGTGTATCTGGTGAGGACACATCCTCTCCCGCTTAGAAGGGTTGATACTGATAGCTCTCGAGAGTCCTTATTATCAGCTAATGTGTTTTTAGCGGTCTGTGTGCTCAGCTCAGCCTGACTCTGTGTGACCCCATGGACTGCAGCCCTCCAGGCTTCTCTGTCCATGGAATTTTCCGGACAAGAATACTGGAGTGGGTTACCATTTCCTTTTCCAGGGATCTTCCTGACCCAGGGACCAAACCCATGTCTCTTGAGTCTCCTGCATGGGCTGGCAGATTCTTCACCACTAGCGTCATCTGGGAAGCCCGTGATTAGCTAGGTGAATGGCTAAATGGATTCAGGGATTCTTACTCTGGAGAAGGCGATGGCACCCCACTCCAGTACTCTTGCCTGGAAAATCCCATGGACAGAGGAGCCTGGTGGGCTGCAGTCCAGGGGGTCGCAAAGAGTCCGACACGACTGAGCGACTTCACTTTCACTTTTCACTTTCGTGCATTGGAGAAGGAAATGGCAACCCACTCCAGTGTTCTTGCCTGGAGAATCCCAGGGACAGCCAAGCCTGGTGGGCTGCTGTCTATGGGGTTGCACAGAGTTGGACACGACTGAAGCAACTTAGCAGCAGCAGCAGCCTCTTACTCAGTCTTGTGGGCAAAAATGAGTGAGTCGTGCAAACAGCCTGATCTTCAGGAGCAGGAGCGGCTGGGAAGCGGCCTTTGGAAGAGGAATCGCTGATCCACCTCACCTGCAACCCAGAAAAATTCTCCCCATTCTTCCACGTACCTTCTGCCTTGGAGGTGGGAACTGGAGACCTCGAGGGACCCTGGAAGGACCTCTGTGGTCCTCTTCCTTCCTGATGGAGGCAGGCCATCACACGTGCCTCGGGTGGGTGCTGCTTGCAGGAGGAAGTGGGTTAGGTCCCACGTTTTCTTTGTACCTCTGGGCTTCATGCAGCAGGATGCAGTTTACCATGCTCATCCATGGCACGGTGAAGAGGGACAGATGTGAGGGGTGAGACCCCGCTGAGAATTTAGGCCCACCCATGGAAAAGACACTGCTGGTCTTCAGATATCTCAGAAGTGGGCAGTTTCCTGGGCTGTGGATGGGGTTGCCGGCCATCATGTCTGAGGCCAGTGAGCTAAGAGCATCACACCAATCCCAGAGGTTCATGGGAGATTGGTGGAAGGTTGTTTTCCTTGCCTCAAGGCAGTGACATCTGAATCTGCCATTTCTTAACTCTCTCCCTTGTCCGAGACTCAGACCCCTCATCCTTGTTTCTTTGTTCCCTCGAGCTGAGTTTCCTGGAAGCCTTGAGCAAAGGAGCTGAGAAAATGTCTGATTCCCAGAGTTAACGGAATTACCATGATGTCCCCAGAAGACTGCTCAGCTCTTAATTCAAATGTCAACAGTATAAATACTTCCATTCCCTGAGTCGAGAATCTTCAAAAGCAGAAATAGTCCTTCCTTAGGTCAGCAGTCCTTGGCTTGTGGTTGCAACCCCCAGGGGGACGATCTAGTCACTGGCAGAGTGGGTGAAAAATTAGGAACAAATGTCTTGGGATGATGGCTGTCCACACTCTGCAGGGATGGAGGCATCCATGGGGTCCAGAGTTTGAGTCACTCCAGGGGCTGTGACCACAGCTGAACTATGTGTCGAAAAGGCATTGCACGGGGTGACTCAGCCTCAGGGCCTCCCACGCCTTGGGTGTCCCACTTGCCTGCTGTTTCCTGGCTGTGGTGGCACCCATGCAGTGAAGGATGGAGCCCACAGGGGCCCACGAAACTGCATTTCCCACAGCTTAAAGAAAGTACCCGGGGTTTCAGAATGAGTCAGAGCAGGGCAAGCTGGGTGAGGGTTTTCGGATGACTTTTTCTTTTATTCCAAGGAACTTGAATGCTTGCAAGCTGTGAGCTCAGGCTTGGCTAAAGGAACCCAGAGAAGTAAGAAACGGAAAAGATGTGACTGCCTTTAAAAGCTAATCTTACTCTCCTAAATCAAGGAATCCTTGAGCATAACAGCTTGGAGAGGCAGAGCATGAAACTTCCTAGACGCTGGAATGGTGACCGCTGAAGCTGCAGGAAGAGCAATGCTTCTGCTGACACTGGCTGGGCCGGTCCTCCCAGCATCTCCACATCCCACCACCTCCAGGACAGTGAATGTTCTCCAGGGGGACGGAAACCTGGAGCCCAGCCCGCCGGTCACTCCAAGGCTCCCTGGAGACGCTCTGATTGCTCCTCGGGCCCTGGGGCAGTCAGCTCAGTTCTCTGGAGTTCCCCCATTGAGTCCTACCCCCACATGTGTGGAAAAGAGTGAAAGGAAAGTGACTAAGAGGAAGGCTCATCCAGTCCCTGCTTGTCCCCCATTTCCTCTTGTGTCTCAAGTCACCATGATGTGGAAGAGGACGCTTCCCTGTGCCAGGCTGGGTGAGACAAGCTGGGCGGCTGGAAAGGTGGAGGAGGTGAAGGAGTCCAGTGGGATCTGGGTGAGGCAGGCAGAGTCATTATGGGCTCGGTGCAAAGAGCCATCGCCTGTGCTGTGGGTCTGCAGTGGAAGGGGTAATGGAGGCTGGCACTGGCCGCCTGCTCTCTGCACTCTCACTCAACCCCAGGGCTCCCACTCAGCAGTATCTAGTTTATGGATGCTCCTCTGCTTTCCCCTGTGTCTTCAGAGACTTAAGACACAGGCAAAGGAGTTCTGACAACTCTCCTATATCTCCAAATATTAATATTTGTCAAGTACCTGTTATTACCTATCAGCTATGGTGCTAGACATTGGGCAAACAGCAGCAAAAAAAGATCAAAAATAATAAGACACAAACAAAGATCTCCCCTGAATCCTGCCATTATAGACCTTATATCATAGTCAGAAAAGAGCAATTTAAAAAAATCGACATAATGAAGAAGTCAATGTCACCCCTCTCTCTCCATGCATGTAAAGGGTCACACAGCTCTTGGAACCCTCCTTACGTCATTTGCAGATAGAACAAGTTGTCACTGAATGAGGTCCCTTCCTCCCCCTGCATTTGATGCTTTAGGACTTGTTCCTTGCCTGAGTCCAGCTCATGTTGGGGAAGGACACGGCTGCGCCTCTTGCAAGCCTAACCAAGAGGGAGAGCGGCAGCCACTCTGCAGCTCCTTGTTGCATCTGGTTGGCCTGCCTGGCCCCAGACGCACCAATGAAGCACGTGGATTTTAGGGGGACTCACCACACATTTAGATTCGAGGCACAGTTCCTGTTAGAAACTATTATTATGGCATTGCTACTACCCAGTGCCCCAGTTCACCCAGGGGACAGGTGATGGGTATGAGGACCATAGACGTAGCCATAGAAACAGAGAAATGAAGACAGATGAGGTTTTGGAGACCAACCTATAGGATGCCCTAATGCACTGGTTGTCAAGGATGGAGGGAAAAGAAGAATCAAGAAAAATCCCCTGGATGGATTTTGGCTTGAGCAATTGCATATTATCAATATATGGATAACAAAAGAAGTGGTGTCAGAAGCTGTTAGAGAAAAATGCTAAAATATCAATGTTTAGTTTTGATCATCAATTTTCGCTGAATCACTGATGATTCAGCCTAGCTGCTATTGATGCTGGCATCCTATGGGGAAAAATACATTATAGGGTATCAGTTTTCCCCCTGAAGTGGAAATAGTCAAGGCTAATTAAAAAAAAAATTCTCTACGATAATTATCTCTAAATCATGAGTAATTCTTTTAAAAGAAAGCACAAATGAAAAAGTAACCCTCCAACCGTCCATTATTGTTGTTTAACTTCTTTACCCATAAATGCCCCTTCTCTAAACATAAAAGTTTTCAGTTTAATTTCTAAGTAAAAGGAAAGTTGACTGAACCTCTCACCCCACACCCCACTAGACAAACTAGTGAAAGAGTCCCAGATTGGAAACCGAAAGGGCACAGATGAACAGGGTGAAGTTCAAGATGAGTGATACAGGGATGTTCTGAGCTTGAAGTCCTTCCTAAGCACCAAAAGCTAGCCCTCACCCCAGGCCCCTGCTCCCAGCGGAGCTTGCTGAAAGGGTCAGCATCACTCCTACTGACGCCTCAAACCAATGAGGAGGAAACAGCTTGGGAGCTCATAAGGGAGGAGGCAGTCTACAGCTAGGGAAAATGTATGGCATTTGCAGCCAGACACACCTACGTTCAGTCCTGACCTCCATTACCTCCTAGTGAAGTCTTTGGGAAAGTAATTTCTCTGAGCCTCATCTGAAAAATGCAGATTTGGTGACAGACCTCCCTGGCTTTTCTGATGACTCAGCATTGTGTACAGGACACACTCGGCACAGTGCCACCCTGTATGGAAAGCCAATAAACGGAGCCCAAGTCAGGCTTTTCAGAGGACTGCGGCTTAATGGTAGAATTCAGGGACTTTAGAGCACACAAGGGATTTTTAAATTTCTTTTTCTGGATGGGAAAACCTCCTTTTTTAAATTCATAGGATTCTTAAAAAAATTACACTTAGTATTTACCAATGGAATACAGAAAAGTAAAATTAAAGAGCATCTGTTTTATTACCATGCATGATTCAAGGGCTTTATGTTAAAAAATGTTAAAAAGTTCATGTCAGTTGCTTAGTCATATCTGACTCTTATTGCAGAAAATTAAACTGAAAACTTTTATGTTTAGAGAAGGGGCATTTATGGATTGCCAGGCTTCCCTGTCCATCATCAACTCCTTTGAGCTTGCTCAAACTCATGTCCATTGAGTCCATGATGCCATCCAACCATCTCATCCTCTGTCATCCCCTTCTCTTCCTGCCTTAAGTGTTTTCCAGCATTAGGGTCTTTTCCAGTGAGTCAGTTTTTCGCATCAGGTGGCCCAAGTATTGGAGTTTCAGCATCAGTCCTTCCAATGATTATTCAGGACTGATCTCCTTTAGGATGGACTGGTTGGATTTCCTTGCAGTCCAAGGGACTCTCAAGAGTCTTCTCCAACACCACAGTTCAAAACCATCAATTCTTCAGCCCTCAGCTTTCTTTATAGTCCAACTCTCACATCCATACATGACTACTGGAAAAACCAAAGCCTTGACTAGACAGACCTTTGTCGGCAAGGTAAAGTCTCTGCTTTTTAATATGCTGTCTAGGTTGGTCATAGCTTTTCTTCCAAGGAGCAAGTATCTTTTAATTTCATGGCTGCAATCACCATCTGCAGTGATTTTGGAGCCCCCCCAAAATAAAGTCTTTCACTGTTTCCATTGTTTCCCCACCTATTTGCTATAAAATGATAGGACCAGATGCCATGATCTTAATTTTCTGAATGTTGAGTTTTAAACCATCTTTTTCACTCTCCTCTTTCAGTTTCATCAAGAGTCTCTGTAGTCCTCTTTCTGTCATACGGATGGTGTCATCTGCATATCTGAGGTTATTGATATTTCTCCTGGCAATCTTGATTCCAGCTTGTGTTCATCCAGCCCAGCATTTCACATGATGTACCCTGCATATAAGTTAAATAATCAGTGACAATATACAGCCTTGATGTACTCCTTTCCCAATTTTGAATAAGTCCGTTGTTTCATGTCTAACTTGTTTCTTGACCTGCATACAGATTTCTCAGGAGGCAGGTAAGGTAGTCTAGTATTCCCATCTCTTGAAGAATTTTCCAAAGTTTGTTGTGATCCACACAGTCAATGGCTTTGGTGTAGTCAATAAAGCAGATGTATATGTTTTTCTGGAACTCTCTTGCTCTTTTGATGATCCAATGGATGTTGGCAATTTGATATCTGGTTCCTCTGCCTTTTCAAATACAGCTTGAACATCTGTTTAAGCCTGGCTTGCAGAATTTTGAGCATTACTTTGCTGGCATGTGAGATGAGTGCAATTGTGCGGTGGTTTGAGCATTCTTTGGCATTGCCTTTCTTTGGGATTGGAATGAAAACTGACCTTTTCCAGTCCTGTGGCCACTGCTGAGTTTTCCAAATTTGCTGGCATACTGAGTGCAGCACTTTAACATCATCATGTTAAGAAGTTTGCTTGTAATAATAAATTCTTATTCTTGAAGTGATAACAAGGATGGAAATCTGACAAGACCTCCAAAAACAACAAAAATCTCATGCCAAATTTTAAGACTATCACAGAGTTTCTGCTGATTCAGGACTTTACAATGTTGAAAGCGGGTATTTTAGCCAAGTTTAAATACAGGGAGGACTATATATTGAAACATTTTGGGTTCACAGATAAACACATGAATTAGCATGGGTGTAATTTTTTTAACTGTTTAAAAGTTATGAACAATTTGTGTAGAACATCATCTGGAAACCTAAATCTGGGGACACTTACTTGTCAATAAGTCCTTCTCCTGAATAAGCTGCTGTGTGGTGTGTGTTCATCTTTGCACTTTCTAGAAGCTTCAGTAGCCGGTAGTGGGGACTCTTCCCCAGGTTTGTCCTGATTTTCCATCTCCACACTGTTTGCTCTATATGATATAATTAAAACAGCATTGGGTTTGGAGAATATGAATACTTGAAATCAGACCTCTCTGACTTTCATTAACTACACGACCTTTCTGTATCAGCTATCGCCATAGTAATGCTGTATAACAAACACTCTCAAATGCAATAGCTTTTTATCAGTGTGTACCAACATGCTCATGAACTCACATGCTGGTGCCATGGAGCTGGTCAGCCCTGGGCTTGGTGGCAGCTGTGCTTCAGGCTCTGGGCCTACTGGGTTTGGCTACTGACTTTGAGATAAACTGAATCTGCTGCTACGCTTTGTTCAGGGTCAAGGCTAAAAGGCAGTGGCCACCCAAGGAAAATTCTTTTAGTAGCAGACCTCAGAGTGTAAGAGCCAAGCCAAACTGCCCAAGCACATCTAAGGCTTGTGGTCATTCATATCTGCTCATGTTCCTTGTGTTCTGAGAAACCTGTATGCAGATTAAGAAGCAACATTTAGAACCAGACATGGGACAATGGACTGGTTCAAAATTGGGAAAGGAGTATGACAAGGCTATATATTGTCACTCTGCTTATTTAACTTATATACAGAGTACATCATGTAAAATGCTGGGCTGAACAAATCAAAAGCTGGAATCAACATAGTTGGGAGAAATATCAACAACCTCAGATATGCAGATAATACCACTCTAATGGCAGAAAGTGAAGAACTAAAGAGCCTCTTGATGAAGGTGAAAGAGCAGAGTGAAAAAGCTGGCTTAAAACTCAACATTCAGAAAAAGAAGATCATGGCATGTGGTCCCATCACTTCATGCCAAATAAATGGGGAAACAATAGAAGCAGTGACAGACTTTATTTTCTTTAGTTCCAAAATCACTGTGGATGGTGAGTACAGCCACGGAACTAAAAGACGCTTGCTCTTTTGGAAGGAAAGCTATGACAAACCTAGACAATATATTGGGCTTCCCAGGTGGCTCAGTGGATAAAGAATCTGTCTGCAATACAGGAGCTGCAGGAGATGCAGGTTCAATCCCTGGATTAGGGAAGATCCCCTGGAGGAAGGCATGGCAACCCGTTCCAGCATTCTTGCTGGAGAATCCCATGGAAAGAGGAGCCTAGCAGGCTACAGTGCATAGTGTCACAAAGAGTCGGACACGACTGAAGTGACTGAGCACAGACAATATATTAAAAACCAGAGACGTCATTTTGGTGACAAAGATCCGTACAGTCAAAGCTATGGTCTTTCCAGTAGTCATATATGGATGTGAGAGCTGGATCCTATAGAAAACTGAGCACTGAAGAATTGATGTTTTCACATTGTGGTGCTGGAGAAGACTCTTAAGAATCCCTTGGACAGCAAGGAGATCAAACCAATCAATCCTAAAGGAAATTAACCCTGAACATTCACTGGAAGGATGGATGCTGAAGCTAAAGCTCCAATATTTTGGCCACCTGGTGAGAAGAGCCGATTTATTGGAAAAGACCACGATGCTGGAAAAGATTGCGAGCAGGAGAAGTGGTGACAGAGGATGAGATGGTTAGATGATACCCCTTACTCAATGGACATGAATGTGAGCAAATTCCAGGAGATTATGAAGGACAGGGAAGACTGGTGTGCTGCAGTCCAGGACCCCAAAGAGTCAGACACAACTTAGCGACTGAAAACAACGTGTTCCTTTAGACAGAGTGCGTCCCAATGTGATGGAGCTGCTTGGGAGGGGACGTGTGTGAGTGTTTGTGGGCAATTGTCCAAACTATCAGGCCGTCCAAAGCCATCTGTAAAACTAGAAGCAATGTTTCCCACCTCCTGGGCTGCTACGTGTGTGTGTTTGACAGACACAAGTGTCTGTTCCATGGATGAAGTCAGCTTTGTCCTGGTACAGTTGTCCAAACACACAAATGTCAGATACACAGCTCTCATTGCATAAATTCCCGGGCCCCCTCAGAGGCGGGCACCCATAGCAAGGCTAAGGTGACCTTATCCTTGCTAAGCGACCACAGCTTCCCCTACTAGAGCTTTCACTTGGTTTTTAGGGCCCCCGCCCCACCAGCCAGTCTGATTCTCTTTTGGCAGAAGGGCTTAATAACTAAAGCCGTATTTTTGGTCTTTTTCTTCCTAGGAACTGTAGAGAACAAGACAGATAGTCATTTCCTTTTATCTCTTTCTTTTTCTAAACTCACCCCAAGTACAAATCTTATCCAAAACACATCTTTGATAATCTGATGTGAGTTTGGCAGCAAAAGAGGATTCTTAGAGAATTTATGTCACCATCTTGATAACAGAACTTTCCACAGTGATTCCCTTAGAATGTGTCTGTTTAACTCGGAGGGGTTTGGGAATAGAGCTGCTTTTCAAATGGACCAGCTTGTGGTCAGCAACTTTAGCCTTTGGGACATGAAGAATCTTGTTTGTGAGGATGGTTGCTTTGTTTACAGGACAACACACAGTTGTAGAATGGCTGGTGATCCAAGGGTAAAGTATCTTGCTGACAGCTTTGTGGTCCATGGCAGTTATATGTTCAAAGATAAGAGACTCTGCTTCTGTTGCATCAGAGCTTGTAACTTACAATTCATCTTGACATGGAGGCATTGGAATCTTTTGTTTAAGGCTTAGGTTGGGCTACAGTTGTGCGTGCATGTTCAGTCGTGTCCAACCCACTGCAACCCCATGGACTGTAGCCTGCCAGGCTCCTCTGTCTGTGGGATTTCCAGGCAAGAACACTGGAGTGTCATTTCCTCCTCCAGGGGATCTTCCTGACCCAGGGATCGAACCTGTATCTCCTGCATTGACAGGCAGATTCTTTACCACTGAGCCACCTGGGAAGCCCAGATCACAGTTGGGAGAAGTCTAAAAT
This sequence comes from Redunca redunca, assembly GCA_006410935.1. Taxonomy (NCBI): domain Eukaryota; kingdom Metazoa; phylum Chordata; class Mammalia; order Artiodactyla; family Bovidae; genus Redunca; species Redunca redunca. The sequence goes on from SJYQ01007515.1 coordinate 204,423, forward strand.
AAAGGAAAGGTGCACTCTGCGAGTGCACTGTGGCAAAGAAGATGCTGCTGTAGAGGGACACAGAGAGCTGAGCCACCTGGATCCACTGAGGCGTGAAAGGGGAGATGCCACAGTGTCACGTGCCACAAGGGCTTTGTGGCTGGAGGACTCAAACCCTGTCTCCACCAGTTAACACTGTGCGGTCTCAGACGTGCCACTTAATCGCTTCATACCTCAGCTCCCTCCTGTCTAATGCATACACTCAGACCTCACTCCCACTGGGTGGTGTGGAGTTGGAGATAATGTAGCAAATCCGTCAACACAAGGTGCTCTCACGAGAGACTGTGAAGCACATGTATTCAAGTCCCGTTTGCTAGTGTCGCCACCTGGATGGGGTCATGGACCCACCTCTCACCAGCTGTGTGGCCTTGGGGACGTTGCTCCATCTGTCTGAGCCTCAGGGTCCGAGTCTGTAGAGTGATGATGGTGGACCACCCACCATATAGATGCTGTGAAGGTCAGATGAGGTGACCAGGCGTGTCAGGAGTCCTGCACGGAGTTGTGCTGAATCCCACGACATCAAATGTTGCAGGAAGAGGCAGGGCACAGCTGGCTTGTCATGGCCAAGGCTGAAGGCAGTTTGACTCAGGTGGACCCAGGTGCCTCTAGAAAGGCCTTTCCAGGTTGCACCAGTCAGCTTAGTCCTCAACACGCCCACTTGCTCCTGAGCAGTCTTGAGCTACCTCTCAGGGCTGCGTGGCCTTCGAGCCCAGCTGGAGTGTGGTGTTGTAAGGACGTCCACACAAAGCAGCGCTGAACTCAGAGACACCTGCGAGGCTGTCGGAAACTGGGGGAACATCTTTGAGGTTCTCCAAGGTTGGATGGCATCACTGACTCAATGGACATGACTTTGAGCAAACTCTGGGAGAGAGTGAAAGACAGGGGAGCCTGGCATGCTGCAGTCCATGGGGTCGCAAGTGGTTGGACATGACTGAGTGACTGAACAGTTCTCTGTGAACAAGGCGGGGCAGAATAACTACTTTTCCGTTGAGACAGAGCCTGGCTGCATCTCACTAAGCCTTGACGTCTTGTTTTGGAAAAGGATCCCAAATCATTTGTTTCTCCACTTTTCCGAAGAAGGATCGGTGTCTTTTCCCTCTGTTTATTTACTTTCGCCAGGATTTATCCTGAGGCAAACCCGGCCACATGCCAGCTGCTTTGTCTTCACACTGGAGGTTTCAACGTTGGGGGATCATGAGATGTGCTGAGAAACGCCAGCCTCCATGTGGGGGAGAGAGGGCTAGTTGGGGACCCCATACAGCCTCAGGCTGGAGACTGGGAAGCCTACACGACGGGCTATCGCAGGGGCCTGAAGGTTTACACGGAGTCCTGACATGCTTTCCACGGGTTATACTCCCGGGGTGACCCTGGTTTGGCTATAACTGGATTGCAGCCGGCAGCTTCATTCATTCTCTTAATATATTCTAAACATCTACCAGGCATCAGGCAAGATCCCCTCATCCTTGCCACAAAGGCTGGGGAAGAGGAACATGAACCAAGAAATCTGAGATGTAACAAAGCAAGCAGTGCCTGGGAGAAAAATACAGAGTCCTGAGTGCCTCTACCAGGGACCTGATTTATTCCCGAGTCGGAGAGTGTTCTCCTGAGAAAGTGAAGGGGGCTGAACCCTGGCACATTCATGTCCCTGGAGAAGAAAATGGCAGCCCACCCCAGTGTTCCTGCCTGGAGAATTCCATGCACAGAGGAGCCTGGTGGGCTAGAGTCCATGGGGTCACAAAGAGCTGGACACGACTGCGTACACACACATTCATGTATTGATTCAGGGTGTGAGATTAGGTCCCTGGAAACAGACCCGCAGAGGTTTTACTGGGAAGCACTCCCAGGAGAATTCCATAGGGATGTGGAGCAGGCAGGACTGGACATGGGGAAGAGCTGGCTTATAACATGGCTGCAAATAAGACCCCAGTGAAACCAACAGGTGACTCTATAGCAGAATTGTCCTTTAGAGTCGTCCCAACCAAGGTGAGAGAAGTGGGTCTCTGTGTCTCCAGGTCAGCCAGTCACTGGCCGTGGAACACTGTTGGGACCAGGAGAACACTGAGTCAGGAGATCCCTGGGGCTGAGGGCGATTCCCAGTAAGGGACGCGGCTGTGAGCCACCAGCAGCCCGTTGGGGTTGGGGATGATGCGTCCTCTGGAAGAGGGAAGCGCCAGGGAGCCATCACAGCAACGCATCCTTGTTGAAAGCCCACCGGGAGCAGGTTCTTCTAAGTGTTCTGAGTCAGTTCGGATGATAGTGTCCTCACTCGAACACTCTCGGTTCTACACCTTACCCTATCGGCTCCTCTCCCCTGAGATCTACGACCTGACCCCCAACTGCCTACATGAGAGTGCTCTGGGATCAGAGCAAACAGTGTGCACAAAGCCTGGATCCTGCCCTCCCGTCCCTCCAAACCCGCTCTCCCCACAGCCTTGCCCATCTCAGCTGCGGAAAGCTTATCCTTCCAGTCCACAGGCTGGAAAGCGCCCATCTCCCACAGACCACTTCCACCCTCCTCTCAAATCTAGAATGTGAGCTCTCCATCTCCGTGGCCACCACTTTGGCCCAAGCCTCCATTAACCTTAGCTCCCACTGGGATCCTCACAATAACCTTCTCTCTGGCTTCCTCTTTCTGCCCTTTTCTTCCAAGTCTATACTCAACCGACCAAGTACGGTGATTCTGCTAAAATATGTGTCAGTCTATGCCCTGTGTGACTCACCACTCTGTGAGCCCAGCTCATTCAGGACATAGCCTCACAGTGGTCTCCATCGCTGTCCTGCCACCAGCTTTGTTTAGGTATTTTATTTATTGTCCATCTTTCCAATTAATAAGTACTCATTGGGCCATAGAGAAATCAAAGGAGTTCCAGAAAACATCTACTTCTGCCTCATTGACCATGCTGAAGCCTTTGACTGTGTGGAACACAACAAACTGTGGAACATTCTTAAAGAGATAGAATACCAGACCAACTTAACTGTCTTCTGAGAAACCTGTATGCAGGTCGAGAAGCAACAGTTGGAACAGGACATGGAATAAGGGACTTATTGAAAATTGGGGAAGGAGTACATCAAGGTTGTATATTGTCACCCTGCTTATTTAGCCAGACTGGATGAATCACAAGCTGAAATCGATTGCCAGAAGAAATATTAGCATTCTCAGATGTACAGATGATTCTACTCTAATGGCAGAAAATGAAGGGGAACTGAAGAGTCTCTTGATGAGGGTGACAGAGGAGAGTGAAAAAGCTGGCTTAAAACTCAACGTTCAAAAAAATGAAGGTCATGACATCCAATCCCATCATTTAATAGCAAATATTAATAGAAGGGGAAAAAGAGGAAGCAGTGACAGATTGCATTTTCTTGGGCTCCAAAACCACTGCAGATTGTGACTGCAGCCATGGAATTAGAAGACACTTGCTCCTTGGAAGGAAAGCTGTGACAAACTTAGATAGTGTATTAAAAAGCATAGACATCACTTTGCTGGTAAAAGTCCATATAGTCAAAACCATGTATGGATGTGAGAATTGTACCATAAAGAAGGCTGAATGTCAAAGAATTGATGATTTCAAACTGTGGTACTGGAGAAGACTTTTGAGAGTCCCTTGGACAGCAAGAAGATCAAACCAGTCCATCCTAAAGGAAACCAACCCTGAATGTCACTGGAAGGACTGGTGCTGAAGCTGAAGATCCAGTACTTTGGCCACCTGATGCGAACAGCTGACTCACTGGAAAAGACCCTGACACTGGGTAAAGCTGAGGCCAGCAGAAGGGGGTGGTGGAAGATGAGATGGTTAGATAGTATCATGAACTCAATGGACATGAATTTGAGCAAACTCTGGGAGACAGAGGAGCCTGGCATTCTGCAGTCCGTTGGGTCACAAAGAGTTGGACATGACTTAGTGACTGAACAGCAGCAAGCCAATTAGAAGATAAGCTCCATGGAGGGGAGAGATTTTATTTATTTTTAATGATTTTATTTCTATTCTATTTCTAGTACCTAGGACATGAGCTAGTACACAGTAGGTTTTCAGTAGCTGTTCAGTACATAAAGGGAGTAACTTGATTGCCTAAATTTCCTTCCTAAGCCTCTCCTTGAGATCATAAAGCTACTTGAATTGGAGTTCAGTATTTCACACCCAGCTAACAGGCTGTAATTATGTCAGCCCCCTGACACTGGACCCTATCTGTTTTCAGGTGGGCCTCCTCCCCATCGAGGACTCAGGCTCTGTACAAGGCACACATCTGTCTGAATCTTGCATGAGGTGGTTGACATGGGATGATTTAGGCTTCCTTGTTACTTTGGGATTGTTTCTTTGAATTGACCCCAGACTGAGTGTGGACCAGGTGAAGCCCAGATTCTGTTTGGAGTAAATCACCAACAGAACTTAAAGGTAATTCTGTACCTTGTTCCCACTCAGCTGCGTAGAAGGAAGGAGATTAGAAAGGAAGATCTGATGGCCAAGTCTGGATCTGATCTTTGGAGAGTGAAGCTCAAGGAAGGCGGAGGCATGAAAAAGAAGACACGTCCTGAGGACGAACTTCTCCTCTGCAGTTATCCCGGGGACTGATCGGAGTCGCGGGGAAGGTCACAGATGCTTGCAAGGAAGGACAGGCAGACCTGCAAGTGGGACGGGAGGCCCAGCCCGCGGAGGCGATGGAGTCACGGTGAGGTTCCAGCCTGTCAGCAGAGATTGAGGCCAGACCCTCTGCCTTCGGCCTGAATTTCACACAGTCAGAAAAACATTCGGTCTCCAAGGCATAACACATCCCATGAATTTTTAGTTATGAGTGTTCTACAAAATAGACCATTTCCTCTCATTAAATAAACTTGGGAGCTGTGAGCTGAACGTTTCTGAAAAAGCTTGATTCACAAGCCAAACTATATGTCTAAGAATGGATATTCATGGGGTCTAGCCAGTTGGACTTTCCAAGAAATCCTCTGGGCTGGGTTCACAGAAGCTTCTTTCTCCCTCTCGTCAAGAGCAGACGTCAGTAACTAGATGAATGCCTTCCCTGAGCACAAATACGTACCGCTAAACCTTTTAATTTCTGGGATTCTGTCATCATTACAAATTTTATTCTTAAAGCACATAAAATTAATTTTTCCAACTTGTCTGACATCTTGCAAAAACGGAATGAGATTAGCAACAGAGGCCGGACCCAAGGCAGTTCGGAGCTACAGGGAGCTGCTGTTTTGGCCTTGGTGGAGGGCAGGGAGGAAAGCCCGTTAGAGATGTTTGCACAGCGGGGGCCCGGGGCTCAGAATGGAAGGTACTGCTGGGCATGGATCTGCCTCTCTCACCAACCTTCCAGACTGGAATATTCTCTCTGGTCCCCAGGAACGGGGCCATGATCCTGGCCTCCATAGCCGGGGAAGCACTGGGCTGCTTGCCAGCTGACCCTACAGTTAAGTGATGAGACACTCCCCTCCACCCCCCCACCCCCAGATAGGCAAGTCACGTTTTCCATGGGACTAGCATCTTGCCATTTCCACAACTGGGGACCAAGATCTGGGAGCTTCCTGTTCCGGTCTTGAGAAAGGTAAAACTTGGGATTCTGTGTCTGGCAGAAGAAGCCCCAGGTGAACCCTGAGAAGGCGTGGGACAGGCTGAGGACACAAAGCCTCCAGAACACACCACAAAGGTGGCTTCAGACAGACAAGTAGGGAGGGCCTTCATCCCGCCCACCTTGACGGGAGAGCTGGAGGAACTGCCCGAGGCTTAAAAGAGTGGGAATCAAACTCAGGTTACAGCCCCAAGGGCAGTTTTCACTGGACACCGTATGGAGAACCAAAGAATGGTTTCTCACCACCTTCTTCCCAGAGAGACAATTCACTCACTGGACTCCAGGATTCAACAAGGAGTGAAATCCCTGCACTCTCCCAGCCACGTGGGGCAGTTAACTGTGGACCCCACTACAGGACCCCGCCCCCCGTGCATTTGGAATCTAAATTCCCAATGTGATGAAAAACTCAGTCCTGAAGTTCATCATTTACAGATAGCAGGCAACAGGGCCTTTTGCATCTCCACACCCTCTGAGGAGAGCTGGTCCTTCAAAGGGCAATTTGGCTTCTCTAAAAAGGCGAGATTGTGAAGACCCAGACAGCGCGGCTTGCCTAGAATAATACGGTGAATCACAGCGGAAACGAGAGCGAAAACAATCTCCAGGCTTGCAGCCCATGAGACCATTTTCTTTTTCTTGTTAAACACACACACACACACACACACATTAAAACTAATCCACACGATACTCTAAAATCTTACTTCACTGATAAGTCAGACAAAGACAAATATATGATACCACTTACATGGGGAATCTAAACAACTGATACAAATGAACTTATTTATAAAACAGAAATGACTCAGACATAGAGAACAAACTTATGGTTACCAAAGAGGAAGAGTGGGAAGGGATGAATTGGGAATTTGGGATTAACATATATACACTGCTATATATAACATTTTCCCTGGAGGAGGAAATGGCAACCTACTCTGGTATTCTTTCCTGGGAAACCCAATGGACAGAGGAGTCTGGTGGGTTATAGTCCACGGGGCCACAAAGAGTTGGACATGACTGAGACACTGAGCAAGCAGGCATATAACATAAGACTACTGTGCAGAACAGGGAACTATATGAAATATATTGTAATAGCCTATAAGGGAAAGGAATCTGAAAAGGTATATATATATATATATATATATATATATAAGTCACTTTGCTGTACATCTGAAACATTGTAAATCAACTGTACTTCGATTTTCAAAAAAAAAAAATAACTTGCTTCACTGAGAATATTTCTCTCTTTAAAAGCATGAAGGGCTGTCTCTAGTTCAGAACTTGCTTATTTTAATGTATTTATATGAGTAAAATTAGACCCATTTTGTAAAAAGATTTTGCACATTTAGAGACTGATTAATTTTTTAATTTATCCACATGGAAATTATCAGCTACCTTTTATACACCAGCCATCATAGGCATAAATGAGTATAATCCCTTTCCCGAATTGTTAACATTAACCTTCTACAAGGTACTTATATATGTTAACCATGTTTGGAAATGAGAACACATATAAACCGAAATAGAAATGGAGGGAGAAAACTAACTATCGAAAGAATTGTATATCATGAGACTGTTTTTCTCCCTGCAAATAAACTGAAATTAATAAAAGATTTTGACTTTAGAAACTTTTTTACCCTGAGGATACTTTGAATAAAAACATTTTATCAGAGTTTCGTAAGCACTGAAGAATTTTCTGTGAAATAGTTATTTCCTGAGTTGAATTGTCCTAGACCCAATATAATTTTTCCACTTTCTATCCATCAAAATTAAATATTTTCACTTGTTTCCATTTTCATTTTACTGTAATAATTACCAGGATGGTCATTTCTCTTCATTTATTTGGAAGAGTTTATAATGAAAATCAATATCTGATTCCTCAATTAGCAAAATTTGAACAGTCATTGCTTCTGCTATTATTAATTTTTCTTTGGGGATCTTTATTCACTATTTCTACCCAGTCCAATTTTCCTGTCCAATGTTGAACATCAGAATTTAGGCAGGAACATTTACTTCTTACAAAATTGTAGTCAATCCCAACTCTATCTCTGTGTATCTTTAGTTATTATCAGTTTGATTTTGTGGTCTTTTTCCTACAAAGATTATTGACTGTAAATTGGATTTTTAAAAAAACTTCTGTGATTTTGAAAAACTGACATTTTGAGAAAGTCTTTTGAAAGAGGATGGAAGAGAGTAAAGAGGGGAAGATGGAAAAATATAGAAGGTGGGGGGGGTGGCCTGGAAAAAACAAGAGCTGCAGAGTTAGATTAGACAGGAAGGCTGCAGGTGTGGGCAAAAAAGTCTTTTGGTTACCAGAGGGTAAGGGTGGTGGGGAAGAGAGTTAGGGAGTCTGGGATGAACGTGTACACTCTGCCATATTTAAAACAGACAACCAACGAGGGCCTATGTACAGCGTACACGCTGCCATATTTAAAACAGATAACCAATGAGGGCCTATGTACAGCACAGGGAACGCTGATCAAAATTCTGTGACAACCTGATCGGGCGAAGAATTTGAAAAAGAATACGTGCATTTCTGTGTATCACTGAATCCCTTCGCTGCACACTTGAAACCTGTAAATCGCCTACACTCCAACATAAGATAAAACGTCTAAAAATATCTTTAGAGTAGAAAGAAGAGCAGATGGGCTAGAAAGAATGCTTTTGGCTTCTTTTTCGGCCGCGCCATGCTTTGAGAAGCACATTCTTTCCTTCCTTTCTGTGATAACACGGTCTCCTTGTTTTCCGCTTATCTTTACAGAACCATCTTCTCCCTTGCTTGCCGGCTCATCTTTCTCTGCAGAAGCATTTCATGTCAGCATTCCTGAAGGCTTGGTTCTGGTTTCTCTCCTCAACCAAACGTTCAGTGCACACCATCAGTGAGCTTGTTCGCATCCATGGCGATACAAGCCGCTGATTTTCCTTATGAACCTTCAAGTCAGCCTAACTTCCTTCATGCCCATCAGTGCCGCCATCTCTCATCTGAACTTGAGTCAGAGGGACCTGAGCACCAGCCTGCTTCTGTTTCTGTTCCCCACTCTCCCCTCCCTCATTCTTTCTCCACCAGGGAGCAAAGTGATCTTTTCAGAAGGCCCCCTTGGAAGCTTCACCTGAATATATATCTGGAAGAAATGTTTTAATAAACAATGGACAAAATAGTCAAAATTGGAAAAAAAAAATTAAGGTGCAAGAACTCAACAAATCCAAGCATAAGAGATATGAAGAGATCTCCACACAAATACATCATGGTCAAATTGCTCAAAACCAGTGATTAAAAATGTTTGAATTACGTCAGCCATAATCTTATCTTTTCATCACTCTCCCAGGATCCTGATTAAAATTTACTCAACATAAATGATGTGTTGGCCCCAATATTATTTATAATTGCATAAAAAGCCTCTTGATGAAAGTCAAAGAGGAGAGCGAAAAAGTTGGCTTAAAGCTCAACATTCAGAAAATGAAGATCATGGTATCTGGTCCCATCACTCCATGGGAAATAGATGGGGAGACAGTGGAAACAGTGTCAGACTTTATTTTTTGGGCTCCAAAATCACTGCAATGGTGATTGCAGTCATGAAATTAAAAGATGCTTATTCCTTGGAAGAAAAGTTATGACCAACCTAGATAGCATATTCAAAAGCAGAGACGTTACTTTGCCAACTAAGGTCCGTCTAGTCAAGGCTATGGTTTTTCCTGTGGTCATGTATGGATGTGAGAGTTGGACTGTGAAGAAGGCTGAGCGCCGAAGAATTGATGCGTTTGAACTGTGGTGTTGGAGAAGACTCTTGAGAGTCTCTTGGACTGCAAGGAGATCCAACCAGTCCATTCTGAAGGAGATCAGCCCTGGGATTTCTTTGAAGGGAATGATGCTAAAGCTGAAGCTCCAGTACTTTGGCCACCTCATGCGAAGAGTTGACTCATTGGAAAAGACTCTGATGCTGGGAGGGATTGGGGGCAGGAGGAGAAGGGGACGACTGAGGATGAGATGGCTGGATGGCATCACGGACTCGATGGACATGAGTCTGAGTGAACTCCAGGAGATGGTGATGGACAGGGAGGCCTGGCCTGCTGCGACTCATGGGGTGGCAAAGAGTAGGACACGACTGAGCGACTGAACTGAACTGAAAGTACCTAACAATACATCTTGGGAAAACAGGAAGGTAAGTGTCCTTTCTAAAGCCTCTAACAATGTGCTCTGCAGACAGTGAGGGTTAACTGAGAGAAGCAACAATGAAAACTAGGAGAGAACAGGAACTCTCTCACTCTTGTGCTTGGTTAGGCATCCCAACAAAGGAAGCAGCAGATAAACACCTTCAGTCCTCATTTCTTAATAGTTCAAGAGCGTGTGCATGCTCAGTTATGTCTGAATCTTTGCAACTCCCATGGACTATAGCCCACGAGGCTCCTTTGTCCACGGAGTTTTCCAGACAAGAATACTGGAAGGGGTTGCCGTTTCCTCCTCCAGGGGATCTTCCTAACCTAAGGAATGAACCCTTGTCTCCAGCATCTCTTGCACGGGCGGGCAGATTCTTTATAGCTGAGCTCCCTGAGAAGCGCAGTAGCCCAGTAGATGATGCACTGAAAGGCTTGGAGTTTCATCAACAGTGTGATTTGTGGTTGCATGCCCCAAGTATCAGGTGACATGGAGAGCTGCTACAACCTTCCGCTTGTTCACTGGCCAGAAGCACATCCAGCCAGGGCACAAGACAGGTCGAATGCCTTGGGCTTAACACCTTGCTGCTGCTGCTAAGTCACTTCAGTCATGTCCAACTCTGTGTGACCCCATAGACAGCAGCCCACCAGGCTCCCCCATCCCTGGGATTCTCCAGGCAGGTTTGAAGGACTTTGCTAGGGCAGACATTCTTAGGCAGATTGTTCTGGATAACCAGCCTACCTGTTGCCATGGTTATTGCAGAGGGGACATGAAGCAGGCTCTGGACTCAGAACCTGTTCCTTCTGAAGCCCAAATTTACCAGCTTGCATCTACATGTTTGTTCCCCCAAGTCCTGGCTCCAGGTTATGACCCAGAAACTGGCAAGGAGGCTTTTTAATATCACCGAAAGTTTACTTCTGCAGTAAACTTACAACTGAGAAAGAGAAAAGGAAAGGGAAAGTGAAGTTGCTCAGTCGTGTCTGACTCTTTGTGACCCCATGGACTGTAGCCAGCCAGGCTCCTCTGTCCATGGGATTCTTCAGGCAAGAATACTGGAGTGGGTTGCCATTTTCTTCTCCAGGAGATCTTCCCGACTCAGGAATTGAACCCGGGTCTCCCACATTGTAGGCAGACGCTTTACCGTCTAAGCCACCAGGGAAGTCTCAGGGAAAAGGAGAACTTACTACCTAACAAAGAATGCACACCACAGTTCTTCCTGACTCCACCTCTATCTAAGCTAGACCAGGGGCTGAGCTGTAGGGGTGCTGCCCCAGGTGGACACAGAACGTCCTCCTACCAGCTGGTACCCAGGGCCCCACCCCGGGCCAGCATCAGTGGTTTTCTTGGGTAAGCAGCACTGAGGTTTGGAGTTTTTCTCCCATGAGAGAAAGCATAATAAAAATCTATTAACTCCAGAAATGATTGTAGATTTTATTTTATTTTTTTACTTTTTTTTGGCCTGAGGAGTATTCCAGTTGTTGCTGTCCTGACCTGCCCTTGAGAAAGATGCAAACCTTCTGTGTGACACAAAAGCTGTGGTTTTCTCCCAGAGCTCACCCACGCCTTCCTTAGAAGGGCCAAGTCTTTCCCTTTAATGTCATAGAGGACTTTGCAGTGAGTCATCGTGATCTGAACTGTCGATCTCTTACTATATTTGGGGACCTTCCTCTCCATGTGTCCCTGGAAGACCCTTGGGGACCCTGAACTCAGGCGGAGATGCTCAGACTGCTGTAGATCTCCCAGCAGAATGCCCTCCTGCACTGACACCGAGCATCTAGCAGCGGAGACCAGAATCTGTTGGCAACAACCAGAACTGAAAGGCTTTTTTCTCCTGCCTTGCGTTTTCTAATATCCCTTGGCAAACAACCACATAGTAGCATTTAGTCAAAGCACTGCTTAGTCCTTATTAGTTGATTGCAAATCCCAGCATCACAGGAGCATCAACAAAATGTGCTTTTTCTCTTTCAACTAGAAGATTCACCTTCACAGGGGCTACTCATCACAGGGGTCTAAGAAACTATTTTCAGGGCTCTGTAAACATTCTAAGAGGCTTTTTTAAAGGAAGGTTTTGCTTTTATGACTTTAGTTGATTGAAAAAAGCTATGGTTGAGGAGGTGTGACCGAGACAGTGGAGTAGGAAGATCAAGATAATGGAGTAGGTGAGCTCACTGCTTCCTATGAGCACACCAAAATTGCAACTATTTGTGGGGTAACTACCTATGCAAACGGCCTGAAGACTAGCAGAAAAGAGTTTCCACAACTAAAGTGATAAAAAAGGGATCACAGTGAGACGAGTAGGAGGGGAAAAGACAGGTATAGTCAAGACTCACACTGCCAGGTAGGTGACCACAAATGGGAGGATAATTAGAATTGCAGAGGTTCTCCCCAGAGGACAATGGGTTGACCTCCACGTTGGGCTTCCTAGCAAAGGGGTCCTGCACTGGGAAGACAAGCCTTGGAAACATCTGGCTTTGAAGGCCAGCAGGGTTCGAGCACAAGAGAACTGGAGAGCTATAAGAAACAGAGGCTTCACTCTGTGGGGAATAGAAACTCCATACCTAAAGGGCATACTCACAATCTCACATGCTCCAGCCCCAGCACCGAGGCAGAAGTTTGAAAGGAGCCTGAGTCAGATCCACTTTCTGACCTTGGAGAGTCTCCCAGAGAGGCAGGAGGCAACTTGGACTCCTCCTGGGCAGAGATGCTGGCAGTGACCATTTCAGGGAGCTTACTCTGCCATGAGGACACCACTCCTGGCAAACTCCATCTAGCCTATGATCACCATGAGCTTATCTATCCATCAGTGGGCTGGCCCAGTCCTGGTACCCCTTGGGTCTTGCAGCCAGCCACATGGGGACAAAGCCTTGCCCACCAGCAAGCTGGCGTCAGCCCTGAGCATCCCTATGCTGTACAGCAAGCCACACAGGGACCTGGCTTCACCCACCAGTGGGCCAGGAGCCACCATATGGAGCAGGGCCTGCCAGCCAAACTGGCCAGGGGCCAGCCTAGTGTATCAAAACACTCAATAGTAGTTGGACCCACCACAAGAGAAGCTGGAGGTGGCCCACCTAGATGGCACCCCTAGAGGGTATAGCTCTGCTGACCAGGAGGAGGTGTGCTGCTGTTGGGCCCCATAGAATGCGTCCTACATAAGGCCACTTCTCCAAGGCTGGGAAACACAGCAACCCACCTAACACATAGCAATGAACGAAGACAAGTAGGTAAATAAGGGGACAGAGGGATATGTTCCAAATGAAGGAACAAGACGAAACCTTAGAAGAAGGTCTAAACAAAGTGGAGATAGGCAATCTACTTGATTAGGAGTTCAAGGTAATAATCAAAAGCATGCTCAGTGAAACTGGAAGAAGAATGGGTGAACACAGTGAGAATTTCAACAAAGTTATAAAATATGGAAAAGAACAAAACAGAGCTGAAGAATGCAATAACTGAAATAAAACATACGTCAGAAGCAATCAATAGAAGATTAATGATACAGAGGAAGAGATCAACGACTTGGAAGACAGAGTAAGGGAAATCACCCAAGTTGAACAGAAAAAAACATTTTTTGAAACACACGAGGATAGTTTAAGAGACCTTTGGACTATATCAAACACAATAACATTCACAGTAGAGGGATCCCAGGAGGAGAAGAGAGAGAATAAGGCAGTGAACTTATTTGAAGAAATAATAGCTGAAAACTTCCCTAACCTAGGGAAGGAAACAGACACCCAATTCTAGGAATCACAGAGTCCCAAACCAGATGAATCCAAAGAGGCCAACCTCAAGGCACATTATAATTGAAATGACAAATATTAAAGAAAGGATCTTGAAAGCAGCAAGAGAAAAACCACTAGCTAAGTACAAAGGAGCTCTCCTAAGATGATCAGCTGACTTTCCAGCAGAAACTCTGCAGAGCAGAAGGGAGTGGCGTGACGAATCAAAACGGAATGGCCCTGCCCCAAAACAAACACACAGATCAGTGGAACCAACAGAGGGCTCAAAAATGAATATATACTTACATGGTCAATTAATCTATGGCAAAGAAGGCAAGGGTATACAATGCGGAAATGACAGTCTCATCAACAAATGGTGCTGGGAAAACTGGACCACTACAAGCAAAGGAGTCAAAGTGGACTACTTTCTCACAACATATACAAAAATAAAATGCATTAAAAACCTAAATGTCAGACCTGAGACCACGAAACTCCTAGAAGAAAACATAAGCAGTGCACTCTTTCATCTCCATCTAAGCAAGACTTCTTTTCTGATCCATCTCCCTAGACAACGGAAACGAAAACAAAACTACGTCATACAGAGTAATATAAGTCAGAAAAAGAAAACCAAATATCATATATTATCACTTACATGTGGACTCTAGAAAAATGGTACACACTAATTTATTTGCAAGGGAGGAGTAGAGAAACACACATCCAGAGAAAGAATGTATGGATATATAAGAATACAGAAGAAGAAAGGAAGGTGGAATAAATCCGAGACTGGGATTGACGTATATACACTATGATACATAAAACAGACAGCAAGTAAGGACCTACTGCGTAGCACAGGGGGCTCTACCCAGCTCTCTGCAGCGACATAAATGGAAGGAAATCAGAACAAGGGGACACATGTGTGTGCACAGCTGATTCACTTTGCTCTACAGCAGAAACTAACACAGCATAGAAAAGCAACTATACTCCAATAAAAATTAAAAACAAAAAGGAGCCCCAGATAAGCAAATGGTGCGACATCAAACTAAAGAGCTTTTGCACAGTGAAAGAAACTATCAACAAAATGAAAAGGGGGCCTACTGAATGAGAGAAGATATTTTCAAATGATATATCTGATGAGGTTGGTATCCAAAATACACAACTCAAACAACTCAACATCAAAAAACAAAACAACCAAATAAAAAAATGGGCAAAGGATCTGAATAGATATTTTTTCCAAAGAAGACATGCAGATGGCCAACAGACACATGAAAAGATGTTCAACATCATTAGTCATCAGGGAAATGAAAATCCAAAACACGATGAGACACCACCTCACACCTATCAAAATGGCTATTACCATAAAGACAACAAATAACAAATGATGAGAATGTGCAGGAAAGGGAACGCTCTGCACTCTTGATGGATTTGTACATTGATGCACCCACTATGGAGAACAGTATGGAGTTTCCTCAGAAAAAGAAAAAGAGAATTGTGTGATTCAGCAAGTTCACTTCTGAGTATTTACTGGAAGCTGTTGTTTGCTGTTCAGTTGCTAAGCCATGTCCAACTCTGCAACCCCATGGACTGCAGCATGCCAGGCTTCTCTGTCCTTCACTTTCTCACGGAGTTTGCTCAGATCCATGTCCACTGAGTCAGTGATGCTATTTAACCATCACATCCTCTACTGCCCCTTCTCCTCCTGCCCTCAGTCTTTCCCAGCATCAGGGTCTTTTCCAATGAGTCAGATTTTTGCTTCTGGTGGCCAAAGTATTGGAGCTTTAGCTTCAGTATCAGTCCTTCCAATGAATATTTAGGGTTGATTCCTTTTAGGATTGGCCAATCTGATCTCCTTGCAGGAAAACACACACACACACACACACACACACACATGAATTTGAGTTATAATGGCTATTTCTGTTATTTACAATAGCTAATATATGGAGGCTATGGTTTTTCCAGTAGTCATGTATGGATGTGAGAGTTGGACTATAAAGAAAGCTGAGCGCTGAAGAACTGATGCTTTTGAACTGTGGTGTTGGAGAGGACTCTTGAGAGTCCCTTGGACTGCAAGAAGATTCAATCAGTCCATCCTAAATGAGATCAGTCCTGGGTATTTATTGGAAGGACTGATGTTGAAGCTGAAACTCCAGTACTTTGGCCACCTGATGCAAAGAGCTGACTCATTTGAAAAGACCCTGATGCTGGAAAAGATTGAGGGCAGGAGGAGAAGGGGAAGACAGAGGATGAGATGGTTGGATGCCATCATTGACTCAATGGACATGGGTTTGGGTAGACTCCGGGAGTTGGTGATGGACAGGGAAGTGTCTGGCATGCTGCAGTTCATGGTGTCACAAAGAGTCAGAGAGACTGAACTGAACTGAACTGAATATATGGAAGGAACCTAAGTTTCTTTCGACAGATGAATGTATAAAGAAGATGTGGTGTATGTATACAATGAATATATATATATATACAATGAAATATTATTCAGCCACAAAAAAAAAGTCTTGTCATTTGCAACAACATGGATGGATCTAGAGGGTATTATGCTAAATGAAAAAAGTCAGGAAAAGGCAAATAGCACATGATCTCATTTTTATGTGAACTCTAAAAACCAAAACAAACGAAATGAAATGAAAAGAGACTAATAGGGAGGGTTGGGGTGGGCAAGAAATAGGTGAAGGGGATTAAGAGATAGAAACCTCCAGTTATATACTAAACAAGTCACAGGGATGTAACATACAACATAAGGAATATAGTTAATAAAATTGTAGTAACTTTGTATGAGGATAGATAGTAGACTTGTGGTGACCATTTCATCATGTAATGTGTGCAAATATCAAGTCACTATGTGGTTAGTACACCTGAAACTGACATAATTGTATATCAACTATATTTTAATAAAAAATACATGTTCACAAAGTTTTGAAGCATCCCCTCCCATTAAGAAGTAGAGTCTATATCTCTCCTTTAAGCTTTGTCGTGTAGTCTGTTTTAGCAAATGAGTCACAGTCAAATATGACATAGGCAGAAGCTTGAAACGTGCTTATCCCCATGGTTTATCTTGTCTTGCTGCTTTTGGAACCCAGAAAGCATATGAAGAAGCCTGGNATGCAAAGATGGGCTCGATAAAGGACAGAAATGGTATGGACCTAACAGAAGCAGAAGATATTAAGAAAAGGTGGCAAGAATACATGGAAGAACTGTACAAAAAAGATCTTCATGACCCAGATAATCATGATGATATGATCACTCATCTAGAGCAAGACATCTTGGAATGTGAAGTCAAGTGGGCCTTAGAAAGCATCACTACGAACAAAGCTAGTGGAGGTGATGAAATTCCAGTGACACTCTTTCAAATCCTGAAAGATGATGCTGTGAAAGTGCTGCACTCAATATGCCAGCAAATTTGGAAAACTCAGCAGTGGCCACAGGACTGGAAAAGGTCAGTTTTCATTCCAATCCCTAAGAAAGGCAATGCCAAAGAATGCTCAAACTACTGCACAGTTGCACTCATCTCACACGCTAGTAAAGTAATGCACAAAATTCTGCAAGCCAGGCTTCAGCAATACGTGAACCGTGAACTCCCTGATGTTCAAGCTGGTTTTAGAAAAGGCAGAGGAACCAGAGATCAAATTGCCAACATCCGCTGGATCATGGAAAAAGCAAGAGAGTTCCAGGAAAACATCTATTTCTGCTTTTTTGACTATGCCAAAGCCTTTGACTGTGTGGATCACAATAAACTGTAGAAAGTTCTTCAAGAGATGGGAATACCAGACCACCTGACCTGCCTCTTGAGAAATCTGTATGCAGGCCAGGAAGCAACAGTTAGAACTGGACATGGAACAACAGACTGGTTCCAAATAGGAAAAGGAGTCCATCAAGGCTGTATATTGTCACCCTGCTTACTTAACTTCTAGGCAGAGTACATCATGAGAAACGCTGGGCTGGAAGAAGCACAAGCTGGAATCAAGATTGCCGGGAGAAATATCAATAACCTCAGATATGCAGATGACACCACCCTTAAGGCAGAAAGTGAAGAGGAGCTAAAAAGCCTCTTGGTGAAACTGAAAGAGAAGAGTGAAAAAGTTGGCTTAAAGCTCAACATTCAGAAGATGAAGATCATGGCATCTGGTCCCATCACTTCATGGGAAACAGTTGGGGAAACAGTGGAAACAGTGTCAGACTTTTTTTGGGGGGGGCTCCAAAATTACTGCAGATGGTGATTGCAGCCATGAAATTAAAAGACACTTACTCCTTGGAAGGAAAGTTCTGACCAACCTAAATAGCATATTGAAAAGCAGAGACATTACTTTGCCGACTAAGGTCCATCTAGTCAAGGCTATGGTTTTTCCAGTGGTCATGTACGGATGTGAGAGTTGGACTGTGAAGAAGGTTGAGCGCCGAAGAATTGATACTTTTGAACTGTGGTGTTGGAGAAGACTCTTGAGAGTCCCTTGGACTGCAAGGAGATCCAACCAGTCCATCCTAAAGGAGATGTCCTGGGTGTTCATTGGAAGGACTGATGGTGAGGCTGAAACTCCAATACTTTGGCCACCTCATGTGAAGAGTTGACTCATTGGAGAAGACCCTGATGCTGGGAGGGATTGGGGGCAGGAGGAGAAGGGGATGACAGAGGATGAGATGGCTGGATGGCATCTCGGACTCAATGCATATGAATTTGGGTGAACTCCGGGATTTGGTGATGGACAGGGAGGCCTGGCGTGCTGTGATTCATGGGGTTGCAGAGTCAGACATGACTGAGCGACTGAACTGAAATGATTATATATATAGTAGTATGTATATGTTAATCCCAAAGATTAGACCTAAGAGATTGCCATACTAAGTAAGCCAGAGGAACACAAACATCATATGATATATATGAAACCTAGCCAAAAAAAAAAAAAAAAAGCCACATGAACTTATTTATGAAATAGAAAGAGACCCACAGACATAGGAAACAAGCTTATGGTTCCCAAAGGGGAAAGTGGGGAAGGGTGACTTAGGAGTTTACTCGGTTTGTAAAAAGAAAGCCACCCATGAGCAGACGACTGAAAAGCCAGCAGCTGGACTCTCCTCTGCTCTTCCTTTTCTTTACAGGGCAGAGAGTGAGGACAATGAGGAGTCATTCCACAGTGAAATCCACATACAGACAGTGCCACAAAACTGAAAAAGTACTTTCCAGAACAGAATGCATCCACTGTGTGGATCTAAAGTTACTACAAAAGCAATACATGCTCTTCGGGAATTTTTAAAATTGATTATAAAATAAAAATGAAATTCCTCCCCCAACACCTTCTTCCTCTTGAAATAGTCATTCCTGATAGCTTCAAATGTTTCATTCAAGCTTTGGTTCAATGTGTATGCAAATACATACATAAACTCACAGGCACAGACAGACTGAGAAACCAGATGTCAGACGAGGAAATCTGTCTTTCAAGATTCAAATAAAATTGTCTGGGGCTTCATTCCACATGTGGTGGGAAATCCACATGTGGTGGGAAATCCACATTCCTCCCAACCAGTCTGGGAATTTGGTAAGGAAATAGGGCATCATTTTTTTTCTTAGTCCTGTTTGTTTTTTTAAGCTCAGTTTTCATCTAATTAGTTCAGAAAATGATTTTTTGTTTTCCCAAACATATCAATTTTTTCCCCTTAATCCTCAGGTGCCAAAGCTGAATTATTTAGATTCTTTAGTTCATGGATTATTGTCCTCAGTGTTCCATGCTAAGCCCCCACCTGGCTGTCTTTCCCTTTATCTGTTTATCTATCTATCCAACCATTTATCCACTTATCCAATCATCATCATCCGTCTACCTATCTATCTCTCTACCTCTCTCTCCATTCATCCATTATTTTTACTTACTAAGCATTTTTCCTATTCCCTTTTCCTGTTAGTCAAATCATTACATTGTGTTTTTCTAACCTGCATCTCTTTTTCTTGGCATTGTTGTTCTCCAGTAGCTAAGTTGTATCTGACTTTTTACAACCCCATGAACAGCAGCATGCCAGGCTTCCCTGTCTTCCACTGTCTCCTGGAGTTTGCACAAACTCATATCCATTGAGTTGATGATGCCATCCATCCATCTAATCCTCTGTTTCTTGCTTCTCCTCCTGCCTTCAATCTTTTCCAGCATCAGGGTCTTTTCCAGTGAGTAAGCTCTTCACATCAGGTGGCCAAAGTATCGAAGCATCATGCCTTCCAATGAATATTCAGGTTTGATTTCCTTTAGGATTCACTGGATTGGTCTCCTTGCTGCCCAAGGGACTCTCAAGAGTCTTCTCTACTACCACAATTCACAAGCACCAATTCTTTGGTGCTTAGCCTTCTTTGTGATCCAACTCTCACATCCATACGTGGCTGTTGGAAAGACCATAGCTTTGATTATATGGACTTTTGTTGACAAACTGATGTCTCTGCTTTTTAATACCCTGTCTAGATTTGTTGAAGTTCCAGTACTTTGGACACCTAATGCTAACAGCTCACTCTTTGGAAAAGATCCTGATGCTGGGAAAGGTTGAGGGCAGGAGAAGAAGAGGGCATCAGAGAAAGGGATGGCTGGACCCCATCACTGATGCAGTGGACATGAACTTGGGCAAGCTCTGGGAGATGGTGAGGGATAGGGAGGCCTGGCGTGCTGCAGTCCGTGGGGTCTTGAAGAGTTGGACTGACTGGGTAACTGAACAACAACGAAGTAGCTATAGACAGGTTTTAACCTTAAATATCAATTTACTTTCTTCTCTATTCAGACATAGACTTATTCATTTTTCCCTTACTAAAATGAGGTCCTACAGTACATATCCTTTTCTGTATTTTTAAAATATATTTAGAAATACCTGCAAAGGAACCCAAAACTCGTGTCTAGATGGGATGTAGGGAACAGTTAGGTTCTGAAAGTTTTATCATTAGAGAGAAATGGCGTTAATTACAGATGGAACACTTAGATGAGAATGAGGCAGAAACGAACAAGTGAGCATTGCCATCAAATGAAAATCCTTTTCCACACCATTATAGTGGGGATTGCTTATTGAGGCTTTTCAATATCTAATTTACACATATTTGGGGGAAGTTTAGGTACATGGGAAGCAGGACTCTACCTAACAGTTTACAGGCAACCAGTGAGAGACAAACCAGATGAGTTCACCTGGAGCCTTGCATCATCAGATGTGCTGGCTTCAGCAATGCAGGGCCAGCTGGCAGTGCCAGGCCAGGCACAGTGGCACCTACTGTCCCCAGCAGGCAGCTCTGGTAAAATGCTGGCTGTGGCGCCTCTCCTCTTTTCTCCTGGCTCTGTTCTGCAGCTTTTTATCAAACTTGAGAGCTCCCTGTTACCTTTTTCTTGTCCCAGAGTGGATTCTAATGTAAGCACAAGCCTTGGAAATCAAGCCAGAAGGGCAAAAGTTATATGGTTATTTTCAAGACAGAAAACAATGAGAAAGAGCTAAGAAAGGAGTTAAGATCTCTGGAGTCTATATCCTGGTGCCCAGAGCATGGGCAGTAACCAGGGGCACGCCAGGATTTAGAATACAAGATTGTAACTGAAGGGAAGTGAAGTCACTCAGTCGTGTCCGACTCGTAGCGATCCCACGGACTGCAGCCCACCAGGCTCCTCCGTCCATGAGATTTTTCCAGGCAAGAGTGCTGGAGTGGGTTGCCATTGCCTTCTCCAATATTAGTAACATTTCCATACAATATAACCCGTGACTTATTACTCACTTGACAATACTCCCATGTTATTCTGTATATTCTGCCAATTCAGGAATGGTTTCCTTAGTTACTTTTGTTGTCTTATTAATTTCTTATGTCATCATATTATTCACTTTAAGATTGTAATTACGAGATGGCAATCCAGCTTCCCAGGTGGCACTAGTGGGAAAGAACCTGCCTGTCGTTGCAGGAGACAAGAGACTCAGTTTCCATTTCTGGGTCGGGAAGATGCCCTGGAGGACGAAATGGCAACCCATTCCACTATTGTTGCCTGGAGAATCCAATGGACAAAAGGAGCCTGAAGTGCTACAGTCCATGCGGTTGCAATGACTGAGCAACTAACACTAATGGAAAAATATATCCAGGACAAAAGGCAGAGACCTTTAAAGAGCATAAGAGTGAGATTTCAAGAAGGTGTGTGCCTCAGTGGAGAGAACTTGCAGTGTGAATAGAGGGAGAAGCCCTAGACATGTCCATGACTTCCCCAGCCCGCCCAGATGGAGGGCATAGATGGTTCAATCCTGATCATTTCAGTTCAGTTCAGTCGCTCAGTCGTGTCCAACCCTTTGCGACCCCATGAATCGCAGCACGCCAGGCCTCCCTGTCCATCACCAACTCCCGGAGCTCACTCAGACTCACGTCCATCGAGTCAGTGATGCCATCCAGCCATCTCATCCTCTGTCGTCCCCTTCTCCCCCTGCCCCCAATCCCTCCCAGCATCAGAGTCTTTTCCAATGAGTCTACTCTTCGCATGAGGTGGCCAAAGTACTGGAGTTTCAGCTTGAGCATCAGTCCTTCCAAAGAAATCCCAGGGCTGATCTCCTTCAGAATGGACTGGTTGGATCTCCTTGCAGTCCAAGGGACCCTCAAGAGTCTTCTCCAACACCACAGTTCAAACGCATCAATTCTTCAGCACTCAGCCCTCTTCACAGTCCAACTCTCACATCCATACATGACCACAGGAAAAAACATAGCCTTGACTAGACGGACCTTAGTCGGCAAAGTAATGTCTCTGCTTTTGAATATACTATTTAGGTTGGTCATAACTTTTCTTCCAAGGAGTAAGCGTCTTTTAATTTCATGGCTGCAGTCACCATCTGCAGTGATTTTGGAGCCCCCCCCAAAAAAAGTCAGAATTGGTTGTTGCCAAATAAGAGGGAAAAAAGGAGCTGAAGTACTTGATCCAGGATAAATTCTAAAAAGAAGGCTGTCAGGCAGGTGATGAGAGGGAAAGGAGGGTCAGAGGCATACTTGTGCTCCATTTTTCCTGCCCACCTTCTATCAACTCACTGAGTATGCCTTCCTTAGCATCAGTGAGTCATCTCCATCTTAAAACTTAACCAAACATAACTTCAATAGCGAAACATTTTACAACCATATGAATACGATGTAAAATGAAAAACGGAGAAAGATACCATTTCAACCCCATGTCTCGTTACCTTAAACGGTCATTAGGATATTGGGTATTTCAATGAGGACCTGCCCCCTGTGTCCCCTTGATCTCAAGGTTTGCTCTGCATCTGCCCGCCAAAGAGAAAACGCATCCACCAGCAGCTTCATTCTTCGCTTCAGAAACCTCCTGAAGATCACGTTGTCTGCCACAACACCCTGCTCACTCAACTCACATATAAACAACAATTATGTCTCAGGACTTCCTTCAAGAGTCGCACTGTTCGTGCCCACCATCATGAAGGCGTTGTATCACACGCACTGTCCAGACCCAGTGAGTCTCCTGCCTCCAAAGGCCCGCGTCACCCAGACCCCATGGGCCTGCGAGTGACCTGCTGACACCCTCGAATCACTACTGAGCCCCTAGCCAGGGGGTGCTCCCCCTGTCTGCAGTGAGTCCCAATAACCTTAACTTGGCTTTGCTAGCAAGATTTTGAGGGTATTCATTAAAATGGAAAATTAAAGCATTAAGCTTTGTGTTGAGTATAATTTCAATGGTGAACTTTCTGTGACCAGCAGCATTAACCCTTTTTAGCACCGTTTTCCTTTGCACTTACAGAGAGAAGAATCCTGTTTCATAAGGTGATTGTAAAAAAAAACCTACACAATGTAGGGGGCCAGGGCCTCTTGTAGCACTTTGGAAGCTGGCTGTCATTGTGATTCAGAATTGTCTTGATTTTAAGGCTGAACTGGAACTTAAGGTACTGGGGGGAGGGCTTGCTTTCTTCATTTTGTTTTTTAACCAAATTGCAAGTAACATTACAGAAATGAGTCAAGTTCATGCCCTTTGATGAAAAAGGAAATTTTATTTGTTAAAATTACTTTCAGGTAAAGAGGGCACTGGCTTTCTGGTCATTATCCTTAGCAGCTCAAGACTTGGCTCAAATTGGATTACATCTGAGTTCTTTTTCATGACATGGAGTTCTTCTAAGCCAAACTTTAGTATGTTATTCAAATGCTGAAAAATTGTTAAACAAAAATGCCCAATCTTCAAGTGTGCTTTTAATTTTAAAATTGGGAATAGAGTGTTATTAGTAACAAATTTGTGGAAGGAATGTAACAAGAAAGTCTTTCTATCCATCATTTGCAACAGAGGCATGAGAGGCTGAGAGTAATGCAAGAGTTGCTAGGCTCCCTCGAGTCTGATCTGAACTCCAGGAGCTGGTGAAGGACAGGGAAGCCTGGCGTGCTTTAGTCCACGGGGTCACAAAGAGTCAGACACGACTGAGAGACTGAACAGGTCTGATCAAGGTGCTGAACCACCCGCCAGAAGCAAGAGTGTCCAGAGCTACTCTTGCCAGCATTAGTTTGCTGCGCCCTTGCATCCTATGTCAGGGAAGGTTAAGACTTTGTGAGAGGGTTGGAAGGGGTGATAAATATCCCAAAGATTACTATCTAGAGGTCCTTGTCGGGAACGGTGACCTTCCACGCTCCCTGCCCCCATGTGGAGAATGGTGTATCTTCACCCTTCTTCACCTGAAGTCAAACGAGAGGCCTTCCAGTGTGGCTTTGCAGTTGAGGGATGCTACAACTGCTGTTGTGTGATTTATACAGGATACTCTGAAGGCAAGAGGCTTTTTACCACTCAGACTTGCCTGGTGGCAAAGTCAGCATTAACTACATTCAGGGTGCATTTTGGGGTTGGGAGGCCAAGGATGAATGTATATTTCTTCTGAACCCCAGAGGGGAAGGAAGACTTCTTACCAGGAAAAGTCCCATAACTCTAGGAGAAAGAGTTGAAATGCAAAGAGGAGAAACAAAAAATAAATCAGTACAAATGAATCCTTCCTCTGTGGGCATCCAAGCCTTATGCTGGTCTGAGAGAAACAGAGATGTTTTAAATCAGACAAGGTTTTCCAGCTTTGACACTACACTTAACTTCTCAAAGCCTGGAAAAAGAGACTATCCTTTTGTCATTATCTTCGACGATTTGAAAATCAACAACAATTTGCACAAAATTTAATATATAAGTAGAAAGAAAGATTCAATAGACCAGGTGTTCAGGGTTCTCAGAATGAAGAATAAAGCTCTACTTGGTTTTCAATATATTGAAATATTGAATCCAATTCTCTCAAAACACAGGTTTACACAGTTCATAGAGAAAAGAGAAAAAAGAAAAATCTTTGACCTACACACACAACCTAACCTTTTTTTTTTCCTTTGACTTTATTTTCATGTTAGGATGTAATTCTGAACTCACATCCCTTTGCAGAGTTTAATTATAGATGATTTGGCAGTTAAAGTATTTCTTGCACTTATCGGAAGCATTAAGGTAGATCTTGGATTATTTTTGTGCTGTTCAGAAGAAAAAGAGCAACACCTGACTCTCTGATATCATCAAGAGGTTAGGTACTGGAGAACTGGTGGAGACAGATGAGCTCTCAAGGGAAACAGGAAGAGTGACCAGCATCACTGGAGGAAAAGCAGAAGTGAGTCCATGGAAGCCATGTGAGAAACGTCTCTCATGATGAGAGAGACCGTCATGAGGAGCTGGGTTAAAGGTTGGCTGCCGTGAGGGTTAACAGAGGCCCACATCCAGTGGGAAGGGAGCCATTGGTGGGTTTGGTTGGCTGCTACTTTAGTAGAGTGGTACACGAGGGTTCTGGGTACACAAGAGTGAGTAAGGAAGACTTCTGGAAGTGAGGTAGACAGGCTGACGCACTGCCCCCTGCCTCTCCTACCCTACAACTGTACACGAGTATGTGGACCAGGAGAGAACTCGTTCCTAGTAAAGGCACAGCCGCACTCCCAGCAAAGAGGGGAACCTCAGATGCCCCCAGTGGAAAGAGAAGTCAAAGCTAAGATGACCCCCTCCTACTGGTCCAGGGCAATTCTGGAGCCTGTTTGAGTTTTCATGCTCACATCATCCAAGAGATAGGACTCAGGACATATTTGAGTTAGGGAGATAGAACCGAGATGCCTTCAGAAAGTTCTTTGTGTGAGGAGGGGACTAAAACTCTCCACTCACCAGAAAGACAGCAAGAAAGCTGTTTCTTTGGTTGGAGGAGAGCTATTTCTATGAGAATCGATCTCAAGTCAGAACCTCACATTCAACTGATAAGAAATGGAGTGGCCTGCATAGTATGAGAATCTGGAGTCTAGAGATGAACAGAAGAACGGGTCTGGTGCTGGAGAAGACTCTTGAGAGTCCCTTGGGCTACAAGGAGATCAAACCAGTCAATCCCAGAGGAAATCAACCCAGAACATTCACTGGAAGGGCTGATGCTGAAGCTGAAGCTTCAGTAATTTGGCCACCTGATGCAAAGGGCCAACTCATTGGAAAAGATCCTCATGCTGGGAAACAGCAAGGGCAGGAGGAGAAGGGGACGACAGAGGATGAGATCTTAGACAGCATCATGGACTCAGTGGACATGAATTTGAGCAAACTCCAGGAAATAGTGGAGGACAGAGGAGAATGCCATAGTCCACGGGGCCATAAGGAGTCAGACATGCTTTAGGGACCGAACAACAAGAGCAGTGTGTCTGCAGTCCAGAGTATCCTCTAAGGCCCTAAAACAAATAATAATTGGTATCAGAGGTACACTTCCCAGCCGAGGGTTTTGGGGTCTCTCCTTCATGTCAGAAACCACGTCCCCTGAATTGAGCTCACAGTAAAAGATACAGGTGATGTGGGGAAATTAATCTCTGTAAGGAAGGATCAGCACATGCAATGAATGGAGCATTCTCACTCCAGGAAATTTAAAAGATATTGGACAACCTGTTAAAGACGACTCAAAAAAAGGCATCTTTAAAATGATTACAAAACTAAAAGAAAACATGGAAATTATGAAGGAGAGGCTGGTAACTTAAAAAAAAAAAAAAGAACAAAATAAGCCTACCAGAGTTGAAAATATAGTTATTTTGAGGGAAAACTCAATGGGAAGATTCAGCAGTAGAGTAGACACAGATGATGAAAAATAGCAAGTGGAAAGACAAAAAGAAAAATCAGAATTTAGCAACAGATGAATACGACAGAGGGTGTGGAAGCATACAAGTTTAAAAGGAATGAAGACTGGAACAGGAGTCATCACAGACAGGCAGACAGACAGAGAAGGAGGAAAGGGACATGAAAATGCAGAAAAGGGAAAGAAAACCTCAGTCCACAGCCTAGCAGTTAGGAAAGGGGTAAATAAAGCTATGGTAAATAAAAATCATGAAATAAGACACAGAATTAAATGTGATAGGCATCCATCCCTAAAGGTGGATTGGATTCACCTTTCAAAGACACTCATACCCCATGATGACTTTCAACATTAAGACACAGCAGGAGAAAAGAAGCACACGGGTCAGTTTCACTTTTAGCAGTTTTATGGGGACGTTTTATCAGGTTTGACGAGAACACATTATCCATGTGTTCCAAACTGTTCCAGAGACTAGAAATGGCTGGAATAGTTGCCAACTCATTTTATAAGTTAAGTCATTGAAACGAGGAAAGGATGATATGACACGAAACATTATCTCAGAAACATAAATACAAAACTCCTAAGCCTACTATTAGCAAACGGAGTCCAACAATGGGATTAGAAGATAATGTTTTTCAGTATGATGCAGTGAAATTTATACCAATAAGGCAAGAAGAGCCGGGCTTCCATAATGGCTCATGGATAAGGAATCTGTGTCAGGAGACACGGGAAGCAAGGGGTTGATCCCTGGGTCAGGAAGATTCTCTAGAGAAAGAATTGGCAGCCCACTCCAGTATTCTTACCTGGAAATCCCATGGACGGAGGAGCCTGGTGGGCTGCAGTAATGGGGTTGCAAAGAGTCAGACAGGACCAACTAACCACTGTTCTCCACAAGCCACAGCAAACCCCACAGCAAATACTAAACCATGGGGGTATTCTCTGTAATGCTCTTCAGTGTTGGATGAAAAACACTCCTGCTCTCCCAGCTTCTATTTGTCATTTTACTGAGAGTCCCAGACACTGAAATAACAAAAGAAAAATTGAATAAGAGGTAAACAATTGGAAAAGTAGAAACCAGGAACAGTGAGTTGGTGGCTCAGGGAAATACAAATAAGCCAATGGGACAGAGCCAAGCTCTAAGAAAGATCCCTACACGTATACACACAGGAACTTGAGCTACGACCATGGTGATGCTTACAGAACAGTAAGAAGATCCCCTGGAGAAGAAAATGGCAACCCACTCCACTATTCTTGCCTGGAGAATCCCATGGCCGGAGGAGCCTGGTAGGTTATAGTCCATGGGGTCGCAAAGAGTCGGACATGACTGAGCGACTTCAAAAGAAAAAGAAAAAAGAAAGAAAGGAATAGGCCACGTAGGAAGTGGAGCGGTGACAGTTGGCTATTTGATTGGATTAAAGACTTAACTGTGATAAATGCAACTTGAAAAATTTAAAAGAGACTGTAGGAGAACATCATAACTTCAGGGTAAAGGAGCAAACCATAAGAAAAAAGAAACCAGAAAGGAAGGAAGGAGGAAAGAATGAAAGAAAGATAGATTATGGTGATTTTGTCCCTAAGTCGTGTCCAGCTTTCGCCAGCCCATGGACTGTAGCCCATCAGGCTCCTCTGTCCACATGATTTTCCAGGCAAGAATACTGGAGTGGGTTGCCTTGCCCTTCTCCAGGGGATCTTTCCAACCCAGGGATCGAACCCATCTCTCCTGCATTGCAGGCGGACTCTACTTGCTGAGCCACATGAGAAGCCTAAGATAGACAGACAGAGAGAGATCAGTTCAATTCAGTCACTCAGTCGTGTCCCACTCCTTGCGACCCAATGGACTGCAGCACGCCAGGCCTCCCTGTCCTTCACCAACTCCCAGCGTTTGCTCAGACTCATGTCCATTGAGTCGGTGATGCCATCCACCGTCTCATCCTCTGCCGTCCCCTTCTCCTCCTGCCCCCAGTCCCTCCCAGCATCAGAGTCTTTTCCAGTGAGTCAGCTCTTCACATCAGGTGGCCAAAGTACTGGAGCTTCAGCTTCAGCGTCAGCCGTCCAGTGAGTATCCAGGGCTGATCTCCTCTAGGAGGGCCTGGCTGCAGAGTGAGGAGGCAGCAGCCACGCACTTCCGATTCTTGCCTTGAGAGCCCCACGAGCGGCCTGAAAATGCTACAAGACGTGACGCTGAGCGGATACCCACGGCTAATAAACTTTTGAAAAGACAGCCAGTCTTGCTGGTAATTAGGGGAAATTTGAACGAATGTTAATGTAAACAAGATGACATATTGCTTCCTATCTCTCCAAGTGCCCGAATTTTAAGAGCAGACCAGAATAATTTTATAAAAATTCACAACTAGTTTCCAAACATGGTTAGACTCACAAACACTATCTTTGGCGGCAGGCATGACCTGGCTAACACTGAATGGTTATTAGGCAGCCTTGGTCTCCCCCAGTCCCCACTTAACACACTCCCCTGACTTGGCCTTGGCCCTCCCTGAAGCTCCAGGCCTGTTTGCTCTCTCCAGATGGTGATGAGTGACCCTCCAGGTTACATGGCCGCCTGTCCGGGGGCCTCCGGTGACTTCATTCAAAGGAGTGTCCACAGTGGGTATTTCAGGCCCTGGGGCAATCCAGTGAAGATGTCTGGAGGGCAGGTGACCCTTGGAGAAAGCCTCCTCCAGTTTTGCGTCTGTCCCCGAGACACGGCCCGGCCCCCTGCATGTGAAGACCGTCACAGCCGTCACAGACCCTCTGCAGCCCCCGAGCAGCCCTCGCCACTTGGCAAGACCCTCCGGAGCTCCCGCCCAGGCTTCCCTTCCCAGAGCCTTGCCGCCACAGGGCGAGGGGAATCTTCAGCTTTTTAGTCTGGTCTGTCTGCTTCGCTGCTCTTCTGCCAAACCCCGGCTTCCTGCTGGACACAGATTCCCCTCCTTCCCCTCGGAGTCTCTGGGGAGGCAGACTTCACCATTCACACAAGTGTAAGAGGTTCCAGGGGGAAATGATGCGAAACCTCGTGGCTAAATCTTTGGGGAGAAGTCAGGGCTTGCATTTCCTGATTCCTCCATGTGATGTTGGCCCAACAGTTATCCTTTATCTGATCCAAGTTTCTGTACTAAACTGTATGGGACGGTTTTTAATTACAGAGGCGTAGTTTTAGGGTATGACTGTTCCCAGTTTCCTTAGAACCTAGGGGTGGCCCACCAAAGGGGTGTGGGAAAATCTGGAAAAGAAGTGGCTTTGACTAGTGTCTCTATCAGGAGCCTCCCTGGGGAGCCCAAGCCCTTCCTCCCAAACTGCTCTCTTTACCCAACACGTGACTCTGCTTAATCCTCATTTTTATTGTTTATAAAAGTTTTTTTAACTAAAAAACATTTTTTTATATGGAGTATAGTTGCTTCATAATGTTCTCTTAGTTTCTGCTGTACAGCAAACTGAATCNGAGACTCGCTCCAGTATTCTTGCCTGGGAAATCCCACGGACAGAGGAGCCAGGCGGCCTGCGGTCCATGGGGCCTCAGAGAGTCGGACAAGCTGCTCCCCAGCTGCAGGCTCAGCCCTGCGTCACAGCTGCAGGCTCCGCCGCTGGCTTCTCTGCTGGCCTTGGCCCCACGGAACCGTCAAGGACCACGGATCGGGGCCCTGGGCGCCTTCCTTTGGTTTCAGCCAGTGCCTGGCCCAGGGGCTCCTGGTGTGCTTAGCAATCAAGGTGGCTGCTTCCTGGTCAGGTCAGCGTGGACTCTCTTTCTTTGTCTCCCACCGTGGAAACCCTGCCTCTCTATCTCTTTCCAGCCCATGTATTCAGCAAACTTTGAGAGCACCCAGACACGTGGCTTGGAGGCTTTCTGAAGGCCGTGGCCTGAAGCATCCCATCCTGCTGAGAATCAGGACTGAGCTCAAACACCTGGACGCTCTCTGATCTCAAAGGAGTTGTCTGGGCTTCTCCAAAGTGACCCCAAAGGAAGTCCAGGGCGGCTGGGACTGTCCGCTGACCTCAGCTTCCTGTTGCCACTGTCTCCACCTGACTCCCTTGGCAGACCCCTTCCTGCACCCGCAGATGGACCGACAGTCAGCCCGTCCCTCTGCAAAGACCCTCAAGGACTCTCTCCATTAAAAACCACCTGGGAGTGCGAAATGAGGCCAGGTTCAATGTAGGCTCTTTCTCCAGACAGCAAAACTGTAAAGAAAGCCCCTCAGAGATCTCTGAATACTGTTTTCTAGCCATTTCCTTTAAAAAAATTTCCTCTCATGCTCGGTTTAACAGGCCCCAGGAGGCCGGGCCCACGGTTCTCTCTCCCAGCTGCAAGGCCCCTCCATCTTCATCTGTTACTCTGTTCTTCTTTCCAAGCCTGTTCTCTGCATTTTCCAGTCTGCCATGTCCATGCTCACACCCTGTTTGCACAAACTGGCCTTAGGATGAGAGCCTGGCGATGTCCAGAGTGGGGCAGGAAGCCTTTCTGGGTGGTCCTGCAGAGAAACAACCGGTGATTTCCTTTGGAGTAAATAAAAAGGAGAAACCCAGAGCCAGGTTGGAGAAGGAAATGGCAACCCACTACAGTGTTCTTGCCTGGAGAATCCGTGGACAGAGGAGCCTGGCGGGCTACTGTCCATGGGGTCGCAAGAGTCGGAGATGACTTAGCAACTAAACTGCAAACTGCTACCAGAGCCAGGTCCACTGTCTGCACAGTGAGCACGATGTGAGGACCGGTCTGATTTATCTGCGTGGAGGAAGGGTGGGCCTTTGAGAGAACAGGGTGTCTGTGTGCGACCTGAGCCTCATCCAAGGCCACGGGGGTGCGCTGCTCTCTTCTCCAGGTGAGCTGCAGCTCTGAGGGTGGTCTCCCTGGCCTTCATTTAGAATCCTATCATCATTCATTTGTTGTTGGTGATGCTGTTCAGTAGCTCAGTCGTGTCCACCTCTTTGCAACTCCAAGGATTGCAGCACGCCAGGCTTCCCTGTCCTCCACCATCTCCCAGAGTTTGCTCAAACTCATGTCCATTGAGTTGGTGTTGCCATCCAACTATCTCATTCTCTGTCATCCCCTTCTCCTCCCAACTTCAGTCTTTCCCAGCATCAGGGTCTTTTCCAGTGAGTCAGTTCTTCACATCAGGTGGCCAAAGTATTGGAGTTTCAGGTTCAACATCTGTCCTTCCAATGAACACCCAGGACTGATTTCCATTAGGATAGACTGGTTGGATCGCCTTGCTTTCCAAGGGACTCTCAAGAGTCTTCTCCAACACCACAGTTCAAAAGCATCAGTTGTTTGGCTTATGTTCGTACGTGACTACTGGAAAAACCACAGCTTCAACTGTATGGACCTTTGTCTTTAATTAGACTTTGAAAAGTCCAGCTTTCTAGATTAGCCTCTGTCTTACTATCCATGTATACTTAGATGAATATGGTTGTAAATGTAGCTTTGAATACAAAAGATGCTGCAGATATGTTGTCCCCAATGGGGCCCTGAGAAATGTTTAATGACCAGTTCTCCAGGAAAACCCAAAATCACCTGATCTGAAGTGTTTGCCAATTTCCAAGGTGTCAATACCTCCATCATGGCCAGCTTTAAGCTCTTAATACAAAGTCACTGAACACAGAGCTGGGGAGACACACAGCATCACACCATCATATGTACTTAACCATTCAGATTTAGTCAAGGAATGCAGGTAATGGTAAACTGTGGTAAAATGACAAAAATGGTAAGGTGGAGAATGTATTACCTTTGTTGATAATAGCTAATTGTAAATGTATATGATTTCTTTTATAATAATGGCTGTCTTTAATAACTCCCTCATAAACCCCTGCGTTTTAGCACAGCCCTCAAGAGCCCTCTGAACTGACCGCCGTAGCTAGATCTCTGTCTCTCATCTGTAGTCAAGCCGTGCTGTCTGTCTGTCCCTGTATAAAAGCTGTACTAAAAGCCAGACTCTGCTGAGACATGGCAAGTTCTCCACGAGGCAGAGGAGAAGGATGAATATTGGGCCAAGTCAAGCGAGAAGGGGCACGGCAGGATGGCAGAGCGGCAGTCTAGAAGCAGGTTCACGGACTCCTAGGGAGGCCCGTCGTGCTCTCTGCGGCACACACAGGGCCTGCACGTGAGGCCTGAGCGTGCTGTTGTTCAGCCGCTCACTCGTGTCCACCTTTTTTGCAACCCTATGGGATGTAACCCACCAGGCTCCTCTGTCCATGGGATTTTCCAGGCAAGAAGACTGGAGTGGGCTGCCATTTCCTTCTGCAGGGGATCTTCCCGACCCAGGGATCACAGGTGGAATCTTTACCACTGAAAAGAGAGGAGGGAGGTAAAATCAGAATTCAGACTGTAGACCCTGAAGCCAGCAGCACACGGCTCCAACCATGGCCTTGCTCCCCAATGGCTGAGGGACCAGGGTCAACTGCCTGAAGCTCTCTGTGCCTCAGTTTCCTGGTCTGTAAAGCGGGGCCCCCAGTGATGAGCGCTGTTATCGAACCAACGGCAAGAACATGTACAAAGTGCTGAGCAGAAGCTCAGACCCCACGGGTCCCTCACTGTGAGCCCAGGACCTTGGGGGGCAGGCCTTCCATCCCTCTCCTTCCCACCGGCAGAGCGGCTGAGCAGGGCAGGCGAGGAGAAGAAGGGGGCCGGCACCCCTTGGTGCCCCCAGGGATGACCCCTACGCACATGTGTGTGACCCTTGTCACAGGAAGAGACCACAGGAAGCGCAGGTCACTCCAGAAGTGCTTTCCAGCCTGCACTCAATCAGTCTGGGGCGCATTGCATGACATGGATTAAGAGAACAGACTCCAGTGAAATGGGTCTGGGCCTGAGGGTGATGAGCCTCGACCTTGCTTTCTTGGTCTGTGAAATGGGTACAAGGCTTGCCCTCCTCCTGGGCTGCTTTTGAGGACTTCAGGGGTTAAATCCGCAGACCGGCAGGCTGGCCTCTGAGCCAGTGCTCATCACCGGAGCCCAGAGCTCTGTCCTTCCAGCCGGAGAGCACACACCTGGGCGACATCCAGGAGAGCAGAGGACCAGAGTAGCTGGATGTGCAGTGAAGGACCATCCCCTGGACCTGGCTGGGAGCGGCTGCTCCTGCAGAGTCGGGCCTGTGACTCACAGGCCCCACGCCCCCATGGCCCAGCCGGCAGCCGGCTTCTGATTCATGCTTTCTGTGGTGGTGGCGGGGGTGGCGGGGGTGCCGGGTGAGAACCGTCTGGACACATGGCTGCTAGGACAGATTCTCTCACTCATCTGAGCCTTTATTAACACAGAATCTGCAAACCTTCCTCTCCCACCCCAGGTCCCTCCCCAAGATGTGGTTTCAAATGCGGCTGATGGGAAGGAATTTGGCAGCTTCAAGACAGACTGGCCCAGGTGTCTGAGCAAAGGAGACCCAGGGATGCCCTATATGCTGGGCTGCAAGGGCTTTTGTAGGGCTCTGCTTTTTTCATTTTCTAATCTCCTGGGCCGTTCATTTCACACACAAACCACAGAGCATCTCTGGTCTCTGTTGACGGGGGTTCCCCTCAACAGCGTTCCATGGGGAAGGACTGTTAGAATTTTTCTCTAATTATAGAGCTTGGATTTGAGGAAACAGGAAAGCGAGGGGCCTCCCAGAGCTGCCCTCGTAAAGCTAACTGTCATTTTATCCTTGGAAAATCGTTATAGCTGGTCACTAAAATTTTCACTCTTCTGTGTACACAGCCATATAAAGAACTTTCCAGCTAAATTAAGCAGCATTCAGGGGCATTAAAAAAGGAGAAAAGGAGATTGGTGACCTCAGGAGGAGCCTAGCGCAGCCAAATGTCAGCCCAAGGGTGCTTTCCTGCAATCTCCCGCGTCAGCCTGTGAGCCATGAGCACACAGAGAACAAGCATGTTCTCCCCTCCCCAGGCTGGCTGCAGGACTGGAGGGACTCACTCACACCTCTGAGCCTCAGTTTCCTTCACTGTGAAATGGGCATGGTAATGATGCTCCCTGGGGTTGCTATGATGACCACAGGGAGCTGTCTTCAGAGAGCACTTTGCCAGGAGCCCCGCCTAAAGTAGATGCCCAGAAAGATGCTGCAGATCCTGCTACTGTGTCCAGATACCCCTTCCTGCGTGCTCCCCTTCCAGTGATCAAGATCCGATGGCAACGTTCTTGCTTTTAAATGCCAAGTGTGTGAAATCCACATCACTTGAAAAATCTCCCATCATTCTCTTACTGCAGGGCACAGCCCAGACTCCATCTTCTTCAGGGACCTCTGTTCAGCCCCACAGAAAGAATTCCTCCTGCCTCCTCCCTCCTGAAAGGCCATTGATCTGTAGTGCGAGTCATTCCCTGGAAGCACTCTGCCTCTTTTGCCTGTCACCTTGTCACAACCTTGAGCAGACATCCCTCTGGCCAAAGCCCCAGGCCTGGGTACATGCAGACCCCATGATGGGAGCTGGTCCTACCTCTCAAAGTACAGATGAGGGCCCTGTTAGGTGAGAGGCTGGGTCAGAGGTGCAGGTCAGTGGGGCCACGCCCTCCCCCAGGGCAGCTGTGAAGGGAACTGAACCAGGTGGCCAGCAGAAGGAGGACAGTGTCCAGGACGGAGGCTGGGGAGGAGAGGGGGCAGGGGGAGAGCATGGGGAGAGCCAGAGTCAGGACGGCGGGTCAGGACAGCTGGGGACACCCAGGGTCCCAGGAGGGAGTGGTGGAGGGTGCCGTCCCAGGCTTGCTTGTGTCAGCGAGTTGCTCAGTCATATCCGACGCTTGGCGACCCCGTGGACTCTAGCTCCTCTGTCCGTGGGATTTTCCAGGCAAGCATACTGGAGCGGGTTGCCATTTCCTTCTCCAGGGGATCTTCCTGACCCAGGGATCGAACCTGGGTCTCCTGCATTGTAGGCAGACGCTCTACCGCCTGAGCCACAAGGGACATCCAGGCTAGGAAATCACAGCCAGAAAACTGCAGGAGGATGTGAAATTTGCAACCAGGAAGCCACAGGGGGAAGGGGCTGCTGTGTGTGCAACTACAGGAGGGGAGTCCAGGTGAAGATCGTCTTCTAGATAGCTGGCGGTGGAGGCAAGGAAGGAAAACGAGGGGTCACTCTGTAGGCAGGGACTAGGGTTTGCCGTGCCATTGTCTTTGGTGATGGGAGACAAGCTTGTTGAAAGCATGGTGTGAGCAACCGGGTGGTTGAGGAGGGGCCGGCTGGTCCAAGGGGAGTGGATCAGCCTGGAGACAGCAAAAGTGCCCTTTCAGCCCCATCGCCTTTCCATCGGCAGGAAGGGCCTGTCCTTGCATTGCTGGGCCGTCGGCCCTACCTTCTCCGTCCAACAACATCTTACCCCTCTGCAAGGGACAGGACACGGATGTCTATATCCCTGCTCCCCTTGCACGGGGATGTTGCAACCCAACAAGGAATCCCGACGAAGGTTTTGCCGAATGGGTGGGAACCTCCAGTGGCTTCTTGGATCACTGGATCCCGTACTTAGGACCTGTTCCCTTATTTAGCAACAGCTCAAAATGCTGTCTAGTCAAGGCTATGATTTTTCCAGTAGTCATGTATGGATGTGAGAGTTGGACTATAAAGAAATCTGAGCACTTAAGAATTGATGCTTTTGAACTGTGGTGTTAGAGAAGATTCTTGAGCATCCCTTGGACTGCAAGGAGATCCAACCAGTTCATCCTAAATGAGATCAGTCCTGGGTGTTCATTGGAAGGACTGATGTTGAAGATGAAACTCCAATACTTTGGCCACCTGATACGAAGAGCTGACTCATTGGAAAAGACCCTGATGCTGGGAAAGATTGAGGGCAGGAGGAGAAAGGGACGACAGAGGATGAGATGGTTGGATGGCATCACCGACTCAATGGACATGAGTTTGCATAAATTCTGGGAGTTGGTGATGGNCTTTGGCCACCTCATGTGAAGAGTTGACTCATTGGAAAAGACTCTGATGCTGGGAGGGATTGGGGGCAGGAGGAGAAGGGGGTGACAGAGGATGAGATGGCTGGATGGCATCAAGGACTCGATGAACATGAGTCTGAGTGAACTCCAGGATTTGGTGATGGACAGGGAGGCCTGGCATGCTGCGATTCATGGGGTTGCAAAGATTCGGACACGACTCAGCGACTGAACTGAACTGAGGGTGCTGATTATTCTATTTTATTCCATTTTTTCGGCTTCTGGGTTGTGCTAGTAGTAAAGAACCTGCCTGCCAATTCAGGAGATGCAAGAGATGCAGGTTTGATCCCTGACTCAGGAAGATCCCCCAGACTATTCTTGCCCGGGAAAGCCCATGGACAGAGGAGCCTGGTGGGCTGCAGTCCATGGCATTGCAAAGAATCAGACATGACTGAGTGACTGAGCAGTAACTAACTATTCTACTTTAAGAATGCTACTTGTGATCTGTTAAACTGTTCCCGAGATCCGTCAGTAATGGAGACCCCCAGGCTGAAAGCCTGAATGATGCCTTCCCCAAAATGTCCAGATCCCTATCTCCAGAATCTGTGAGTCTTACCTTAGGTGGTAAAGGGGGATTTGCAGATATGATTAAATTAAGGCTTTTGTAATGAAAGACATTACCTTAGATTGAAAATCGGAGATATTACTCTGCCGATAAAGATCCATACAGTCAAGGCTATAGTCTTCTTAGTGGTCACATATGGTTGTAAGAGCTGGACCGTAAAGAAGGCAGAATGCCAAAGAATTGCTGCCTTTGAACTGTGGTGCTGGAGAAGACTCCTGAAAGTCCCCTGGACAGCAAGGAGATCAAACCAGTTGATCTTAAGGGAGATCAACACTGACTATTCACTGGAAGGACTGATGCTGGAGCTGAAACTCCAGTATTTTGGTCATCTGATGCAAACAGAGGACTCACTGGAAAAGTCCCTGATGCTGGGAAAGACTGAGGGCCGGAGAAGAGGTGTCAGAGGATGAGATGGCTGGACGGCATCACTGATGCAGCGAACGTGAACTTGGGTAAACTTCGGGAGGTGGTGAGGGACAGGGAGGCCTGGCGTGCTGCAGTCCATGGGCTCCAAGCAGTCCAAGCGTCAGACACGACTGAGTGTCTGAGCAACAGCAAGAAAACAGATCCTGCCCTCAGAGCTTCCAGGAGCCATCCTGCCGACACCTCGACTTCAGTCCAGTGAGACTGACTTTGGACTTCTGGCCCAGAACTGTTTGTAGCAGGTTAAGTTCGCATTGTTTTCGTTGCTACATCTTTCATAGTTTGTTACAGCAGTCCCAGAAACTAACATAGATGATGTCTGAGAACCGCAGCCAGGAACATCACTCTGGCACTTCCAGGACGCATGTGGCCTGCAGACATTGTGCTTGCACGGTTGTTTTTGCCTTCACAGGGTTTTAAAGTCTTTTTTAAATTATCGAGAACCACTTAAAATCATGATGCTTCATATGAAGATCAGAATTTCTGGCTTCTCTGTGTCTGTACGAAGTCCAAGTTCTCACATGGCAACATCTGATTTCAGCTGGCCAGAACCTTTTCCCAAACCTCCACCTTCTCTTCCAGCATACTTTTAAAAACTAATTTTTGATTCTTGTTGAGGTGGTACACTCAGATAATTGAAGGATAATAAGCAGGGCTGTAAGAATTGAAGAAAAACTAATTTTCCCATCACTCGAAACTTTCCACCCTCAGTTCATTCTTTCAGCTTTAAAAATATCTATTTCTTCTTCAATTTCTAAAAAATATTCTTGCCCATGTTTATCATGGGTACCCAACACTAGACAGTATCTTGCTACTGAGGCTCTAGAAAGGATAGAACCAGCTGTTAACCCCACTCCAATTCCACTCTTTTCTCATTTTCTCAGTGTGATGAAATCATAAAACTCGATATTCTGCCAAACCTTGTTTTCCTCTGGGGTTCCTTTTTTAAAAAATTAATTAATTTATTTTAATTGGAGGCTAATTACTTTATAGTATTGTAGTGGGTTTTGCCATACATTGACATGACAAGCTGCAGTCCATGGGCTCCCAAAGAGTGGGACATGACTGAGCGACTGAACTGACTGACTGACATGAATCAGCCACGGGTGGACATGTGTCCCCCATCCTGAAACCCCTCCCACCTCGCTCCCCATCCCATCCCTCTGGGTCGTCCCAGTGCACCGGCCCTGAGCGCCCTGTCTCATGCATCAAACCTGGACAGGCGATCTGTTTCACATATGGTAATATACATGTTTTAGTGCTATTCTCGCAAATCCTTTTTAAAATTTGATTTTGGTATCCAGTTTTCATGTAGATGATTTTCCTTAATTTTTTTCTTGGTTCTTCCCTTTCATACTAAAGAATGAGGCACGAAACAGCTGGTTGGGACCCCTGTGTGGGCACTGCCCTGAACAAACTGGGTTCTTGGTGGGCTGCAGACCTGTCTTCTCGTGTTTCTTCATGCCACTGCTCAGCGGAGGGGAGATGGTCACCAGGATGCCCACTGCATGCCAGGCACTTCCCTGGGAATTGTTCTAAGATGGAAAGGAAGGTCTTCCTTCCCTAAAAGTTCAGGAAGTAAGCGGACAGGACACTAGTATTTATGGAGAACTAACGTACTTTGCTGTAGAGCCAGCTGAGGTTGGTCCTGCCGTGTGGTCCTGCAAACGGAGACACAGTGAGGTCAGGCAGGTCGGCCAAGGTCACAGGCTCTGGAAGGTGGGGAGGGAGCAGGGGGAGGTGGAACGTCTCAGTCCCCAGGGTCAGAGCTTTTTTTGCAGAGCTATGTCACATCTCTTGCGAGGCTGAAGGAGGGCGTTCGCTATGACCGGTGTGTTCTCTCGGCAAAACTCTGTTAGCCTTTGCTTGCTTCTCTTTGTGCTCCAAGGCCAAACTGGCCTCTTACTCCACGTATCTCTTGACTTGCTACTTGTGCATTCCAGTCCCCTCTGATGAAAAGGACTTTTTTTTGGTGGAGCTCAAATCATGAACTCATTGCAAAATTCAGGCTTAAATTGAAGAAACTGTGGAAAACCACTCGATCATTCAGGTATGACCAAAATCAAGTTCCTTATGATTGTACAATGGAGGTGAGGAATGGATTCAAGGGATTAGATATGGTAGACAGAGGGCCTGAAGAACTATGGACACAGGTTCATAACATTGTATAGGAGGTGGTGACCAAAGCAATCCCCAAGAAAAAGAAACGGAAGAAGGGAAAGTGGCTGTCTGAGGAGGCCTTACAAAGAGCTGAGAAAAGAAGAGAAGCGAAGGGCAAAGGAGAAACGGAAGGAGATACCCAACTGAATCCAGAATTCCAGAGAAGAGAAAAGAGAGATAAGAAGATCTTCTAAACAAACAGAGGAAAACAATACAATGGGAAAGACTGACTATCTCCTCAAGAAAACTGGAGACACCAAGGGAGAATTTCATGCAAAGATGGACACGATAAAGGACAGGAACAGCAAGGACCTAACAGAAGCAGAAGATACTAAGAAAGGGGTGATAAAATGCGCGGAAGAACTGCACAAAAAAGACCTTAATGGCCTGGTGAGGCCGCTCACCCAGAGCCGGACATGCTGGGGTGTGACGCCAAGTGGGCACGAGGAAGCAGTACTGCAAACAAAGCCAGAGGATGTGACGGAATTCCAGCAGTGCTACTTACAATCCTAAAAGACGATGCTGTCAAGGTGCTGCACTCAATATGCCAACAAATTTCGAAAACGCAGCAGTGGCCACAGGAGTGGAAAATGTCACTTTTCACCTCCCATCCTGAAGAATGGTAAGGCCAAAGATGTTCAATCTACCCTACAACTGTGCTTGTCTCACATGCTAGCAAGGAAATGCTCAAAATCTTTCAAGCTAGGCTTCAACAATACACAAACTGAGAACTTCCAGTTGCACAAGCTGGATTTAGAAAGAGCAGAGGAACCAGAGATCAAATTTTCAACATAGAAAAAGGAAGGGAATTCCAGAAAAACATCTACTTCATCGACTACACTAAAGCCTTTGGCTGTGTGGATCACAGCCAACCGTGAAAAATTCTTAAAGAGATGGGAATACCAGACCAGCTTACCTGCTTCTTGAGAAAACTGTATGCAGCTCAGGAACAGAACCAGAAATGGAACAACGGACTGGCTCAAAATTGGGAAAGAGTACGTCAAGGCTGTATATCGTCACCCTGCTTATATAACTTCTATGCAAAGTACACTATGTGAAATGCCAGGCTGGATGACTCAAAAGCTGGAATCAAGATGGCCGGGAGAAATAACAACCTCAGATATGCAGATAATACCACCCTAATGGCAGAAATCGAAGAAGAACTAAAGAGCCTCTTGATGAGGGTGAAAAAGGAGAGTGAAAAAGCTGGCTTAGAACTCAACATTAAAAAAGTTAAGGTCATGGCATCTGGCCCCATAACATCATGGTAAATAGATGGGGGAAAAGTGGAAACAGTGACAGATTGTATTTTCGTGGTCTCCAAAATCACTGTGGATGGTGTCTGTAGCCATGAGATTAAAAGATGCTTGCTCCTTGGAATAAAAGCTATGACCAACCTAGATAGCATTTTAAAAAGCAGGGACATCACATCACTTGGCCACAAAATTCTGTACACTCAAAACGTTGCTTTTTCCAGTGTCATGTATACGCTTGATCTTAGCCAAAAGGCCGAGAAGCAGTAGTAGTCACGCATAGGTGTGAGAGCTGGACCATAAAGAAGGCTGAGCACTGAAGAAGTGGTGCTTTCGACCTGTGGTGCTGGAGAAGACTCTTGAGAGTCCCTTGGACTGCAAGGAGAGCAAACCAGTCCATCCTAAAGGAGATCAACCCTGAATTTTTATTGGAAGGACTGATGCTGAAGCTGGAGTTCCAATACTTTGGCCGCCTGATACAAAGAGCCAACTCACTGGAAAAGACCTTGATGCTGGGAAAGACTGAGGGCAGAAGAGGGTGACAGAGGATGAGGTTGGGTGGTCTCACCGACTCAATGGACATGAGTTTGAGCACGCTCTGGGAGACAGTGAATGGCAGGGAAGCCTGGTGTGCCGCAGTCCATGGGGCCACCAACAGTCAGACACGGCTGAGCCACTGAACAATAAACTCATTGGAAGGACTGATGCTGAAGCTGAAGCTCTGACACTCTGGCCACCTGTCGGGAGGCACCAGCTCCTTGGAAAGACCCTGATGCTGGAAAGGTTGAGGGCAAGAGGAGAAGGGGGCAACAGAGGATGAGAGGGTTGGATGGCATCATCAACTCGATGGGCATGACTTCAGGCCAACTCCAGGAGATAGTGGACAGGGAAGCCTGGTGTGCTGCAGTCCATGGTCTGTTAAAGAGTCAGACACAACTTAGGGACTAAACAACAAAAATATCACATCTCACTGAAAAAAGCGATGGATAAGGAAATGTTAGACAAAGTCAGGCAGGCCTTGAAGGCAGGAACAGCAAGACAGCACACGCAGAGGGAGTATTTTTCAGGAGAGAGAATCGTAGAAACTGGGAGTGGGGAGGCTGTGAGCACTGACCGATGAGGGCTTTCAGCAAGCTTGACCCTAGGGGGCAAGATTCTTGGGAGGGAGGATCCTCTTGGAACCCTGGAGCTAGAGGCCACTGGCAGAGAACATGAACAGCATCGGTGCTCAGTAAACAAAGTGAGGGGGATCCTGAAAGGAGTCAGATTCAGTGGGGAGGGGAAAGGAACAAAACTGAAACGTAGAGTTATCAGGCCTGGGGAGCCCTCTGAGGGGCCTCTCACTTCTGGAGAATTCTTTGGAGTCTAGCCTGATCTCTGGGCTTCTAGCGAGGAAGGTGGCCCAGCAGAGATGCTGGGGTGCTTGGCGCTGAGCCCCCACCTGGAGCCCACACATCCCTCTGGCACTGAGACTGACCTCCAAGTGCTCACACAGGCAGCCAGGCTCTTGGCAGCTGATTCAAATGCCCCGTGAGCCCGTGGCCTCAGTCACTGCAGGGCTGTGCTGTTTGACACTTGTTTATTTCTTCACTCGGATGAAAAGCATGTGCTGGGAGCTGCCAGCAGCCAAGTGCTGTGGACATCACTCTCCCTGTGATTTTAATTAAGGACCGTGGAGATCCCCTGGCTACATGTCCAAAGTTGGAGCTATGGACGCAAGAGCAAGGAAAATCCTGTAAATCCCAAGAGGGCCAAGTTGTGTTCCCAAGAAAAGAGGTGGGGGAATTCCTCGGCAGGCCAGAGGGTGACTTCCTGCTATCAGTGCAGGGATGTGGGTTCGATCCCAGGTTGGGAGCTAAGATCCCACAGGCTACTCAGCACGGCCAAAAAGTGGAATAAAAAATAAAATCTGTCTTTTCAAGAAAAGAAAAATGAAGGTACTTAAAGAAGAGAGGTGATCATGTAAGGTGGCAAGATGAGAGGGGATATCGCGGCAGGACAGACACGGGGCCTGCTCCTGGCATCGCCGTGGGCCAGCTCTGCGGCCTCCTGCGAGTCCTCACCTGCTCTGAGCCTCAGAGCTTCCTCACCTATAATGTGCGATAAGTCTTGCCTGCCAGGTGGAGGCGGTTGTCGTTCAGTCGCTCAGTCGTGTCCAGCCGTTTGCGACCCCATGGACTGCAGCACACCAGGCCTCCCTGTCCTTCACCATCTCCTTGAGTTTGCTCACACTCATGTCCATTGCCGTCAGTGATGCCATCCAACCCTCTCATCCTCTGTCGTCCCCTTCTCCTCCTGCCCTCAATCTTTCCCAGCATCAGGGTCTTTTCAATGAGTCAGCTCCTCACATCAGGTGGCCAGAGTATTGGAGCTTCAGCTTCAGCATCAGTCCTTCCAATGAATAGTCAGGGTTGGCTTCCATTAGGATTGACTGGTTTGATTGTGAAATTCAAATAAAGTGCCGTGCTAATCAAAGAGGGTTCTTTCTCTGCAAGGATCACTCAAGCTAACTCAGGAAGCTGGTGCCTAGAGATGGGTCTGGAGTCAGCCATCCATCTGTTCTGCTGGTCTTGGGACCACGTGATCACAGCCTCCCCACCAGGCCCCCCCTTCCATCCTCCTCTTCCTGTCAAGTGGCTCCAGTGTTGTCTGAGGACCTACTTCCTGTAAGGCCTGTACTCTGTGGCCTTTACTTGGGGCTCCCATGCTGGCCATTCCTCAAGTTTCCCAGTTTGCACCCCTAGGGAAGCACTAACTGGGCCAGGTCCTGCCCGGGAGCCGGGAGGGACAGGGTGCAGGTCACCGGCCTGTGCCTGGAGGGGCTGCCCTGGCCCCACGTCCAGCCTGTCCCAGCCTCTGGGGTGAGCTGGCATAGCTCTCGGGTCCCAGCAGCAGGTCTCACGGTGTCGGTAGGTTCCCTGGGCCGGGGCCCTGTGGGGCCAGTGGGGATTACAGCCCTGGAACTTGTAAATGGGCCCACAAAGAGGCATTTCTCTTTCTCCCTCGGGCCACAGGCTCCCAAGACAGAGGAAGGCCTTATTTTCCATGAGGACAGGTTTCCTGCCCCTCCTGGCATTTTCCGTCCTCGTACGTGTCTCTAACTCCATCTACAGAAGCTCAGGGCCCCTCAGCAGGGAGCCAGTCTAAGAAATGCAGGCTGCACTGTATTGGCGGAAAAAACACGCGCTCTGGGGCTAAGAACTGCTCTGGAAACAAATAAAGCAAGACAGAGACACCTTCCTGTGTAGGCCAGCATCTGTAACCCACGTGGCAGGACCCATGCGGTCGCCGCTGCGCCCTCGGGACAGGGCAGCTGGAGAAGTTTCTGCTTCTTCATTCTCTGGAGAATGTTCTCTCAGAACCGCCTCCCTCCAGCCCTGAGGAGAGCCCTCCCGGCTTGAGTGGCCTTGCATGTGCAGGCATGCACACAAACACCACACAAACATGCGCGGGCACACACACACACACACACACACATCACACATAATATGCACAACATACACAAACACAAATAATGCACACACAATATGCACACATGCACAGACACGTGCACACACATGTACACGCTTATCATGCATAAAATGCACGAACACAAACACACACCACACATACACAACCATTCGTTCAGTTCAGTCGCTCAGTCATGCCCAACTCTTTGCGGCCCCGTGGACTGCAGCACGCCAGGCCTCCCTGTCCTTCACCATCTCCCAGACTTTGCTCAAACTCATGTCCATTGAGTCAGTGATGCCGTCCAACCATCTCATCCTCTGTCGTCCCCTTCTCCTGCCCTCAATCTTTCCCAGCATCAGGGTCTTTTCCAGTGGGTCAGCTCTTCCCAAACATACACATGCACAAATATTCCCCAGACATAACACGCACACACACACACGTGTTCAACATATATGACATGCACACA
The DNA here is from genome assembly GCA_006410935.1 of Redunca redunca. Taxonomy (NCBI): domain Eukaryota; kingdom Metazoa; phylum Chordata; class Mammalia; order Artiodactyla; family Bovidae; genus Redunca; species Redunca redunca. Next base: position 249,159 of record SJYQ01007515.1, read on the forward strand.
CATCCATGCACAATACACATCTTGCATAACATGCACGCATACACACACACACACATGCACACACACACCCTCCAACAGCTGCCAGCCAAGTGTGGACGCTGCACGGCCAGCCCCATAGTTTATGCAATGGCTCAGACTATGACTCAGATATTCTGCACCCTGGTCCCCAGACACCCTGGAGCCCCGCCCTCACCGCAGACACCCTCTCCTCTCAGGAGTTTCCACGTTCACTTCAGCAAAAGCCTGGTAGCTGATCTGTTTACTTTCCGATGCCCCTGTGACTCAACTTGTTCCTCCAGCGGCAAAGAAAAGTCAGAGGAGCTAAGCATAAACATTTGTGTTCGGGGACCTCACTGCCTTCCTGCTCCTGATCTCTGTCTAAGTGTTATCCAGAAGTCAGTGTAGTGTACTAAAGAACGTTCTTCTCACTTTCTTTTGCCCAATGTGAAGCTAGAGCTCACAGTTCTAAAGAATAACTAATAGGCTTAAAAGCTTCTGCTTGAGTCTCCATGTGGTTCTAGAAGGTCCTTCTGCCTCCTCAGAGTTCCTGTGGGTGGTCAGCATGGAAGATGTCATGTGAGTCAGTGAGCTCACTTCCTTATTTCACCTTTGTTTATTCTGGAATCTTCCTGTGATGCCAGCTGTCAGCGAAAGAACCATGAAAACACAGAAAACACATGATGGGATCCATCGAGAGGGTTAAGGGCACGGGCATTGGTGTTTCCTCTGCAGCCTCTCTGAGCCTCAATTTTCCCATCTGTAAACTGGGGACATGCATGCTGCATCCCAGTGTGGTTGTCAAGATTGCACAAGGCAGTCTGCGTGGGTACTTAGCACACAGCCCAGGCTTGAGCCCAGAGCTTGAGAATTCCTACTAAACGCTTACACTGAGAAAATATGTATTTTCTCACACATTGATTAGAGTGCTTTCAGTTCAATTCAGTTCAGTCGCTCAGTCGTGTCCGAATCTTTGCAACCCCATGAATCGCAGCATGCCAGGCCTCCCTGTCCATCACCATCTCCTGGAGTTCACTCAGACTCACATCCATCGAGTCCGTGATGCCATCCAGCCNGGTTCCATCCCTGGGTTGGGAAGATCCCCTGGAGAAGGGAAAGGCTATCCACTCCGGTATTCTGGCCTGGAGAATTCCACGGACTGAAACTAACACAATATTGTAAATTAACTATACCCCAACATAAAGTCAATATAAGATAGCAATTTTTTAAAAGAATTAGAGATTGTTAGGTAACCCATACCTTTCAGAAATATTTCTTTTATATAGTTGTAGATGATTATTTTGGAGAAGGCAGTGGCACCCCACTCCAGTACTCTTGCCTGGAAAATCCCGTGGACGGAGGAGCCTAGTGGGCTGCAGTCCATGGGGTTGCTAAGAGTCAGACAAGACTGAGTGACTTCACTTTCATGCATTGGAGAAGGAAATGGCAACCCACTCCAGTGTTCTTGCCTGGAGGATCCCAGGGATGGGGGAGTCTGGTGGGCTGCCATCTATGGGGTCGCACAGAGTCAGACACGACTGAAGCGACTTAGCAGCAGCAGCAGCAGCAAATAATTATTTATCACAGTACAACTATACTGTGAATAAAAATGGAATTACTAATTAAAAAAGAACAACTCAGATTTCAAATCATTCTAACTTACACAGAATATCAGAGTAAGAATGCAAGAGTAAAGATATATTACTTTTGATAATTTAAGTGGAATTTGCCTATGGAACCCACTGGTCATGACTAACATGTTATCACTCACACACACATTGGTCTTGCACACTGTGGGAAAGATCACTCCCGGTTCTGTAATACCGTGACTCAACGACGTGAACACCCTGAACAGGGCCAGGAAGAGCACCGAGCTGTCTCTAACAAGATGGAAAGCCCACAGTTTGTCCCCGGGACTCAGCCCATGCTTCTCACTGTCAGTAGCTGAGGTTAAACCTGGTCGTTGGTGAGGAAGAACAAGAGGACTGTGAAACCTCCTGCTTCCCTCGTGGAGTGACCGTGGTGTGCAACCTCTGTCTCGTGGGCATTCGTGTGAAGACTACAGGGCTTATAACGTTTATATAAAGTCCGTGAGCTGAAATGGCTCATCTTGCAACAGAGACGATGACCAACAGAAACCTTCCAGTTCTCAGGAAAGACTGGAGTTAATGCCGAAAGCAAACAGTTGTCATAACAGGAATGCAGTAACACTCTGGTAAAGCTCCTGCATCATCTATTCCAGAGGTCTGCAAACTTTGTAAAGGGCCAGATAGTAAATATCCTAGGCTCAAGGGCCCAGACAGTCTTTGTCAAAACAACTCAACTCTGCTGGTGCAGAGCCAACCCATCATTAAAGTAACTGGTATCAAACTTACCTTCCCACCATAAATAACCTGGTAGGTCAGACAGTAGAGAATCTGCCTGCAATGCAAGAGACCTGGGTTCAGTCCCTGGGTGGGGAAGATCCCCTGGAGATGGGAATGGCTACCTGGTCCAGTATTCTTTTTTATTTATTTATTTATTTATTTTTAATTTTTATTCTAACTTCAGTTTACTTTACATTACTGTATTGGTTTTGCCAAACATTGACATTAATTCACCACGAGTGTACATGCGTTCCCAAACACGAATCCCCTCCCATCTCCCACCCCATACCATCTCTCTGGGTCCTCTCCTTGCACCAGTCCCAAGCATCCTGCATCCTGTATCGGACATCGACTGGCGATTCGTTTCTTACATGATAGTATACATGTTTCAATGCCATTCTCCCATCTCATCCCACCCTCTCCCTCCCTCTCTCCCCCAGAGTCCAAAAGTTCACTCTCCAGTATTCTTGCCTGGAGAATTTCATGGACAGAGGAGCCTGGCGGGCTACAGTCCATGGGTCGCAGAAAGTCAGACATGACTGAGAAAGCCAGACACTACTAACATTTGGTGAAAATACGTGAAACAATTGCTTTTAAGTAGCAAATGCTGGGCAGTGCAGTGTTCGAATCTCTGATAGAAGATAAATAAAGTAAGCTCTACCGTCACCCTAGTTTTCTGCCTGTTTATGAGCAGATCTGACCATGGGGCTGAGAGGGAGGCCTAACCATGGTGGTCTTGCTGGGTTGAGAAGTAAGAGGTCAGAATCAGGCAAGATGAAGTGGCCAGAATTTACTGTCCAGGTGCTGGTGGGGAGGCAGCTCCCTTGAGTCTTAGACTGAATGCTTGTTGCTGTTCAGTCACTAAGTTGTGTCCGACTCTTCATGGCCCATTGGACTGCAGAATGCCAAGCTTCCCTGTCCTTCACTATCTCCTAGAGTATGGTCAGATTCAAGTCAGTTGAGTCTGTGATGCTCTCTAACCATCTTATATTCTGCCACCCCCTTCTCCTTTCACCTTCAATCTTTTCCAGCTTCAGCGTCTTTCCCAATAGGTCAGCTCTTCACATCAGGTGGCCAGATTATTAGAGCTTCAGCTTCAGCATCAGTCCTTCCAATGAATATTCAGCATTGATTTCCTTTAGGATCAAATGGTTGGATCTCCTTGCAGTCTAAGGGACTCTCAAGAGTCTTTTCCAACACCACAGTTCAAAAGCATCAATTCTCTGGTGCTCAGCCTTGGGTCTCACTCTCACATCTGCACATGACCACTGGAAAAACCATAGCTTTGACTAGACGGACTTCTGTCAGCAAAGATGCCTCTGCTTCTTAATATGCTGTCTGGGTTTGTCATGGCTTTCCTTCCCAGGAGCAAGTGCCTTTGAATTTCATGGCTACAGTCACTGTCTGTAGTGATTTTGGAGCCCAAGAAAATAAAGTCTGTCACTGCTTCCACTTTTTACCCTTCTATTTGCCATGATGTGATGAGACCAGATGCCATTATCTTAGATTGAATGCTAAGCTGTACATTTATAAGTAAAACACTTAAGGAAGAAATATAATAATTCTACATAAATTCATAAGAGGAAGGAACATGAAAACTTTTATGAACCAGCATAATCCCAACATGAATACTATGCAAAGACATTACCAGGAAACTACAGAATATCCCTCATAAACATAGAAGCAAAAATTCTTAATAAAATGTCATTAAACCAAACATAGCAATACATATAAAAGGATAATATATCATGACCAAGCGATCAGGAATGCTTGGTTTAATATTCCAATATGAATCAGTGTAATTCATCACTTTAACAGAACCAAGTAGGAATAAACGCATATGACGCTGCTGCTGCTGAGTCGCTTCAGTCGTATCTGACTCTGTGCGACCCCACAGACGGCAGCCCACCAGGCTCCTCTGTCCCTGGGATTCTCCAGGCAAGAACACTGGAGTGGGTTGCTATTTCCTTCTCCAATGCATGCATGCATGCTAAGTCGCTTCAGTCGTGTCCGACTCTGCGCGACCCCATGGAGAGCAGCCTACCAGACCCCTCCATCCACAGGATTCTCTAGGCAAGAATACTGGAGTGGGTTGCCATTTCCTTCTCCAAAACACATATGATCAACAAGATAAATATAGGCAAAAAAGCTTGACACAATTCAGTCCATTGTTGATAAAAATTCTCAGTAAACTAAAAATAGAAGATGATTTTATCAATCCAGTAAAGAGCATCTGTGAAAATATTTACAGCCAGCACTGTATCTAGTGGCGAGAGACTGACTGCTTTCCCTGTACGAGCAGAGACAGGTAAGGATTCCCACTCTAACCGTTTCTGTCCAATACTTCTATAGGCTCTGTCCAGTGCATTCAGATGAGAGAGGAGAAAAAAATTACAATATTGTGTTGGCCAAAATGTCCCTTTGGGTTTTTTCATAAGATAATACAAAAGACCTGAAAGAACTTTTTGGCCAACCGAATGCATGTAAGTAGGAAAGGAAGCGGGCTTTCCCGGCGGCTCAGTGGAAAAGAATCCACCTGCAGTGTGGGAGATGTAGGTTCCATCCCTGGCAACCCACTCCAGCTTTGTTGACTGGAGAATCCAGTGGGCAGAGGAGCCTGGAAATCTGCAGTACATAGGGTCACAAAGAGTCAGACACAACTGAGGTGACTTAGCACACACACACACAGATAAAGAAGAAGTTAAATAGGATTTTTCCCCCACAGAAGACACGATTATATACACGAAAACTCCTAAGAATTCTCCCCCAAAAGCCACTAAAACTAATTAGTGAATTTAGCAAGGGTGCAGGATATAAGTAAATATTTCTACATAGTAATAATAACAGCAACAGAAAAGGAAAATAAAAAATGTCATGTACACTATCAGGCAAAATCTTGAAATCCCTGGGGATTATTTTAAGGAACTATAAGATCTGTACACTGAAAACTGAAAGACATTGCTGAGAAACTTTTAAAAAGACATGAGTCATAGCACGCTCATAAATTAGAGGCTTCAGTCCCCTCAGATTTGTCAAGTTTATAGATTTGACAGAGTCTCGATCAAAATCTCGCCAGGATTTTTGGTGGGAATTGACAAGTTTATTTTCAAATTATTATGGACATGCAAATATACCAGAAATGCCAAAACAATTTTGAAAAATAGAAAGTTGAAGACTTACACTGCATGGAGACTTACTACACAGCTACAGTGATAAAGACAGAGCGTTGCTTGGGTAAGTGTATCCATAACAATGAATAGAACAAAAGGTGTACAGAAATAGGCCCAGACATTTAGGATCAACTGATTTTTGACAAAGTAGCTAGATAATTCAATGAGAAAAGCATGATCTTTTCAACAAATGGTCCTGGAACAGTTTGATATCCATATGGTGAAAAACTAACCTTGACTCTTACCTCAGAGCATACACAAAGCCTAATATGAAGGCCAAAGATATATACACGAAAGCCAAAACTGCAAAGCTTCTAGAAGAAAAAGTAGGAGAAAATCTTCAATGAAGTAGGCAAAAATTTTTTATATAGGACTCACTCAAAAAGCATTCATCACAAGAGGAAAAGTTCGGTTAGGTGAACTCATCAAAATTAAAAGTCACTGGAAGACTTTTAGGAAAATAAAAAGGCAAGTCAGAGACTTGGAGAGAATAGTCTCAAAACGTACTTGGCAGAGCACTTATTTCCAGAACAAATAAAGAAATCTTATGATTAATAACCAGAAGGTCAGCAATCCAATAGGGTATGAGGTGAGCACTTTGAGCAGACATTTTACAGAAGAAGATACAATCCGCGTGGCCAATAAGCGCGTGAAAAGGTGTTCAACACCAGGAGCACCTCCAGCCATCAAGGAAACAAGAGTGAAAAGCCCCAGGAGACACCACTGCAAACTCAGCCGAAGAGCCACGTCAGAAACTGGCAGCGCGGAGGCCACAGTCGGTGCCCAGGCGGTAGAGGGAGACGCAACCCTGAGGGAGGTCCTCACACTCCCGTCCTGGAGCCCGGGGCTCTGGAGTGTCCCTGACGCTGTCCCTCTCGCCCTTTCTGTGGATTCCTGGGTGGGTCCTTCAGCAACCAGAGAAGCCAGAACACAGGACTGAAGCTCTGGGCCCTCCCAGAGTGGCTCATTCCTACCTTTGTACCCCTCGGGTATGACTCCCATGCCTGTTGTCCCCACACCCAAAGGCCTCTGATCACAGTTTTCCAGGGCCCTTGGGGATCGCTGACAAATTTCAAGCTCATCATAAGACTCCTGGGTTCAACAAGATCTCCCTTATTTTTAAAAAATTCCTTGTAAAAGTGAGAGATGAGCAAGCTTGTCACTTCCTGAGTTTCTAGAACATCTAAAACCAATAAAATTCAACTGGTTAGAGGTTGGCAAAACATGAACAGGGATTGCCAAGCTCCTTGGCTTTATTTTGAAGCCTGTATTTACTTAGAAAGAATATATATTTTCTGATATTCTATTTTCTACTGTGTTTCTCTTTAGGTCTTACAAAATGATCTTATAAGTTATTGAGTTTCCAAGAGGCTCTTAGAGTTTGTGAAGGAGGACAATTAAGATAATTGCATTTTAAGCATTGTCTTCCCTAGAAACCCTATGACTCAACAAATCCTACACCAGGCAACAGCAGCCGTCCCTTCCCACACCGCAGGAATCTGGTGTACAAAAGGAAGCTGAGTGTGGAAACAATAAGCACATTCGACATAGAAATTAGAAGCTCATGTGTGTCTTCAGGGAGTTCCCACAAGAGGGAAAATATGAATAGAGTACAGACGTTTTTCCCAAGAGAAAAGACCAGGCTGCGGGATTAAAGTAAGATTTGGGTGTTCTTTAGGGAAACTAAAGACCAGAAAGCCAGCAGCTATCCAGTCTGAAACTACAATAAACCAAACTGGTATTCCGCTTCCCCTAGCTTCATGCATAGTTCAGAAATATTCCAGAAAAAACAGACGAGGAGTTAGGGGATCTTTTGGTATACATGTAGACTAGTGAGTTCTTTTAAATTGTGATTTTCTTCCCATCTATTACCTTTCAATGTTTGTGAATGTAAAAATACAACTCAAATCAACTTTACAAGTTGGTGAGAAAATGAAATATCAGTTACACTCGATAAACCAGGGGGATTGATCAGACAAGATTATACAAAATAAGCCACAGACCCTTGAAGGCAAGAATGAAGGCAGATCTCAGCCTTTTCCTGATTTGCATCTCTGGTTCTGGGCTTAGAGCCAGAAGTGGAGGTCAAGGTCATGGGCCAACCTAGGAACTCTATCATGCCAAGTCATCAATGAAAGTGCTGTATAACAGACACACAGACATTTAAGACAGATGTATAAGGCACACAGACTCATATGACAGAGAGAGACAGACAGACAGGTAAGACAGATGGGAGGAGAAGCAGAGGGGCTTTCCTGACTAATCAGTACCTGCTCCACCCAAACTCCCAGTCCCTAGGGCTTTCGAGAAGACAAGGTGTTCTTTCTCTTTACGACAAAGACTGGAGTTTTTATTTAGTGGTTCCACACTCTGGCGATGTTTAGACACCAAGATGAACAAAAGCGCCTTGGAGTAAATATCCCATCTAGACCCCACGTGTGGACAGGGTCTTGGTGGAGCTCTGTAGCACACAAGGGGCCCTCAAGTCCACAGCTTCATCTCCTGTGATCATCAGCTACTAGGAAGGCTTAACATTTGGGCAGCTCCTCAAGTCCAAGTTTGAGAAAAGGTAAGGGCTCTTCTCACCCTAGAATCCAGCCTCCCCATCCCAGGAAAGGAGGACCTTTGAGTCTGTGGACAGAGTAGAGCAGATTGCCCTCCCAGTGTGTGCAGGCTGGATCCGATTCCTCGAAAGCCTGAACCAAAGGGCAGCCTAAGAGAGAATGCACTCAGCTCTGGCTGGCTTGCTGGTCTTCTCCTGCCCTTGGACTCAAGCTCAGACTGGAACTCATGCCATCAGCTCTCCTGTGACTCCAAGTGAGATGTGGGGCCTCTCGGCCTCCATACGGACCATACAGACCTTTGTTGGGAGAGCAATGTCTCTGCTTTGCGACACACTGTCTAGGTTTGCCATCGCTTTGATATAGTCAAGGCTGTGGTCTTCCCAGTGGTCATGTACGGTTGTAAGAGCTGTATCATAAAGGAGGCTGAACGCCAAAGAATTGATGCCTTCAAACTGTGGTGCTGGAGAAGACTCCTGTAAGTCCCTTGGATAGCAAGGAGATCAAGCCAGTCAATCTTAAGGGAGATCAACCCTGAATATTCTCTGGAAGGACTGATGCTGAGGCTGAAGTATTATAGCCATCTGATGTGAACAGGTGACTCACTGGAAAAGCCTTTGATGCTGGGAAAGATTGAGGGCAGAAGGAGAAGAGGGCATCAGAGGAGGAGAGGGCTGGATGGCATCACTGATACAATGAACAGGAACTTGGGCAAACACTGGGAGATGGTGATGGACAGGGAGGCTGGCATGCTTGGGTTGCAAAGAGTCAGACACAGCTGGGCAAGCAACAACAACAGCTTCCAGAACCAGAGCCCCATGTGCCAGTTCCTTGTTACATACATTAATCTCATCCAGAAAAATCCTCACAGACATACCCAGAAATAATATTTAACTAGACATCTGGGCAAGCTGGTGCTCAAGCCGACACATGAGATTAACCATCACATTACATTCCCCACCTTTGGTCCCCTGCAGTTACTATCTTGTCTTTCTGCTCTGTTTACAAGTAAACTTGCCCAAATCGTCGTCACTCAGCATCCCCATTTTCTCATAACAAAACATCCATGCATCAATATATCCTACTGGATTTGTTTCTGAGAGAACCCGTCATAAACAAGTGTGCGTAAAGGATTTGTACTGGTGGTGGTTTTCTTTGGTGGTGATGGTGATCTTGGGGGTGCTTTTAAAGATGAGAGTGGCGTGAAATGATTAAAAGAAGACAATGAAAACGACATGCTAACGATACAGCAGAGGATGAAAATCAATATGAAGTGAGGCTGAGAATGGAGAGGTCGGATGGGCTCCAAAGAGGCTGCCTACAGTGAGAACAGGGGCCCTCCCTCAGTGTACCGGGAAAGGAGGAGGGCGGGGTAGAAGAAGGTAGGTGGGAATGATGACGCAGGTGAGAGCACTCCACCTGTTCGCTTCTACTTTCTCCAGGAAGGAGGAGGCAAAGTGATGTGTCGAGAGTTAGGGACTGTCTGGGGCCAGAGACTTGAGACGAGTTGAAACCATAAATCTGACAGAGGGAGATTCCGTCCACACATTCCTGGAGCCGGGGTTTCCACCTCCCTCAAAGCCACAGATCACAGGCGAATATGCCATTAATCCCCATGGCCAGGTTTTTATTAAGTGCAAGGAATTTGCAATGTGATATAAATTTTATAAATTCTTGAATTGTTCTCTGCTGTATCTGCTTGTCACGCTGCCTCAGGAGCCCAGCCAAGGTTTTGTTCTTGTGAACATTTCCAGACAGTCTTTATCAAGCTAGGAGTCTGGCAAGGCAGGTCCACCTCTGTTCACACATGGGGCAGGCAAGATTGGTTTCTGACTGACAGCAGTTTTTGACAAAAGAGGGATGTGGGCTGCGCTCTCGATTTCTAAGAAGAGCAGTAACGTGCCAGTCTGTGTGTCCCAAAGTCACGTCAATATTCATGCATATTTGTTTCATTGCACACACCCTTTCTCAGTGTGGTTGGGGCCCTTCCACAGAGAGGTGGGCTCTGGTTTCTCCCCTTAGGTCTGGGCAGGGACTTGTGACCTCCCTGAGAGGTGCCGTCTGACAGATTCTGACGATACATGATTTCCTGTGCCAAGTCATAGGATGTATGAAGTCATAGACTTCCCAAGTGGCTCAGTGGTAAAGAATCTGTCTGCCAATGCAGGAGACACAAGAGACGTGGATTCCAACCGTGGGTGGGGAAGATCCCTTGGAGGAGGGCATGGCAGCCCACTCCAGCATTCTTGCCTGGGAAACCCCACAGACAGAGGAGCCTGGTGGGCTGCAGTCCATGGCATCACAGAGAGTGGGACGTGGCTGAGCGACTGAGCACGCACGGACCCTCACAAGAAAAGAGACAGACACCACACTGTCCTGTCTCCCCAACCTTCCGCTTCTCCTCCTTCCCACCCCACTCTTTCTCCCCTCCTCTCTCTCTCTCTCTCAATGTCAGGATGTTCATCTCTGAACTCCAGACACCATTATCTGAGGAAGCCCAAGCCAGACAGAGACCCACACAGAGAAAGATGAGCCCTCTCTCAAGAGCCAGCACCAAATTGCTAACCGCACGAAGGAGCCGCCTTGGAAGTGAGTCCTCCAGCCCCAGGCCAGCCTTCACTGACTGTGATCCTAGCTGACACCTGTCTTTGCAGCCTCACAGAAGAGCAAAGCTGCTCCTGGATTCCTGATCCACAGAAAACCATGTGAGAACGTAGTTCATCCTTGTTTTCAGACAGTGAGTGTTGGGGACTTTATTTCGCAGCATCAGGTGATTATAGCAAACAACTCGCATAAAGTCAGCAAGTCTTGGTTGACCATCTACCTCTGTCAGAGTTCTTGGTGCCCAGTATGCGGTCCAGGGGAAATAGTTCAGGGTATTTGCTTTATAAATACAGCCACACAGCATGCGAGTGTGCTAAGTCGCTTCAGTCGTCTCCAACTCTTTGAGCCTGTGGACTGTAGCCCACCAGACCCCTCTGTCCCTGGGATTCCCCAGGCAAGAATACTGGAGTGGGCGGCCATGCCCTCCTCCAGGGGATCTTCCTGACCCAGGGATAGAACCTGTGCCTCTTAAGTCTCCTGGATTAGCAGGCAGGTTCTTTACCACTAGCGCCATCTGAGAAGCCCACTGCCACACAGAGTCCTCACCAAATCCCCATGTGTCAAGTGCTGAGATCAGACCTGTTTTACAGATGAGGAAACCGAGGCCCCAAAGTCACAAAGCTGGCAACCGGGAGGCCCAGGACAAGAACCTTTGCCTCTGGGATGACCGTCACAGTCTCCAAAGATATTCCTTCTCTTTGCCTCAGCCTCCTTAGGTCCACCGGGCCCATCTCTGCTCACAGGTAAAGGATGGCGGTGCCACCAACTAAGGGGAGACCAGCCTGTGATTCAGGCCAAGTGGCCCCCAGCTAATACCTCCAGCTTCCAGGCCACTAACTGCCTTGCTGCTGGTCCTCCTGCCGAGATGGTTGCTCTGACTTCAGGGCCTTTGCGTCTAAATACAGACCCAGTGGACGGTGGGAGGAAGAGGCTGGGCTCCGCTGGAGGCTGTGTTGCAGAGAAACATGATGCTTCTTCTCGGTGTCTGCTTCCGGCAGCGGAACCTGCTCCCACCCGCTTCTCCCAGCTTCCTGCCGCCTTGCACCCCCCGGGCCCGGGGCCACTGTGCTTGAGGCTCTCTGGTGGCCTCTGCAGGGAGGCCCTCACTTTCTTCCCAGGGAAGGTTTTCCAAAGTATGTGCAGTTACACCGATCCGTCCATTTTTCCATCCAATCGTCAACTTCATTCCTTAAAGACGCATCCTGAAGTTTCTCACCTGCGAATATCAACCTTCCTGGTTTCCCAGTGTTGATCCACCTCTCTGCACTCTTCTTACGTTCGTTCCATTAGTTTCCATGGGAATTTTGGAGAAAGAAATCTGACTGAGGGGCCTGCCATCTTGAACCAGATATTGAAGATTTTCAGTGGTAAGGACACTGCTGCAGAGTGACTTAGTCCAGGATTCAGAGCTGGATGTGGGCAGCCCTGAGCCAGAGGAGGCTGGAGGCTGGAGGGGGATGCACAGGCCCTTTGGACCTCATACTTTTGCCCCTTGGTTGTTCTCTTAGAAGCACATGAAGACTTAGCTGCAGAAAGCCCAGCATGTGCCTGAGGTTAGAAACACTAGGTCTCCCAATGACTTTTGCCTTTCCGCTCTCATTAGAAAGGGTGCACAGTGATGAAGACTAAGCATTCTCTGTCCTGAAGGTGCACTTTTCCCACTCCCTGCTGAGGGCTCTGGCCAACAGCAGTTCCCTTAAACAAGGAGAAGGTGGCCCGTGGGGCTGAAGTCAGTGGCGGTCGCCTTGGGGAGGGCTGTGGACCTGATGTTCCAGTTGGGAACGTTCAGCTCAGTCTCCCATCCACCTGAATCCACTGGAACCTATGCGTCAGGTGGAACAGCATCTATGGACCAGCAAGGAGGCCTCCTGGGAACTGGCATGACTTTGTGGGGGCCATGGTCTGTGAAGTCCTGGTGCACGGGGGCCAGAGCCCTGCCCTGGGAGACCCGGTCTACCCAGATCCAGGACTGGAGGCTGCATCCCTGACCCGCTGGTCATGCCCTCTGTTCTCGACATCTGCTGCTCCTCCCAGCCCTGGTCTCCACAACCATACACGGAGACCCTAGCACCACCCAGGCCGGCTCAAAGGGCTGTGGTTTGTCTGGCCTTGGTAGTTTTCTGGACAACATGTGTTATGCTCCCCACAGGTCTTGCTAGGACCGTTTTGGACAAATGGCTGGTTTGGAGGGCTTGAGGCTGAGTCCATGCTCCTTGGCCCTGCTCTCAGAGCTTGAATCTCAGACCCAGGGAAGGACCTTCTGTTGGGAGCCCCTCTTCATGGATCACAGCCTTGCCGTGATGAAGGGGCTTGTGTAACTCCTTGAAGCTATGAGCCATGCCGGGCAGGGCCACTCAAGATGGATGAGTCATAGTAATGAGTTCTGACAAAAGTCTGGTCCATCGGGGGAGGGAATGGCAAACCACTTCACTATTCTTGCCGTAAGAATCCCATGAACAGTACTAAAAGGCAAAATGATATGACACCGGAAGATGAGCCTCCCAGGTCCAAAGGTATCTAATATGCTACTGGGCAAGAGCAGAGGACAATTACTAATATCTCCAGACACAGTGAAGCAGCTGGGCCAAAGCAGAAATGATGCTCAGTTGTGGATGTGTCTGGGGGTGAAAGCGAAGAGGAACTAAAGAGGCTCTTGATGAGGGTGAAAGAGGAGAGTGAGAAAGCTGGCTTAAAACTCAACATTCAAAAAACTAAGATCATGGCATCTGATCTCATCACCTCGTGGCAAACAGAATGGGAAAAAGTGGAAACAGTGACAGATTTTATTTCCTTGGGCTCCAAAATCACTGTAGATGGTGACTGCAGACATGAAATTAAAAGACGCTTGATCGTTGGAAGGAAAGCTATGACAAGCCTAGACATCGTATTCAAAAGCAGAGACATTACTTTGCCAACTAAGGTCCATCTAGTCAAGGCTATGGTTTTTCCAGTGGTCATGTATGGAGGTGAGAGTTGGACTGTGAGGAAAGCTGAGCGCCGAAGAATTGATGCTTTTGAACTGTGGTGTTGGAGAAGACTCTTGAGAGTCCCTTGGACTGCAAGGAGATCCAACCAGTCCATCCTAAAGGAAATCAGTCTTGAATATTCATTGGAAGGATTGATGCTGAAGCTCTAATACTTTGGCTACCTGATGTGAAGAGCCAACTCACTGGAAAAGACCCTAATGCTGGGAAAGATAGAAGGCAAAAGGAGAATCGGGTGGCAGAGGATGAGATGGTGAGATAACATCACTAACTCAGTGGACATTAATTTGAGAAAACTCCAAGTAACAGTGGAAGACAGAGGAGCCTGGAGTGCTGCGGTCCATGGAGTCCTAAGGACTGGATACAACTTAGGGACTGAGCAGCAGCAGCTCGCCATACTCCAGGGATCACTCTTAGTGTCTCACATGAATGCTTCTTTTCATTCTGATACAATATTATGAGGCAGGAACTATTATCATTCTCCAGTTTTATTCAGATAAACAGAGACAGTAACCTCAGGAAGGTTAAGGGTCACGCCCAATGTCACTCATCCAGAGAGGATGGGCCGGCACAGCCCTCGTCCTGGCCCACACAGGCCCGCATAAGGCTGGAGGGGCTCGGGAGGGGTTTCTTTTAAGGTCTGTGACGTGTTTCCCAAACACACAGATAAAGCAAACTGTCCTTTCTAGAGTCATAGGATTCTAGGTCACTTTTTCTCTTCTTTAGTTTCCAAATATCCCATTAAAATTTTAAAATTTAATAGAGTTAATAGTAAGGGCCTGGGGGCTTTCCTGGGGGCTCGCTGATGGGGAATCTGCCTTCCATTGCAGGGTTCAAGCCCTGGTCCAGAAAGATCCCACAAGCCAAGGAACACCTGAGCCTATGCCTCCCGGGAGCTGCAGCTGCTGAAGTCCCCGCGCCCTAGAGCCCGCGCCCCGCAACAGGAGACGCCGCCGCAGCGCGAAGCCCGCGAACCGCAGATCCAGAGCAGCCCCTGCTGCCCCCAACCGGAGAAAAGCTCGCCCAGCACTCAAGACCCGGCACAGCCAAAAATGAATAAATAACATTTAAAAACCAGTAAAGGCCTCCATGAGCCCCAGTTCCTTTGCGCGTGCCCGGAGATTGCAGAGCAGATTTCTGCACACTTTGGTGATGGACGCACCCTTGTGCTGGCGAATGAGAACTATGGTTCTCGGTCCCAGTGACTGTGCCTGTGCCTGTGTGAGTGTGTGTGTGTGTGTGTGTGTGCGCGCGTGAGTGCTTGAGTGTGTGTGCCTGCATGCGTACTGGGTGAGCATAGGAGCTGGATTTGGGGTTATTTATTTTGGAAAGACTTTCCAGATGATTCTGCTAGTCACATCCATTTTGCTTGAGAATGATTCGTTTAACTTTATTTTTACCATTAGAATTAACCTTCAATGCCACTATAACTAATTCTACTAGCTGAACCCATCCACTTGTTCTTACTACAAATGAAAAACCTTATGTTTCATTTTCCCCAGCCTGTTATCAAAGTCACTTGTGCTCTTTCAGGAATATTTAAAAGATACAAAGGAAGCAGAAAGAAAAAATATATATAAGAAGCACCATCACCACTATTTATACTTCGGTATAAATGTCCTCTTGGTCTTTTAAACACACGTAAATGATAACATGTCTGTGTTCAGTACAAACAAATAACTAACCCAGTATCTTTCTTTTCAAACTTAATATGTCATAAATCCTTTCCTTTTTACTAATGTATTGGGAAATCTGCTTAAAGGCTTTTTAGTATTCTATCAAGAGCATTTGCAATAATTTTTTCACCTATCCTATGACTGGATATTTCAGGGATTTTCCTCCCTCAAGTTTATTATTATAAAAATGCTGAAATGAATCTATGCCTGTTTTTTTAATTGGTTTGCTTTCAAGAGAAGAAATTATTGACTAAAAGAATATGAATACTTTTCAGTCTTAAAGTGTGTTGCAAAATTTATTTCAAAAATTTTCAGAATGATTTATTTTCTCTCCTACTGGAGAAAATAGTGCATTAAAGTGCCTGTTTACACACCCACTCTCTGGCTTTGGGTGATCTGAAGCACAGAGGAAAAAACCAACAACTTGCTCTTTTAAAACCAACTTCACATACAAGATGCCCATTGTGGATCAAAATGCCCATCCACATATTTCAACAGGGAATCTCCCTCCCAAGCCACAGGTTTATAGTATTTGAATCTGGTGAACTGAAGCAAATATGAGAAAAAAGCAAAACAAACAAACAAACAAAAAACTATGTTGAGCTGCTATTTAAATGATCCTAAATTTTACTGGTGAAAACAGTTTTCTCTCTGCATGACTCATCCATCGCTTTGCTCCCTAAAAGGTGTGGTTGAGAGACAGAACTGAACTTCAGGCACAAGTTCAGATGGACTACAGGGCTTTCAGACCCTGAACCTGAGGTCACCTGGGGACGTCAGCCAGCCTGCCTGCCAGCCAGGCTGTGGGACAGAAGCTCCCATCCAGACAGAAGGGATCCCATCCAGATCCCTTAGGAACTGTCAAATTTGTCAAACATTCTTCACTCTTTACATGCGATGCACGAAGCAGGGTGGGAAAGAGTAGTCAGAAGTATTGAATGCCTCCTCCAACAGGAGGAGGTAAAACATAGCTTCAGTAAAGGAAATTGACACCATCTCAGTTCAGTTCAGTCGCTCAGTCATGTCTGACTCTTTTCGACCCCATGGACTGCAGCACACTAGGCTTCTCTGCCCATCACTAACTCCCAGAGCTTGCTCAAACTCATGTCCACTGAGTCAGTGATGTCATCCAACCATCTCATCCTCTGTCGTCCCCTTCTCCTCCTACCTTCAGTTTTTTCTAGCATCAGGGTCTTTTCCAAGGAGTTGGCTCTTTGCAATAGGTGTCCAAAGTATTGGAGCTTCAGCCTCAGCATCAGTCCTTCCAGTGAATATTCAGGACTGATTTCCTTTAAGATTGACTTATGGGATCTCCTTGCAGTCCAAAGGACTCTCAAGAATCTTCTCCAACACCGCAGTTTAAAAGCAGCAGTTCTTCAGCACTCAGCTTTCCTTATGGTCCAACTCTCACATCCACACATGAGTACTGGAAAAACCATAGCTTTGACTAGGTGGACCTTTATCGGCAAAGTAATTTCTCTGTTTTTAATATGCTGTCTAGGTTTGTCATAGTTTTTCTTCCAAGCAGCAAGTGTCTTTTAATTTTGTGGCTGCAGTCACCATCCGTGGTGATTTTGGAGCTCAAGAGAATGAAGTCTCACACTGTTTCCTTTGTTTCCCCAGCTATCTGCCATGAAGTTATGGGACCAGATGCCATGATCTTAGTTTTTTGAATGCTGAGTTTTAAGCCACCTTTTCCACTCTCCTCTTTTGCTTTAATTTTTTCAAGTGAGACCTCATCTCCCCTAAGAAAAAAGTTACGTGGCTGTGCTGCATCTTAGCTGTGACGCCCTGGATCCGGAGCTGCCCCACTCAGTGTCTTCTGTTAACAGTTGCGGCAAGCAGGATCCAGCTCCCTGAGCGGCGCTGAATCTAGGCCCCTGCATTGAGAGTGTGGAGCTCTACTGGACTGCCAGGGAAGCCCTGAGACCAGGTGACTAAATCTGGGATAAACTGGACAATAAAAAAATTACCTGGTAATCATGGATTAAAGTCCCTAGAATAAATTAAATACCCAAGAGTCCATACTATTAAAAAGAACAGAACAAAGAAAGTACAGTTCTTACGATGAAATTCCAATTAATACATGTGGAAAGAATGATGAAAATAGAAGTGGGCCCTTATTTGAGTAACACATACGATTAATTGTTGTAGTCAAAAAGCATCCAATGGAAAGCAAATTTGGTGAGTGAAAAGTGTGATGAGAAATGGGTGCTTACATAGTCGCGGTGTAACTCCCCACCAGATACTTAATTCAAAGGGAGATATGCTAACAACAGAAAGCAATCTGGCAAAGACCACTTTAACCAAGTCAAAGTGACCATTAGCAGTAATGAGACAAATGGCCCTCGGGTACTACTGTTATAATGCACGGAGAAAGGCATAGCATTTCTTATGGGGCATCCCTGAGAAAAATTACATAACATCAGTCTCATCATGAGAAAACATCAGGCTAATTCAAACAGAGAGACAGTCTAAAAACTAGTGGGTGCCTAAAGTTCTTCACTTGCATTGAGGTCATAAAAGACAGACTGAGGAAGTGTTGTTTAGTGGCCAAGCGGTGTCTGACTCTCGAGACTCCATGGACTGTAGCCCACCAGGCTCCTCTGCCCATGGAATTTCCCGGGGCAAGAATACTGGAGTGGGTGGGCATTTCCCTCTCCAGGGGATCTTCCTGACCCAGGGATCAAACCCACATCTGCTGCTTGGCAGATGGATTCTTTACTGCTGAGCCACCTGAGAAGCTCATTAATAGTGTTATGTCAACATTAATTTCCTGGGGTTGATAGCTGTACTACAGCTTATGTCAGAATATTTGAAGAAACTGGAAGGACAGAGTATACTAGAATTTCTGTATTATTTTTGCAATTGTACGTCTGAAATTCTTTCAAAAAAAGTTTAAAAAAAAAGGCATGCTTTTATAGGGTTTCAAAACTTTTCATTGGGAATTTCATTTATAAATCACTTATTGAAATTGTAACAATACTTAAACCTTCATTAGGTCGTGTCACTTTCTCTCTTTAAACAAACTAGCAACATAGAGCTTAGGGGAATAAAATGAGCTAGGAAAGGAACTATTTTATTTTTTAATTAAAACATAGTTGATTTACAATACTGTGTTAATTCCAAGGGTGCAGCAAAGTGATTCAGTTGGAGACATACTCTCTTTCAGATTCAGGAACTGTATTTTAGTGTTGAGCAGTAGAGCCAATAGCTAATAGGCATCAAAAAAAAAAAAAACTCAACACGTTGACTCTTAAGAGGTTAAGTTGAACTGATTATAGAAATCCTTGATATGCTGTGTTGTGCTAAGTCATTTCAGTCGTGTCCAACTCTTTGCGACCCTATGGACTATATAGCCTACAAGGCTCCTCTGTCCTTGGGGTTCTCCTGGCAGGAAGACTGGAGTGGGTTGCCATGGCCTCCTCGAGTGGGTCTTCCTGGCCCAGGGACTGAGCCTGGTCTCTCCGTTCTCCTGCACTGGCAGGCAGGCTCTACTCCTAGTGCCACCTGGGAAGCCCTCCTGACATGCCGCTGCTGCTGCTAAGCCGCTTCAGTCATGTCCGACTCTGTGCCACACCACAGACGGCAGCCCACCAGGCTCTGCCACCCCTGGGATTCTCCAGGCAAGAACACTGGAGTGGGTGGGCATTTCCTTCTCCAATGCATGAAAGTGAAAAGTGAAAGGGAAGTCGCTCAGTCGTGTCCAACCCTCAGCGACTCCATGGACTGCAGCCTTCCAGGCTCCTCCGTCCATGGGATTTTCCAGGCAAGAGTGCTGGAGTGGGGTGCCATCGCCTTCTCCACTTGACATGCTACCTTGATTTAAAAAGAACTCCAACTAGCCTTGATAGGAATACATTAGCAGAGACTAATTGAGAATCTCCCCAAAGCATACATTTAGTCAAGGCATTTTCAGAGACATACCTTGGATTTCCTGCAGCTGAATTAAGCAGCAGGTCAATTAGCTATTCCAATTGAAGGCCAGCTTCAGTTTCATGGATAATTAAGCCAGAGCTAGCGGATCACTCAAGTAAGATGTAAACTGTTGATCATTTCAGAATGAGATAATTAAGGGAACCCTCCAGTTGACTACGGGTTGTCAGAAACTGAAGGAATAGTCAGGATTTTAATTACATTTAATCCCTACCTCTCTGAATTTAAATCCTGCCTGCATTTAAAACTACAGATGATTTCCATCACAAAGCTTCCACTAAATCTTCTCATTCAGGGCGACATTCTAACCTTCTGTAATTTTTATATTCTTTACCAAATTCCCACAAAGATGATCTAACAGAATAACGGAAAATTCTCCATGATTACTGGGAACTAGGAAAAGGTAACCATCCAAATTCCTAAATTCAGTCCATGGGGTTACAAAGAGTCGGACACAACTTAGCAACTGAACAAAAACAACCAGAAAAAAATAACATAAGGGAAAAGGTGAACCATCCCACCATTTACATGTTCCAGAGGGGACTGGGAATTATGGTGGTTGGGTGCATGGGGACTGAATTTCAGCCCTGCTGAAGCCTGATCTGGGGCAACCTCAGCCTATAATACCTGCCTAGAGAGAGGTGGCGGAGAAGGCAATGGCACCCTACTCCAGTACTCTTGCCTGGAAAATCCCATGGACGGAGGAGCCTGGAAGGCTGCAGTCCATGGAGTCGCTGAGGGTTGGACACAACTGAGCGACTTCCCTTTCACTTTTCACTTTCATGCATTGGAGAAGGAAATGCCCACCCACTCCAGTGTCTTGCCTGGAGAATCACAGGGATGGGCAAGCCTGGTGGGCTGCCGTCTGTGGTGTGGCACAGAGTCGGACACGACTGAAGGGACAGCAGCAGCAGAGAGAGGTGGGGGGTGGGGGCAGCTCCCTGCACAGAACAGAAAATTCTGCTGCATCAGCTCCTGCTGATCTTTGTCAGCTGGCAGTGGGAGTTAAAGACTCAGAGGCCCCAGCCAGCTGGTGGCCCCTTGGGAGGGAGAGTGTCCCCACCAGAAGACTTGCTAGGTTTGTGCCACCTTCCATTACCTGCAGTTTCTACCTTTCATATCAAACTACATTAAATCTACTGAAAAGAGAGACCAAGAATTCTGAAATTTTCCTTTTTTTTAATCTGGAATACGTTTCTCTCTCTCAGGATAAAATAAATAAATAAAAAAGCATTGAAAACTCACTAGTTTCTGCAGATGAAAAGATGAAACCAGTTGGTCTATTCAGGGAAATTGAGTCTCCATGAAAGAGAGGCATTTTAAGAAATGAGAAAGTTTTAAAAAAAAGAAGCCAAAGCTAAGAAATTTGAAATATATATTGTAAATGAGCTATGAGGAAGTATTTTTTTCTTCATGATCAATTTACTGGTGTAACTGGAGACAAAGAGCATTTTCAAAGTATTATATACCCCGCTAAACTACCAATAAATAATAAAGGCAAAATGAAGACTTGGTAACATTCAAGAAACCAGAATATCGTCCTCCATATGTCCCAAAATGCGCTCGGAATTTGTTGTTGTTTTTCAATTGCTAAGTCATGTCTGACACCCTGTGACCCCACGGACAGCAGCACGTCAAGCTTCCCTGTCCTTCACTGTCTCCTGGAATTCCCTCAAATTCATGTCCATTGAGTCAGTGATACCATCCAACCGTCTCATCCTCTGTCGCCCCCTTCTCCTCCTACCTTCAGTCTTTCCCAGCATCAGGGTCCTTTCCAATAAGTCAGATCTTCACATCACGTGGCCAAAGTACTGGAGTTTCAGCTTCAACATCAGTCTTTCCAATGAGTATTCAGGGCTTATTTCCTTTAGGATTGACTGGTTTGACCTCCTTACTGTCCAAGGGCTTCTCAAGGAGTCTTCTCCAGCACCATAGTTCAAAAACATCAATTCTTCAGCACTTAGCCTTTGTGATGGTCCAACTGTCACATCCAGTAGTACATGGCTACAGGAAAAACCATAACTTTGACTATATGGACCTTTGTTGGAAAAGCATTTTGGAATAAAAATCCAACAAAATCAAAGAGGGATCCGAGGGGGGAACAATTCAAGAATCAATGGGAATAAACCAGAAGTACAATGAAAAGAAACTCCAGGTACTAACATAAAGACTAATGACATATGGAGGGCGAAAATGCAACCCATACCATAAGAAGGTATACATGCATTCAGTCAGTTCAGTCACTAAGCCGTGTCTGACTCTTTGCAACCCCATGAATTGCAGCATGCCAGGCCTCCCTGTCCATCACCAACTCCCAGAGTTCACTCAGACTCATGTCCATTGAGTCCGTGATGCCATCCAGCCATCTCATCCTCTGTCGTCCCCTTCTCCTCCTGCCCCCAATCCCTCCCAGCATCACAGTCTTTTCCAATGAGTCAACTCTTCGCATGAGGTGGCCAAAGTATTGGAGTTTCAGCTTTAGCATCATTCCTTCCAAAGATCACCCAGGACTGGTCTCCTTCAGAATGGACTGGTTGGATCTCCTTGTAGTCCAAGGGACTCTGAAGAGTCTTCTCCAACACCACAGTTCAAAACCATCAATTCTTCGGCGCTCAGCTTTCTTCATGGTCCAACTCATACATACATGATTACTGAAAAACTACAGCTTTGACTATAAGAACCTTTGTTGGGAAAGTAATATCTCTGTTTTTTAATATGCTGTCTAGGTTGGTCGTAGCTTTTCTTCCAAAGAGCAAGTGTTGTCTAATTTCACAGCTGCAGTCACCATCTGCAGTGATTTTGGAGCCCAAGAAAATAGTCTGTCACTGTTTCCCTTGTTTCCCCATCTATTTGCCATGAAGTGATGGGACCAGATGCCATGANGTTTCAGCTTTAGCATCATTCCTTCCAAAGATCATCCAGGACTGGTCTCCTTCAGAATGGACTCGTTGGATCTCCTTGCAGTCCAAGGGACTCTCAAGAGTCTTCTCCAACACCACAGTTCAAAAGCATCAATTCTTCGGCGCTCAGCTTTCTTCACGGTCCAACTCACATCCATACATGACCACAGGAAAAACCATGGCCTTGACTAGACGGACCTTAGTCAGCAAAGTAATGTCTCTGCTTTTGAATATGCTATCTAGGTTGGTCATAACTTTCCTTCCAAGGAGTGTCTTTTTTAATTTCATGGCTGCAATCACCATCTGCAGTGATTTTGGAGCCCCAAAAAAGAAAGTCTGACACTGTTTCCACTGTTCCCCATCTATTCCCCATGAAGTGATGGGACCAGATGCCATGTTCTTCGTTTTCTGAATGTTGAGCTTTAAGCCAACTTTTTCACTCTCCTCTTTCACTTTCATCATATATCTAAAAAGGGCGCATCCTTGGAACATATGTGAAGCTCTTAAAGTCAATACTAAGTAAGAAACCAATCCAACAGTAAGATGGACAAAAAATTTGGCAAAAAATGATATGCAATGACCAATAAATATATGAAAAGATACTCAACTTCATTGGTCCTTTGCCCAAATCAAAAACACTGTGAAGTTTCTTTACACTGTGAAGAATAAATCAAATAATATTTTTTAAAACACACAATACTAAGTGCTAATGAGGGTGTAAAAGAACTATAACTTTTATACACAGCTCATGGGAGTGTAAATTGGTAAAAAAAAAAAAAAAAAAAACACTTTGAAAAGCTCCATGAGTTAAACAGAAACCCTTGTATCAAGAATTTGGAATTCCAGATCTTGGCTCTCCTTGCTGTTTACCAGGAGTGTGTGCATTGGGAACTCCTCAATTGGGAACCAAGAAGCCTGGTGTAGGGACACCAGCAAGAAGCAGATGGCACGCTCAGGCTGCTTAATAAGTGGATGATGAACAAGCAGGACCCTCACTCCCAGGCTGCCACCTGTGGGCTAAGCCTTTAGCTGAAGTCCAATTCCCCTCCTCCAGCAATATGTCTCATCACACCCAGGGAATCCAGGCTGCCCACTGAAATCTCAGCTTTAGACTCCACTGCATTGCAGATCCCACTTTCACTAGGGGGCGCTGTAATGGTTCCGCTGGAATTGAGGCTACTATCATTTTGGGCTCCCCGTGCCAGTGGCCAGCAGGCAGAGAAAGGAATTACTCTAGAACTGACACCTAGAGCCACAGTGTTCCTTGTGGTGGGGCTGTCCTGTGCATTGTGGTCAGCATTCCCGACCTCTGTGACCTCCACCGCCAAAGGTGACAACCCAAAGTGTCTCCAGACATTGCCTAACGAATCTTGGGGGCCAAAGTTGTTCCTGGTTGAGAATCACTGACTTAGGTTTCCATCCTCAGCTGTGGGGACGTCCAGGTTTTGGACATTAGTTGTGACAATCACACAATTTCACTGGCTTTTATGATCTCCTGCTCTACTGAGAAGCGAATCCAGGCAAGGTTAGGGTTCCAGGTCAAAGGTCTCAAAATGGCTTTCATGTCCAAGGCTACTTTCTCAGACAACCGCAGGCCCTTCCCAGCTCGAAAGGTGGTTTTTCCTGTAAGATACATAAAAGACAAGGTTTATGCTTTCTAATACCTTTTTAAAATATTTGAGACCACTTTGGTATTGAGGAAAGAGAATGGGCTAGAATCAGAGGGCAGGTAGAACCTGGGCTGAGTCATCGCCACCGTGTAGGGTTGAGCTTCTGGCGGTGGGGGACAATTTCCTTAGACTGCGGATCAGTACCCGGCCCTATGAGCTTCTCAGCAGGAGCGAACGGCCTCACACTTGTAAAGCATCAGAAAAGCCTCACCTGATGCTTCTCTCCTGGTTGAGGTTGGGCTTCTATTAATAGTTGCCCCTTTTCTCCTTTTAACATGCTGTTTCTCCCTCTCATCATAGTGGGTGAGAAACAGCTCAGGGCTGGCCAGCCGCCGCATCAAGTCTCACTCGTGCTTTTGAACCAGGAAGAACGGCAGCTCCACACACCTGAGGCAGAGTGTGAGGCCTTCATCAGCATCTCCTGAGTCGCCGTGGAGCGACCCCCAAGGGTGCGGACGGGGGTGGCGCGCTGAGAAAGCAGGCTTTGCGAAGCCTCGGGATCCATGTAGCCCAGGTCGGCCAGTGATTGCCATCTTGGCCCCACTTTTGTAGAGTTGACTTAAGTCAGGAGCCAACTGAAGAGCCTTGTTTCAGGGTCTGTTCGTGAGAAAGCTGTTTGGGACAGGCCAAGGGGAGTCAGGGAGCTAGAACATACGTGTGCAGGTAACACATACATGATACACACAGGAACACACGTGCAGTCTCACACACACTCAAGTTTCTCATACTGACGTATACACTTACACATGGGTGTACACTGAGCACACTCAAGTTTCTCCCACACACTTTGCACTTACACATAGGTGTACACACAGGCTCACACACATATAGCTTCTCACACACACACACGCTTCCTCATGCTCACACAAGGCTAACACGCATTTACACACTCACTGACCCACACGCAGACTCTCTCTCATGCTGTTGGGCCACGCGCCACAGGCCTGCAGGCCTGGCACTGCCCAGTCGCCAGGCTGAAGAAAGAGCCCACAGACAGTGACAAGAACCTCGAGTGTCTGCTGGACGGGGCTCCTCACACGCCTGGAGCTGAGCCCCTGAAGCGACTCCCCAGTGAGGCCAGCATGCGGCAGGCAGGACCCGGCAGCAGTCTTCACCCCTCGGGGCAGCGGGAGAGGCAGGCTGACTTCCATAGATGGAACTGACGTCAGGAGGGCGCCTCGGCTGTCATGGAAACCAGCAGCTGGGTCACATCCCCCAGGTTAAGCATCATGGCAGTGGGGCAGGGAGCAGCGTTTCGCCCAAAATGAACTAGCCGGTGGAGCCATCTGGCCTCGGGGTTAGAATTGGCTGGGGCTGGGGGCAGGCTTGTTCCTGCCTGTAGGAGCAGGTGGAGCAGGGGCTAGGTGGGAAGGGGTGTACAGAGAGCCACAGAACGGCCAGGCCTAGTGGCCTGAGCGGGCACGCACTCCCACACTCCCACGCAGCTCGCCGCCCATCAACACCCAGCTCCCTCTTCCCGCTGTGACTCAGGGCTCCCATGATGGGCTTGGCACTGGGCTCGCTCCGTCCTCCAGCCGCCTCATCCCGTGATGAGTCACAAGCCTCGTGTTTGTGTCCCCACTTGGAGGAGCTGGGCTTCGTCCAGGTGTTCTTTTGGGCAGCAGGGGACGTGCGGAGGAGGAGGGTGGGAGAAAAGCAAGGTCACTCTGGACCAGGGATGGAGTGACGAGTTGTGAGCAGAGGAGATGCCCACTGGCGCCCAGCCTGGGGGCCTCCAGGGGCCCCGCCCGCAGCGGGAGAAGAGGCCAGGGGCAGGGGGCCGCCTGCTCCCCACCCAAGGAGGAGGCAGCCTGCCTCCCGCAGGAGCCGGGTGAGATGCTGTGGGGAAGTCTGGCGTGGAAGGGTGCCTGCCCCCGCCCACCCCTCCCCGGCCCCGCTGAGTGAGCTCAGTTAGAGCAGCTTTAGAGACGCTTTGCTTTGAGCTGACGTGGCATTCAGAAAAATCCCAGCGAACAGGACGTTTTAGTAAATAAATGTGCTCTCTTGAGATTCAGGCGGGCCTTTATCTGAGAGATGTCGGTAAGGATCAGGAGGAGCTGAGGAACAGTAATGCTGTCTTGTTTCTTCAGGGTAGTGGTTAATACTTTTTTTTTTTTAAGGCAAAAGGCAAAGAAGAATATTTTAGCCGCCAGAAATGCATGAACTTAGGAAACTGCTTCTCTAAGGAGCTTAGATCCCGTGACTCACAGAGGGCCAAATGCAGCTGAGACGCCTTTCCCAGCAGACCATCTGTGCCACATGTGGAGGCCTTCTGAGTGAACCTGGCAGGCGTTCCTCCTCAGCCTAATGAGCAGGGAGGCCTCCCACCAGGCTCAAGGTTCAAGGGGAAGGAGCCCCGGTAAAGGCCTCTTCGAGGGGTGCGGAAACCAGCTCCACAGCCCCGCTTTTCCTTCAGGAACTACAGGAAACAAAACCCAGATCGCTCAGAACAGGAGTGGGCTCAAAACGGGAACTGAGGCTACGCGCCCAGGCGCTCACCTGGAATGGCTCAGAGTGGCTGCGGAGGGCTTGGAGTTGGGGTCTTCGTGGGACCCTGGGCTCAGATTTCATTCAGGGAGTGCCTGAAAACCAGACTCAGGCCTGACTCCAGAGTGGATGGGGTGCGGGGCACCTAGGGGTCCTGGACCGGCCTCGGGTCTCCCCCAGTACAGGGGATTGGCAGGGGCAGGGGGCAGGCTGAGGGTCGACCCTCCTGGCCAGGGGCTGGCCTGGGGCCGGGTGCTCCACACCTATGTCCCCTGCAGACGCAGACAGCAGGCACGTGCCCTGTCTGCACGCAGCTGCATGACCTGCAGAAACCCTGCAGCCGTGCAGAGCCTGGTTCAAAGCCCAGGTGGGCACAGGGCCCCTCAGCAGCCGCTGCATGACCTGCAGAAACCCTGCAGCCGTGCAGAGCCTGGTTCAAAGCCCAGGTGGGCACAGGGCCCCTCAGCAGCCCTGAAAGTGAGCCTGAGGCGGGGCCTCCGCGAACCCAGGAGGGAAGCCGGGTGGGCTGTCTGGGTGGCACCTTCGGGCCGGGCCTCCCCTGGTGCTGCCCCACGCCCTGTCCAGGGAGGGCACCCATGTGGGGGGTGCTTGGGTGGGACCCACAGCAAAGGGTGCGTNATGGCTCAGAGTGGCTGCGGAGGGCTTGGAGTTGGGGTCTTCGTGGGACCCTGGGCTCAGATTTCATTCAGGGAGTGCCTGAAAACCAGACTCAGGCCTGACTCCAGAGTGGGTGGGGTGCGGGGCACCTAGGGGTCCTGGACCGGCCTCGGGTCTCCCCCAGTACAGGGGATTGGCAGGGGCAGGGGGCAGGCCGAGGGTCGACCCTCCTGGCCAGGGGCTGGCCTGGGGCCGGGTGCTCCACACCTATGTCCCCTGCAGATGCAGACAGCAGGCACGTGCCCTGTCTGCACGCAGCTGCATGACCTGCAGAAACCCTGCAGCCGTGCAGAGCCTGGTTCAAAGCCCAGGTGGGCACAGGGCCCCTCAGCAGCCCTGAAAGTGAGCCTGAGGCGGGGCCTCCGCGAACCCAGGAGGGAAGCCGGGTGGGCTGTCTGGGTGGCACCTTCGGGCCGGGCCTCCCCTGGTGCTGCCCCACGCCCTGTCCAGGGAGGGCACCCATGTGGGGGGTGCTTGGGTGGGACCCACAGCAAAGGGTGCGTGGGAAGAAAAGGAAGGAGACGGGTGAAGGGAGTTTTGGTGAATCGTGTCTGCTATCCTTCCACTTTTAGGGGGTGATCTTAAGCGTGTATTTACACACATAGCATATTGTGTCATGCACACACAGGGACTCCCCAGGTGGCGCAGTGGTAAAGAACCCGCCTGTGAATGCAGGAGATACTGGAGACAAGGGTTCGATCCCTGGGCCGGGAAGATCCCCTGGAGGAGGGCATGGCAACCCACTCCAGTACTCTTGCCTGGAGAAGCCCACGGACAGAGGACCTGTTGAGCTACAGCCCACAGGGCCACAAAGAGTCAGACACGGCCGAGTGACTGAGCGTGCGCGAGCGTCACCATATACTTGAGTTTAAATGAGTTTTAAATGTGGACGATGCCAGAGTGGGTCAAGGGCTACACTGCAGACTTTAAAGAAGTAAGATCCTCTTCCTGGTAGAGAAATTTACTCAATTAGACAAAAATGCTGGCTCTTTTTCTTAAAATGTTGAGGAGACACATTTTTGAGCTTGGGCCTTTTAAAAAATTCTCACTTTTTGAAGCGCTGCAAAATTCCTTTCCGGGGATTGACATTAAGCATATTTAGTCTGTTAAAATTCACAATCCTATTATGATGTTAGAAAACAGACTAAGTGCTTAGTGACCCTCCTACCTCTTGTCTAGACCAAACCAGACACAGAAAACGGCCACAAAATAATTGAGTCAGTCTAAACCGATGCTTCTTAACAATGGAAAAACCTTCGACTCTTTGTGTTTTTAATTACAGGATGGGTTCATAAATGCCAAAGCTTCTAAGTATATTTTGAAGTTAACTGAATGATTAATTTCTCCAAGATAGCTTCTACTCCCCTGTCAGCAAAGAGGCTGAGGGAGCTGAGGACCTTGGTCCCAACCAGTACTGATGTCTGGGAACGGGTTTG
The DNA here is from genome assembly GCA_006410935.1 of Redunca redunca. Taxonomy (NCBI): domain Eukaryota; kingdom Metazoa; phylum Chordata; class Mammalia; order Artiodactyla; family Bovidae; genus Redunca; species Redunca redunca. The sequence continues at coordinate 277,624 of SJYQ01007515.1, forward strand.
CTTCTGTCGTTGGGGTCTGGTTTCTCTAATAAATGAAGGACTAGTGGGTCACAGAGAGAAAGGGGGAGAGGACGCTGTCCCAGGGGCCAGGTTGTGGTGACTTGGATGAACAAAACTAAGGCTGGTTGTAGCCAAGCTCCATAAAAAGTGGACAACAGGGCAGGGGGGCGTGACCCCTCAGAAGCGCATGCAGCACGCCAGCTCTGTTTTGCCAGTGTTCTCAGCCGCTGAGTCATGTCCGACTCTTTTGCGGCCCCATGGACCATAGCCTACTAGACTCCTCTGTCCCTGGGGATTCTCCAGGCAGGAACACTGGAGTGGGTTGCCATTTCCTCCTCCAGGGCATCTTCCTGATCCAGGGATTGAACCCACGTCTCCTGCATTAGTAGGCGGATTCTTTACCTGGCACCAACTGGGAAGCCCCTATTTTGCAAATGTCCCCAAAACAAACACGAACACCCAGCATCCTAACAGTCTGACTTAGATGGAAAAACAGAGTTCTCACTCCAGGCAGGTGCCCCTTTCTCTCCTGTGCTATGAGAGGAGAAAGCTTTCTGGCGCCTACCAGGCTGAGCAGGCTGAGTGAGGCCCACGGTGTGACGGGCACCCAGCCCCAGGAGGACCCACATGGTGACTCCACATTCACGTGTCAGCTCTTGGCCCTCCCTGGTGGCTCAGTGGTAGAGAAGCTGCTCGCACTGCAGGAGACGTGGGGTTGATCCCTGGGCAGGGAAGATCCCCTGGAGAAGGAAAAGAACAACCCACTCTAGTAATCTTGCCTGGGAAATCCCATGGACAGAGACTGGCGGGCTGCAGTCTATGGGGCTGCAAACAGTCAGACCTGACTTAGCGACTGAGCATGACCTCTTCACTATGCATTGCCCTCTTCCAGATACTTTTCGAGCCCTTCCCCTGAACTCCTTTGGGATAGCCTATCTCCCTATTGGACTCCTACCCTAAAACGTGACTACCGAGGACAAGCATTTCCTGGCTGTGGCTTGACAATGACTGGTCTCTCAGGCAACTGACAACTGTGGGGCTTCTGTCCTTGTAAGCCCCCGACTCTTTTTCTTCCCCGGAACACTTTTTGGGTGTTACCCAAATCTGTGTTTCTCAAGCCGCAATTGCAATCAAGCGCTCTGTTCTCTCACCATGTACACCAGGACGCAGAACACTGAGCACCAGGGCTGACATGGCTGTACTCGACGGCAGAGACACCTGAGGTCCCCACGCCACAAAGCTCTCTCTCCACAGAGCGAGCACCCACCCTGCCCAATGGCAGGCTTCCATTTAGTCCGTCTGAATGGGGGTTCCTAGGCGATGCCTGACTTGTGGTCCAGGGAACACACTTTGAGAACCAGGGCTTTAGGGACCCACCCCCACCATGAATATGACTTTCCACAGCTGAGAATTTGATGAAACGTGGAGTTAACTTTCTGACGAGAGCAGGGTGCTCTTACACCCTGTGCTGCAGTTAAGGGCAGGGCACACCCCTGAACGTGTGGGGCCGATGCGATGCTGCCCGCCCCAGTGGTGCTGAGACCCGCCGGGACTGGAGCTGCAGCCTGCCCCTGCACGTCCTCCTGGGAGTGGGGGCACGCCCTCCTTCAACCCCAAGCTGGACCTCCCTGTGCTGACCCTGCAGGTGACCTCTTTTAGCAAACATCCAGGATTATTTGGTTAGGTTTTGTCTATTGTATTTTTTATTTTAAATTTATTTCATTTTAATCAAAATTTATATTTAAATATTGTTACTTTTTCATTATTTAATTTTTAAATTTAGCCCACAATTGGATTTGGTCTTCTGAACTGATGAATTACAAGTATGTGACAACCGCTCCCCCCGACCCCAAGAATTATGCCTTGGCTAGGTCTTTTAATTTTTTCCCCCTAATTATTAGGAATTTGCTTCCAAAATCACCACAAATTTTCTATCTTTCCAAGTCTTAGTAAACTCGCCCATTCCACTCTTATGACAAAAGGACTGACATCTCATGGGTTGATCAAAAGTGTTAAAAACTAAGAAAACACAACTCCTATTTATCAAAAATATCTCGTAATGGCACTGTCTCCTTTAGGAAAGATTTATTTCTCTACTGAGACTGTGTTCAGACTGTGTTTCCATCACTGGTCACTTAAACCAGCGGAACCTCTGCCCTGGTTTTAGCCTGTCTTGACGTGTAGCGAGGGGCCTGGAATCCTAAGCCTGGACCCACAGGAATGGCCCCGCCCGCCAAGTGAATTACAACAGCGGTTTTCAAGTGGGAAAATGAGGGACATCCAGCTCTGGCTAAACCGTGGGCTTCAGAGCGTGCAGTGTGGACCCTGCGTGTTTCCCTGGCTGGCGCCCGCACTGCCCTAGGAGGGGCTTGGCTGGATGTGAAGAAACGCTCCGCCCGCACAGGATCCCACCGGCAGCGGCAGCTCTGGGCGCACAGGCATCGGATGGTACCCAAACAGGCACTGAGCAGAGATGGCGTGGGCCCCGGGAGACACGGCTGGCGACAGAAGCCTCCTGACCTTCTCAGATGCGTCCTTATTAAAGTGTTTTGGGCAAGACGAAAGCCCCCGAGGACATGCCCCGTATTTCCACCCATGTTCTTTGTGTTTTATGGGAATGTGGGCTCAGAAACCTGTGTAGCAGTTTGCTGGAAATTTAGATTTTACAGAAGGCGTCCAGTAGGCTTCAGGCTGCCAGCTGGATGCACAACTTCTTGGCCCTTTCTTCTTTGACATCACTCATCATCCAGCCTCACAAACAACCTACTCCTGTTTTCAAGCTTCTACTTAACTAACGTGGGACGCCTGTGAGTCAGTTTTTGTCACCATAAGCAGTATTATGCGTGGGGCATCTGGCTGGCTCCTCCTAGAATCTAGGCACAGGCATACGATGAGGAAGACGTTAAGTCAAAACTGATTTTTGGCGATTCCTCCCAGCATGTGACTCACCAGCGGAGAATGGCTTGGTTCCTCTTTTATTCAGAGTGAAACCTTTGCCTGCAGCTCCACCCAGGAGCGATCCTGTGACTCGCATCCAGGGTGTACACACGGGAGCAGTGAAGTCCACTCATTTCTTGAAGAAATGTCTGAAGAACTGGTTTCCCACCATCTCAACTGATCCAGGAGAACATCACTGATCACTTAAATCAACAGAACGTCCACCCTGATTTTAGCCTGTCTTGACATATTTAACCCGAATGATACCGACTTTTCCACTGTGTCCTGCAAACTTCCTTTCCTTAGAGGAGCAACAAAATCAGAGGTGTTCATTACTTTGCTGACCCTTAAAAAAATGATCGGATTACTCAAGATTATCAACTTCATGACAAAAGCAAGCCTCCATCGTCCTCACACTGCAGGGCTATTGTGGTTCTCCTGAGGGGATACACGGGCACAGCATTTGCTGAAAGGAGGCACAGCTGATCCTTGAACAACCTGGAGATTAGAGGTGTCAGCCCCTGGGCAGCAGGAAGTCCATGGATAACTTTTGATTTTCCTGAGCTAATGACTCCTAGCCTAGCGTCGCCCTGAAGTCTCATTTAGGTACGGCTGCACTGGGTCTTCGGGCTGCTTGAGCTTTCTCCAGTTGCTGTGTGCAAGCCTCTCGCTGCAGTGGCTTCTCTGCTGCTCAGAGCCTGGGCCCCAGGACGCGTGGGCTTCAGGAGCTGTGGGGCACAGGCTCAGTAGCTGTGGCCCACGGGCTTAGTTGCCCTGCAGCCTGTGGAATCTTCCTGGACCAGGGATCAAACCTGCGTCCCCTGCACTGGCAGGTGGATTCTTATCCACTGTGCCACCAGAGAAGTCCTGGAAGCCTTACGGAGAACAGAGAGTTAATACGTATATACGTATTTCCAATGGAGAAGAAAACGTTATTAAGAAAATCACAAGGAAGACAAAATATATTTACAATATGGTTTTGTGTTTATCAATACCATATGCTTATGTCATCTGTTTACAAGATGCACTGTATGTCTGCCAGTATCTACATCAATACTGTCTAATACGACATAAAACACTGTAGGTGTTACACATATTACTAACACTAGACATCAAAAATGAACACATCATTATAAAATGTTTATAGCAGAGTATTACAGTCATATTCATAATACAGCATTGGAAATATCATTGCATTTAAAGAAAACCACTTTCTCTAATTAGGAGAGACATACTGTACACTGACATCATTCTTTGAAAGCACAGACACAAAATAATAAGTAACCTATTATTACTTTTATATTAAATATCACTTACCTTATTCCTATATAAGGACAGACTATATATATATATGCATTCATAATTTTATTTTTATCAATATTTCAAGGCTATGTGATTCACCTGCAATAAAGAATTTTCCAATCTATTTATTGACAAAAGCCTGCCCATAAGTAGACTTGTGCAGTTCAAACACGTGTTGCTCAAGGGTTGATGTATTTACTCCAATTCGTGAGCTGCCAAGAGTCAATAGATGGCTTTGTTTTTCTGCTTTTCAAAGCAGAGTTGACTGCACGTTGTTTTTAAAAGATCCCCCAACTCACTGAGAGCTAGGAGACTCTGGGAAAACTGATAGTCTTTTCCAGCAGGCGTATCAGCCTTCTCTGCCATAATCTGGGTGGTGGGATGCGAGTGGGTGGGATTCTGTCCTTCCTTTTGCTACACCAAGAGGAAATGAGGTAAGAGGGAGACCAGGAAACTGTCCCTGACATAACCTGTGTGTGAATATTCCCTCCAAACATCCTGAACAAGCAGCTACTTTAACTTGGTGCCAAGGATACCTGGTGCACGGGACTCTCCTGGTCTCTGAGACAGTGCAGACCGCGGCTGTGTAGTATGCACGGGGCACAGGTGGCTGGTGAGCACCCAGAAGATTCAGAGTGAGCTGGGCTGCGAGTATAAAATCCACCCAGGATTTCAGACTTGGTATGGAAAAAAAGAATGTAAAAATAATATCTCATTAATATTTTTCATACTGATGACATGGTCAAACCAATAACATTTTGGATTGGGCTGAATAAAATGCTACAATTAATTTCACATTTTCCTTTTCACGTTAGTTTTTACAGTGGCTACTAGAAAGTTTAATATTACGTATGGATGCAACTTCTATTTCTATTGCATAGGGCTGGTCTAGAAAGTTCTTCTTTGTTTAGTCGTATCTGACTCTTGGGATCCCATGGACTGCAGCCCGCCAAACTTCTCTATCCATAGGATTTCCCAGGCAAGAATATTGGAGAGGGTTGCCATTTCCTTCTCTAGGGATCTTCCTGACCTAAGGATTGAACCTGTCTCCTGCACTGGTAAGTAGGTTCTCTCCCATTGGCAGGAGGATTCTTTACCACTGAGCCATCAGGAAGCCCCTGAATCAAAACTAACCTTCCCTAACCATCTTCAAATTTGCTTTTGGAAGCAGTGAACAAATTTTTTTCCATGCGAAAGTCCAGTATCTGAAGAAATCATCACCGCACCTCATCTTCTCACGTCTTACAGACCTTCTTCAAAAATATTCCTCCTACAACAAGTATTAAGGATTATGTATCCATTTGGAAAATGACTGCTGCTATCTTGCTGGGCAGTTTCTTTACTAAGCTGAGGCAGATCTCACTGGGCTCTCCCAGGGAACATATCTGACTTCACAGTGCTGTGAAGACCCGGGTCCTTATCAGTTGTGGATCGTGGGGCTCAGTCGCTCAATTGTGTCTGCCACTTTGCGACCCTGTGGACTATAGCCACCAGGATCCTCTGTCCATGGGATTTCCCAAGCAAAAATACTAGTTCAGTTCAGTTCAGTCACTCAGTCTGACTCTTTGTGACCCCATGAACTGCAGCATGCCAGGCTTCCCTGTCCATCACCAACTCCCAGAGCTTGCTCAAACTCAAGTCCATTGAGTTGGTGATGCCATCCAACCATCTCCTCCTCTGCTGTCCCCTTCTCCTTCTGCCTTCAATCTTTCCCAGCATCAGGGTCTTTTCTAAGGAGTCAGTTCTTCGCATCAGGTGTCCAAAGTATTGGAGCTTCAGTTTCAGCATCAGTCCGTCCAGTGAATATTCAGGACTGATTTCCTTTAGTATTGATTGGCTGGATCTCCTTGCAGTCCAAGGGACTTGCAAGAGTCTTCTCCAACATCACAGTTCAAAAGCATCAATACTAGAGTGGGTTGTCATTTCGTACTCCAGGGGATATTCCTGATCCAGAGATTAGAACCTGCTTCTCTCCTATCTCCTGCATCGGCAGGCAGATTCTTTACCACTGTGCCATCTGTGAAACCCCAATACTACATTTGATTTTAGCCGAAAAGCCAAGAAGGAGTTGTTAGTGGCTCGTTATTCAGAGCTTAATCTGTAGAAACCAGAGAATGAAGGATGTTCTTACAACCTTAGGTGAAAAGCATAAACTCTGCGAATAGATCTCTTGGCATTATGGGGAGGGTATCTAATGGTCCAGTGATGCTCTGTTCTCATGCCCCTGTCTTCTTGCTGTTGAGGACACAGCTTCCTGATGTTTATGGTTTGGCTCAGCAAATGTTCCACATTTTGGAGGGACGCTGTCCTGAAGCCTGGATCTGCTGAACCTTGAATGGGACGTCACCATTGTTAGGCTGGGTGCTTTTAGGCAAAGATTTAGGATCAACGGAACAGCTTAAAATCAGTGGATCACGTGGAATGCTGTTTAGATGTTCTTGGGAGGTGATGAAGAAGATGATGCCATCAGTGTGGAAGGCAAACCACACCTGGACTAGATGCCACTTCCAGTAAGGACGACACAGGGTGGAAAGGGCCAGGATAATCAAGTTGCCACCAGTGGGCTATTTGCTTTCTCTCGGGGACGGTGCTCTGCGGAGGGCTCAGCATCACTTTCTACTGATATTCGGTCAGCCTTGGCGACAGAGAACTTCTGAGAATTCAATGTTCACTAAGAAAGTAGCTCTAACACTTATTATTGACAAGTACATATATATGTAAACTGTTTTGTTGTTCAGTTGCTAAGTTGTGTCTCACTCTTTAGATCCCATGGACTGCAGCACGCCAGGGTCCTCTGTCTTCCACTATCTCCCAGATATTGCTCAAATTTAGGTCCATTGATTTGGTGATGCTATCTAGTCATCTCATCCTCTGTGGCCTCCTTCTCCTCCCGCTCTCAATCTTTCCCAGCATCAGGGTCTTTTCAGGTGAGCTGGCTCTTTGCATCAGGTGGCCAAAGTACTGGAGTTTCAGCTTCATCATCAGTCCTTCCAGTGAGTATTCAGGGTGATTTCCTTTAAGATTGACTGGTTTGATCTCCTTGCAGTCCAAGGGACTCACAAGTCTTCTCTAGCACCATAATTCAAAAGCATCAATTCTTTGGAGCTCAGCCTTCTCTATGGTCCAACTTTCACATCTGTACACGACTACTGGAGAAGCCACAGTTTTGACTATACGGAACTTTGTTGGTTAAAGAGGTCTCTGCTTTTTAATATGCCGTCTAGGCTTGGCATAGCTTTTCATCCAAGGTGCAAACATCTTTTAATTTCATGGCTGCAGTCACCGTCCACCACATACATATATATATGGGTATATACAACATGTTTATAATTATTTCATTTCCTTATTTTTTGAAAACAAGGATGTTCTCTTCTGTAACTACAGTAGGATCAACAAAATTAGGAAAATTAATGTTGAAACAAAATTATCTGAAATTTGGGACTTTAATATAAAGGGCCAGACAATATATATTTTAGCCTTCCCAGGACATAAGTGTCTGTGACAACTACTCATTTTGCTGTTGTGTGAAAGTAGTCACAGGCTGTACACATGAGGCGGCGTGTGTGCGCCCACACCGCTTCATTTACAGCAGCGGTCAGCGGCCTGCTCTTGGCTGCAGGCTGTAGTCTGCCAGCTCCTGATGTGATCTGTAGCCTGCTCAGACCCCACCGACTTTCCAGTGATGTGCGCGGTGATAGACTTTCATTTATTACAGCGCTGCATCTAGCTGCTGTGCCCCGTTAGTTTCTTTCCGACAGTCTTTCAAACGTTCTTGGCTTCGTATCACACAGACACATGAAAGTGGAGGTCCCCAGTTCCCTTTAGAGGAGGTGCCTCCGGAGGCGATGACCTGAGGATGGGTGTCACTGCTCTACCGTGGACAGAGCTGTGTCTCTCAGTGGATGGACCTGGGAGACATACTTATGTCCCTGTCTGTCTACGCATACACCCATCATCAACCATGCACTCATCCACCCGACCATCTACCCATCCATCCACCCATCTACCCATCCAACCATAAAAGCCAGGAGCTTATTATGCAGTATCTCTAGTTCAGCCCAGCGCCTCAGGACTCAGTCTAATAATGCTTCCTCTTTTCTAGAACTGTAACTTCTCTAACAGTGGGAAGCCTGGATCCCATTATCTACATTTATTTGTTCAGTCCTAGAATACACAGAAAGTAGTTTTAGAACAATTAGACTTTACTTTTGCAACCAAGAAAATCACTAACTGGAGTTCAGGGTATGTTTAAAGTTCTTTTTGTCTTTAACCTCTGGACCTATCATCTAAATAGTATGATCAGAATTTATTTGCATTATATCCCGTACCTTCAGGGAAGTTATTTGAAATACAAGAGTGGGTCACTCCTCCTCTACACGACCCCCCCCCATCATCATTTATTTCTTCTTTGAATGTGTGAAATGTTAAAATAATTCCAGAAGTGATAACTGTATAACAGAAAACTGATCCTAATTTCCCAATTTTTTCAGTCCTCTCCACCTCAGTCCTTCCCATACCCTGAAAGCAAACGATTCTATTATTTTCCTTTTTTCCTTTCTGGGTATTTCCCACTGATGAGCAAATGTATGTGTATTCTGTTTCCTGGTCTCTTACACAAAACATTGCAGACTCTGGACATTTTTATGCACTTTGCTTCTTTCTTTAATGACATATCCTGAAAATCACTTCACCTCAGTGACTGTGATTATCCTTTATTAGAGATAGGTAGTACTCTTTCAAAGAGAAATGCCATCATCTATGGTGTATGCAATCAAGGTGTTTCCAAACACTTTATACAGAAACAGTGTTGTAATAAATAACCCAGGGTGTGAGTGTGTGTATTTATATTGTGGGAGTTGAATCCTCAGGGCAAATCCTAAGAATTAGTTGAGGGAACAAAAAGCTCATCAATGCATACGCAATCCTTCAGTTCAGTTCAGTTCAGTTCAGTCACTCAGTCCTGTCCGACTCTGCGACCCCATGAATCACAGCACGCCAGGCCTCCCTGTCCATCACCAACTCCCGGAGTTCACTCAAACTCACATCCATCAAGTCAGTGATGCCATCCAGCCATCTCATCCTCTGTCGTGCCCTTCTCCTCCTGCCCCCAATCCCTCCCAGCATCAGAGTCTTTTCCAATGAGTCAACTCTTCGCATGGGGTGGCCAAAGTACTGGAGTTTCAGCTTTAGCATCATTCCTTCCAAAGAAATCCCAGGGCTGATCTCCTTCAGAATGGACTGGTTGCATCTCCTTGCAGTCCAAGGGACTCTCAAGAGTCTTTTCCAACACCACAGTTCAAAGGCATCAATTCTTCGGCGCTCAGCCTTCTTCACAGTCCAACTCTCATATCCATACATGACCACAGGAAAAACCATAGCCTTGACTAGACGGACCTTAGTCGGCAAAGTAACGTCTCTGCTTTTGAATATGCTATCTAGGCTGATCATAACTTTTCTTCCAAGGAGTAAGCATCTTTTAATTTCATGGCTGCAATCACCATCTGCAGTGATTTTGGAGCCCCCCAAAATAGTTTGATACTGTTTCCACTGTTTCCCCATCGATTTCCCTTAGCTATTGCCAAATCCCCCTCTGTAAAAACTTCCAACATAAATTCCCACCAGCAAAGCATGAGAACCAGTTTTCCCAGTTTTGCACCAGAATGCAATACTCTACTCTTAGTTTTTGCCAGCTGGATAGGTTAAGTGCCGTGTTCTAATTTGCATCTCTCTTATTATAAAGTTGAACATCTATCCATGTTTAAGAGCCACTTTTGTAATTTTTTTGTGAGTTGTGTTCATATCTTTTGTCATTTTTTTCTTTAAATTCCCTCAATTTTTGTATTAAGAATACTACCAGCTCTTTATGTTGTAAATATTTTTTCTCAGTTGTCAGACATTGGGTTTATTTTTGGCCATGCAAATGTTTTATTTTTAGTCAAACTGATTGTTCTTTCTTTAATCAGAATTTTGACCCACAGGAGTCCTTCCTTTGCCCAGGTGAAAGAGGAATTCATCCACTTTTTCTTCTAGGACTGGTGCGCTTTCATTGTTTGACACCAAGATCCTTGATCTATTCCAACTTTATTCTAATGGACTTTTGACTTTTCCAGTGGCTAACCAATCTTCCCAGAACCACTTAGTACAAATTCTACTTTTACCCCAGTGATCTGAGATGCCACCTTTGTCTGGTACTCATTTGGGTCTATTTCTTGTCTCTGTTCGATTCCACTGGGCTGTCCGCCACTCGAGCTCCAGTGCCTTGCTGTGTGAATGAGAGAGGCTCTGCACTGCTTAGCTATCTTTTACCCCAGTGATCTGAGATGCCACCTTTATCCGGTATTCATTTGGGTCTATTTCTCATCTCTGTTTGGTTCCACTGGCCTGGTTGCCACTCGTGCTCGTGCCTTGCTGTGTTGATGGGAGAGGCTCTGCACTGCTTAGATATCTGATAGCAAGCACAGTGCTCCCCACACCGTGACTGCAGAGGACTCTCAGTTGTCCATTTTGCTTGACTGGAGTTATTTATACATTTAGAATTACATGTTCCCATTGCCCGTTGGACTTAACAGCTGTAGTAGGAAAATGGTCTCCTAAAGATGTCCAGACCCTAACTTCTGGGACCATGGGGAAGAGAAATTAAGATAGCAGATAAAATGAAGGTGACATGAGTTTGAGCAAGCTCCAGGAGTTGGTGATGGACAGGGAAGCCTGGTGTGCTGTGGTCCATGGGGTTGCAAAGGGTTGGACATGACTGAGCGACTGAACTGAATCATCCTATTTAAAACTAGATGATCCTGGATTTCCAGGTGGGACCAATGTAACCACGGGGACCCTTCAAAATGGAAGAGGTGGCAGGAAAGAGGACCTGAGGGGGCAGTGTGAAGGCCTCAGCCCGACACTGCTGGCCGTGAAGAGGCAGGGAGAGGGCCATGAGCCGGGGGAGGCAGGCGGCCTCCGGCAGCTGCCACGGGCCAAGAAAGAATCCCTGACAGCCTCCAAGGAGCGCCGCCCTGCTGACAGCTGACGGGAGCCCAGGAGACTGGCTCTAGTTTCAGAGCTGTGGAACCCTAAGAGGATGAACTCTGTGGCATTAAACCATCAAGGGTATGGTAATTTGCTACCACAGCAACAGGAAACCGATGCAGCCTTTCCCACAGAAAAATCCACCTCTATGTCTGTAACGCTTCTGGGCTTCAGTCTCCTCTTTCCAATACTACTGAAGCTGCACCAGGCTTCTTTCAGTGTTTCATCGGTGTACCTTTCCCCTTTTAAAATTTAACACCACAGAGAGGGAAAGTTTTAAACGTGTCTCCTGTAAGAGCAGTTGCGATTCCTGTGACACCTAAAAAATGCCATTTCATCGTCCCCTGGCTTTACTGTTGCTTCTTTGACGAGAAAGCCCTCCCTCCCCCGCCCCTCGTGCTTTTAATATTTTGTTCTCGGTTTCCAGTCGTTTTACTATGATGTCTCTGGGTGTGACTTTTTGTATTTATCCTGTGTGGGGTTTCTGAGCTTCTTGAATCTGTGGCTTGATTTCTTTCATCAGTTTTGGAAGATTCCTGGCCAGCGCTTCAGGTATTACCCTCCTTCTTCATCCTCTCTCGTCCTTGGAGTCCCGTCACTGCCTGGTCTCCCTCTCCGCTCTGCAGCCATGGACCAAGCACTCTTTCCGGTAGGCTACCTTTTCTCTAAGTGCCTCAATCTGAATGGTTTCTGTTACCCTCCAGCTGCAGTTTTACTGACAGTTTACTCTAGTTTACACTAAAGGCACCTCGCTACTCCTAGTCTTTCATGATCACTGAAGCCCAGCACAGCGAAACCTTAATTTTAAAAGGTATTTAAAGAAACCATTAACGTTTAATATTAACATTTAAATGTTAACGGCAGCTGAAATAGCCAGTAAAGTATATTTTAGATGAGTGAAAACATGAGTCATGTCACTACCACTATATAGGTCATTTCTATTTAATTAAGAAATTTGTACTTTAATAGAGACAATGACAAACTAGAACGCATCCACAGGAAGACAGGATAGTGAAACCTCTAGAAACTACCTTCAGTAAAACAGATGAAGAATTCAATTAAATATTTATTGAACAAATGCAGAATAAATGAACTAGGGAGTGAATTTAACCTGAAGATACAATACACAACTTCAAATGTTCAGAGGACTGTCACACAAAAAAATGAAAGACTTGTTCAGTATTTCTCCCATGGGCAGAACTTGACCCAAGGGATAAACATAAGCAACCAATAGGCTGCAGACCAGTTGTACAAAGTGTATCACGTAATAGCTTCTTTCCCCAACAATGCATTCCACACTTACGTCTCCCTTCTTCTAAAAAGAAATACTGTAACTTCATACTTCTCACAAGTGTCTTAAATAAGTCTCACTCTCATGGTAAGCCCTCCACTCCAGCAATGGATGTACTCATGCTCTCAGGAAAAAATCTAAAGCAAACTGGTTTACCAGGGAAATGGTCTTGTTCCTCAGCTCGGTCTCAGCATTTTGTATTTGTGATTCTCAGGTGGGCAGAGGAAAAGAGCACGGTCTCCAAAGAGGGTGTGAATTACCACCCCTGCAATGCAGACACTGCCTCTGGGGTGTCCTCCTCACACCCCAATGCACCGCGGCAACCACCAACCTACGGGGCAGGTGGGAGGGAGCGCGCTGTGCGTGCGGCAGAAAAAACATGTGACAACCACTGTTCTACAAGCAGCAGGAGGGCTGTATTTTACGAGTCACTAGGAAACATAAACTGCATAATACTGATGGACTCCAAATTGTCAAACACTACAAAATGAGAAATGTTTCAACAACCATTCAGCATGTTTTAAGGACAAAATATATATAATATACTTGATATTATATACGTATTTTATCACATACTCAGTAAAGTATAGCAAGGTGATTCATCCATCCAATAAAATTGAAAATAAAAATTTTACATTTCTCTACTTGACAGTATTCAGGCTTCTGAAGGTGGATCTTGAACTCAGAATGGTCAGTTTTCAAGGAAAGCCACATAATCGGTGAGTCTGGCTAACTGCTGCTCGTTGGGGATGGGTGGAACAGGGGCAGGCTCTGTACGTTAGAGAGAAAGACACTCAGTCAGACACCAGGGTCACAAAGCCGTGGTCCTGCCATTGACACCCTCCAACACCTTTTACTTATCAAGAAGGAAACTTTCTTAGATTTACCTTCATCTTGGACATTTTAAAAAAACAAGCTAAGAAGCCTCAACTTCTGTGAGTAGTTTTCCCAAACTGGGAATAAAGGCATGTTTGGTTCTGTCATTACTGAAGTTTCCATGTGAAGGTTAGAAACACTTTTAACAGGCAACACCTCTCCCAAGAGAACACAGCTCTTCTTAGAAAGACCCTTCCCCACATGACATTAATTTAATAATCACCCAGTGCTTACCACACAGAATATTAAACTGTCAGTGAACAGAAAACCCACAGAGGATCCCTTTTCAAAAAGCTTAGTTCTCACACATCAGCCTGGGGCCAAGTCTGAGTCAGGGCTGAAGAGGGGCTCCATCAGGCCTGCCTGACATGACACCAGGGAGGGGCCCACTGCCTCAAGGGAAGCTACAGAGGGGACCCCTCCTGTGCATCCTTGTGACTAGATGGAGTACTATAAATACCATGTTAGGATTTAACCTCTTTGTCTACAAGATGAGAGCTAACAAAAAGAAATACTACAAAAACAAAAGAGAAAAGTAATGAATTACTTTTTAAATGGGCATATGAACATACATACCTGATAAGGGAATAAACCTGTTAAAGGAAACATCCAGGGCCCCTGCAACTGAACAAAACACACAGCCCGGTTACAGAAGCCTTGTCCAAAGCCTTCACACAGAACAGGGCATTTCTAATGCAGTGGCATCCCAGTCATTCACTTCTCAGAGAAACAGCAATCACGCTCTACCTGATCACACTGGTCTTTTTACTCCAGCAGCGTTTTCTCACCACCTAGATTGGCTGGGCCCTCATCTGACCCCTCTTCTGCAACCTCCAAGGGCCAAGCACATGGCAGTTTGTGTCCTTCCTTATCGGGGGGTCAACAACGTCTGAACAATAGGAATTCAGAGCAGGTGGAACTCTGGGAGGGAGCCGATCTGAGTGTTTATGGAGATGGGCATGGAGCCCAGCTCTAAAGCCACAGCAGAAAAGGACATTCCTGGTAAGCAGCAAGGAAAGTGGCTCATTTCAGAGAGGAAGGCTCAGGGACCAGGAATTCAGATGGAGACAATGAGGACAGGCCAAATTCTTAAGGCCTGAACAGGCCAGATAACTTAATTTTGTGAAAGTTAAAGCCACTCAGAGTCTTGTTTAGAAGAGTCTACATGTTTACAGCATGAGGAGAAAAGGGGAATTTCTGAGTATTTTAAGTATCATTTTAAAAGGCAGCAATTTAGGTATTAGAAATAAGCAGTGAGAAATGGCCCGATAAATAAAAGGATGAGAGATTATTAATGCTTAGTAAAAATTAAGTTGTAATAAGGATCATGGAAACATACACATATAGGTTTTTAATGAACAAAATACATTTTAAAAAATTAAAGTAAAACCAGATCATCTTTAAGATCCTCTCCACCATAAGGGTCCACCACCTTCTGTCTGTGTTAGACATGAGCTACTTTCATGCTGCTGGCATGGCAGGATTCTGTATCGAATTATCCACAGGCAACACCTGGAAGCCTGCAGTGGTCTGGGAGTCCAGGCTGCGCGGTGGGCGAGCAGCTCCACCTACCTGGCTTCTTGGGCACGACCATCCTTGTGGTGGAGTCGGCTTGCCAGCCTTGTTCAAGAACACCTAAAGCATGTATTTAACACAGAAATGTATTTTAAAACAGAAACTCTACTTACAAGATCCACAATATATCAATGATGTTACCTGTATGGGAGGTCCAACATGGGTGAATGAACCTGTAACGTGTGTTTTCACTACAGAGGTATCCTAGAGACAGCATTCTCATGGGAACTTATTTGGGAAATACCTTTCTGAAACTTCCATGAAAGCCTCATTTTACATAATCACTAAAAAGTGATCAGTTTTCTATAATATATGTATTATGGTATTAACCAGATCGAACTATTAAAAAGAGACATAAGGAAGATGTCTATAGTACTCTTTCTAACCCTGACATCAGGAATAACAAAGATGATGGTGAGGATAAAAACAGCATAGAGACACCACGCGGAGGCCGGTCAGCAGGTACTGCGGGGGGTGCTCCTACAGGGGTCACGTTATGCAATCACCCAATAACTCTGTAAAGCTCACTGTAACTGCACAGATGTGGAAAATGAAGCTCAGAGAATCCCAGGAACTTGTCTTAGGTTGCACAGCTAGCATGGAAAAGTGGACCAGGATCACAGGCAGACAGTTGTTAAGCATGGACTTTGGGATATATTATTTATTATGGATTAATTTTAATATATTTTAATCTATAATAAATAAATTATGGATTAATTTCAAAAGAAGAGTCAAAATACATGTCTGTATGTGTAACAGTACGATTTACTCCAAGGACATTCACTAACCAGCCATGTATGCATCTATAACTGTTGCAGGCCTCAGAAATTCACGACACGTGGTGCTTAATGGAGACGTTTCGACTGGAGAATCCAAAATGTCCAAAACCGTGAAACAGTGCCGCAAGATACCTGCAGTATTAACATTCTAGAGCAACCTGGCCAGGGGAGGGCAGACTGGTCAGGACCTGAGAAATGAAACTGCAGAAGCGCAACTGGAAACCAGTGGGGGAGAGTGGGGTGCA
This sequence comes from Redunca redunca, assembly GCA_006410935.1. Lineage (NCBI taxonomy): Eukaryota > Metazoa > Chordata > Mammalia > Artiodactyla > Bovidae > Redunca > Redunca redunca. Next base: position 293,652 of record SJYQ01007515.1, read on the forward strand.
GACACCTCTAGGTCACTGGTAAGAAATGGTGAAGAAAAACTGGGCTGAAAGGCATACGAGGAGGAGACTGCCTTCATTAAGGAAGGGTGAAACAAGGGTTTCTACAGGTCCAGATCCATTAAAACTTACTTTTTTAAAATAACAAACAAACCTCACCTCTGTGTTGATTTTCAAAGGAAAATATATAAAGACATTAACGGAGTTTAAGCTTAGAATTATGAATATAATGTTACCCACCCAGCATATTTAAGAGCATATGACGTGCACACCCTGAATTTTCCTCCATGTCGCACACATTCTCTACCACCTGTAGAAGCTATGATGTAACCAGGGGCACAGAGGTGGGAACATCACCAAACACTTGAGTCTACACCTCCATCCGCTGCCTCTTTCCTCCAATGACCTACTGTTCTCACCACCTTCCTTTCCCCTCCCTCCATTAGTCAACAGCAGCTCTAATTTTTCCTTCCGGGACATCAACTTGGAGGGCTCAGCACTGTTTAGTAGAGAGTAGAAGTTGATCAAAGGTATTAGAGATAAAAGTAGAAAATATTCAGGGGTCAGACCACGGGTGCAGTGATAAGAAGTAACTACACAAACAGTGAGGAGGTTCAGTAAGGAAAGAGTTATTAATACTAACACATGCAACAAGGCTGCATCTCAAAGATAAAGTCAAATTTTAATCTCATAGAAATGGCAACGCATTCCTTCAGAAAGCTCCTGTTTTAAGACATCTTTATTGGTGCCTATCTTTGGTAAAAAGCACTTTATAGGTAAACACAAACCCAATACTTCTTATTCACACTCAGAAGTCCAAAAAATTCTATGAATCAAAAAATGTTCCTTAACTCGTGTGGTGGCAAACCTGACGCACACCCCAAAGTCTATGTGCAGCCTCCTCTCACGCCCACTGCAGGGACCCACGCACTCTGTGGGAACCACAGCTGGGCTTGGTCACCAGGGGCTGGCTGCCCGGGGCTGTGCAGTGTGCGTCTCCTATCACCTTCCTAAAGAACTCACACAACCTAAATTCCGAAGCGTGTCCTGTCCCAGTGGCTTCAGATAAGGGCTTGTGGACCTATGATTTACATTCCATTTTTCTTGAAAGCAGAAAGTAGGCCCCAAATACCTTTCACAGCCTCCTCCACAGGAAGTCCAACAAAGGCTGCGAAATCGTCGGCGATGATGGAGGTGTAGGCTTGGGAGACCAGGGCGAAGGCTCGTCTCCGGGTTGCATCTGTCGTGGGATTGAAGGTTTGGCAGACAGTGAACCAAAAGAGCTGCCAGTTTTGAAACACACAGTTAAACTACATCACAGCCCTTCTCCAAATTTGATAAGAAAAACCAGATCAACCTAAAGATTTCTGCGTTTACAGGCACAGCTGTAGGCACCTAACATGCAAGAAGGGCTCAAATATTGCTCAATCAACACACTAAATCATTCAGTTGTGTCCAGCTCTGTTCGACTCCATGGACTGTAGCCCACCAGGCTCCTCTGTCCATGGGATTCTCCAGGCAAGAATACTGGAGTGGGTTGCCATGCCCTCCTCCGGGGGATCTTCCCGACCCGGGGACGGAACCCGGGTCCCCTGCAGCTCCTGCACTGGCAGGTGGGCTCCTGACCACTGAACCACCAAAGAAAGAGTGAAAGTGAGAGCCGCTCAGCCACGTCCAGCTCTTGTGACCCCACAGACTATACAGTCCATGGGACTCTCCAGGCCAGAATCCTGGAGGGGGTGGCCTTTCCCTTCTCCAGGGGATCTTCCCAACCCAGAGATCGAACCCAGGTCTCCCACACTGCAGGTGGATTCTTTACTAGCTGAGCCATAAGGGAAGCTGAACCACCAGGGAACATGCATTTCTTACACTTGCTCTGAATGAAAAACATCTCAGGTTAAAAAAAAAACTCAGGTGACAATAAAAATTACAAAGATGGAAAAAAGTTACTTTAGATAGGACTCCAACTCTAAGAAAACCTAATTTTATTTGGGATGTATATTTCAAAATTTCCCTTTATTCCACTTACAAACACTGGACTGACTGGAGCAGAAATTACCTTCTCCCATGATCAGTGAGTGGTCCTTTCTCAGCAGGGTTTCTGAACCTGGGAGCCTCTGAACAAACCTGATAAGCAGAGCCCCTTCCTAACTTTGACGTCTGCTCTGAACTCTTGACATCATTCAAGTGCAATCCCAAAGTGGAGCCCTGAGCCCCACAGGAAGGGGTTGTAAACAACTCCAGCAACAAAACTTCCCTAGAGACCACACACGGGCTCCCCCAGGCTTAAATTTCCACATTAAGTAATTCAGGAATGAAGCAGAGATGATAAAGGAATGGTAGAAAGAAGACCCCAGCTGGCCTGTCTTCAGCCCATCCTTCAGTGACACCAAAGCTCCTCCACGTGACTCCGACATGCTTAGGAATTATGGAGTTTACCTTCCACTTTTAACAGCCAAGTGTACACATACAAGATACCCCGATCATAAGCAAACCCGCACCCCCGCTCCGGGACCCTGTTACACCCACACCAACCCCCGCAGACACCCTCTGCTCAGAGCGGCCTGTGGTGCTGCTCACCGTTGTGCTTATCAAGCACCACGTAAGGCGCTGTGCTTCCATCACTCTGTGGTCTGAACCGCCCTCCTCTCCTCTCTTCCTGGGTCTATCTATAAACCCTCCGCGCTGGGCACTGGAGCTCACTGCCATCTGCGCCCTTCTCTCATCTCACAGCATCGCTTACTTACTCAACAGGCAACCTTTTACCACCCACAGTGTGCACTGCACCCCTCCCCACCCCGTCATCCCGGCTTCTCCACAGGAGGGCTTTCACGTCCTTTTATCCCCCAAGGGGCCCGGCACCTCTAAGGAAGGGTGTGCTGCACACAGGCTTGTGGAAAGTCTCACGGGAATCCAAGTGGGCCCGACCCCAGCCTTTGGGCTCTCCTCTTCCTTAGACATCACTGAGAGTCACTCCTGTTGCTTCCTTTCTCCCTGAGCCTAACTGCCTCCCCAGCTTTCACTGAGCCATTCTTTGCTTCTCTTCCAATTCCTTCCTTCATTCCTACCCACTTTCAGCAAATGACCTTAAAGTAGATTTCTAACACAGCTGAGAGATAAAGAAGCTTTTATCTCTTGAAAGCTACAGACATTGAACGGAAAAGAACCCAGAGCAACAATGAAAGAGGAAAATACAAGTGTACAGCAAAAGCTACATTCATTTGATAAGCCTCCCATATTTTAGAAACATTTACTTTCAAGTTCAAGTACTCTGGTCAGATTTTCAGAGTTGAAAAAGGGACCAGAACAAGAAAAGACTGTGGATGAAAGAGAAAAGAGTGGAGAGAAGAGAGACATCCTGGGGAAGGCAGAGCAGAAGAACACGGCAGCAGGTGTAAAGGCCACACGAACCACAGCGTCAGTCAGAGGCCGAGACCTCAGGCTGCTTTTAACCCCTCAGCACAAATGAACCTGCCATCTGCAGCCTGACCGGGCACCGGGCACCTCAGCAATGAGAGGTGCAGCCTCAGGAGGGCATGCACCAGAATGACAAGCAGGAAGGCGGACAAGCTGAGCTGGCACCTAGTGTCCCTGGCAGGTCTTCACGGGACCAAGTCCTGGGGAGACCTTGAGAGATCGCTTATTCTGTGCTCAACGAATACTTCAACGTGCCTGTGATCTACCAGGAACTGCCGATGCCAGGGCTAGAGACAGAGGGGAAGGTGAGCCAGCTGCCCTTTGCAACCCACCTCTGCCCTTAAACCCCACGGAGGCTGGCCACCCAGGCCTTGGCATCTGGGCTCGCTGGGTGAGCGTGGGTCCGCAGGGCGGGGGACGCACTTCCTCACCCCCTTCTGGCCTCGCTCTGGATCTGAATTTCTCAGGGCGCACGCAATGGCGCCAAGGTTGTTTTCTGTGCGAATATCCAAAGTCACCCCTACTGTGCCAGGGCAGCCTGTTCTGTTTGTCAGGCACACTGTTCTGCTTTACCACGTCAAGAATGAGGTACACTTCAGAGGCAATCTTTGCCTTCTGCTCCCCTGAAAAGTTGACATCCCTTGCCAGAGTGATGAGCAGTACTCAAGAATTCCTGCTCCCTGACCCTCCAGAGCAAGAAAGTGGATAATGAAGGCAGGAACTAACCGGAGACACAAGGCAACAATATGAAGTAACGGTGCAACAACACACAAAACAGCGGAGGCAGACACTGGAGGTGGGAGGATGGCGAGAGGCAGGGAAGGCTGCTGCATTAGACGGTGATCAAAAACAGGGGGGTCAAAAAAGTTTATCTATGTCCTAAATTGATTAGTCATACATCCAGAAGTGGAAGAAAGTCCATGAAAGGCTGATGTTCACAGAGTCCATAGGAGTCTCTACTTTCAAATATGCGGGTTTAAATCTTATTCCCTTGAACTTACTGGAATATTACAAAATTTCATTTCAGTAGCAAAAATCATCTCTTACTGATAAGCAACTTCAGTCTAGAGTTAAATTAAGAGGCAGCAAGGCCCTCAACTGCTGATACAAACTCAAGTGACATGAAATCAAAGCACGATTTTAGTGAATTTAAAAAAGAATTCTGAAAACTTCCCCAATTCACCGAGCAGAGAATATCTATTTCTCAAACACACTGAGTTACTCCAACACTTAAGGTCTAGTCTAATTTCTTATCCACAGAGGACACTACCTCTGAGCGCCTCCATGATTGGCTGGACGGCCTCAGACCACTGATGAGCGCTGATGGTGCTGTAGATCCCGGGGAAGTCCCTCTGCCAGATCCGCTGGCCAACTGACCAGATCCCCCCAAGTTCAGAGTTTGCCTGCAAGAAAGATTACTGCCTTTGAGGACACTCACTCTGCACATATACCAACAACTGAAGCTTAAAACATAATGCAGCATTTAACAGCTATAACTGGTTCGGCCCAATCACTTTCAAAAAGGTTTTTAAATGCTGCGATTACTACTATAGAATTTACTGGCATGTTTTATACAGATTTTTATTAAAAAATTAAGGCACAAGAAAGTAGTCCAAAAATATTTCATATAATTTAGGAATCAGTTATATGAAACACTTTTTTTTTTAACAGATGTTTTATTTACATTTCATATATAATATATAGACCTAACATTATATATACATGTACATAAAACACATAAACCTAAGGGCAAAAGTAATAGCAAAATGGCTAACAATATAGACTCTTGATCTAAGATGTCATAAAATGTGGCAGAAGGATAGCATTTCCACTAATAACACCGAAACTATGCATATAATTTATATCTTTAAGTCAATGGCACTGGAGGAACATTCCAAACTTACTTAATAGAATGTGGAGGAAAAACGGTATAAATACTAATCTGGTCTGCTGCTGAATATCAATAATGAATAAAGGGATTTAGGTAAATTCTTGTTAATGTTTTGTGAATGTACAAGAAACTCACTTCACATTTATGTGAGACACCGTGGATCAACAGAAATCATAAACTTACTTCTTTCCATCTTGGAAGAAAC
>SJYQ01007523.1:10768-33730 GCA_006410935.1 Redunca redunca
AGGAATACTTATAAGGGTGGTAAAGACTACTACCTACTAACAAATTGATTTATATTTGAGGAACTAAAACATAAAGACAACGCCTCCTGGACTGGGCTTCTGGTCAAGAAGCTGCAGTGTTTGATCAGCACATAAAGTCAGTTATGAGGAACCCAAGTGTGCTTCTTCACAGCGCATTTCTACTTACAACTCTTATAGCTGTTAACATGGGTTTGATTTATTTGTTTTATTTGTTACCTATTTGGGAGGGTTGGCATTCCTTTTATCATCCTAGATTCTTCTTAATAGCTAATTATTATTAAATATATATATATATATGACAAAAAAGCAGTATGGAGTGCCCTAAAAGTTTTAAATGACAATAATAAAGAGATTTTGTTTGGTTTGGTCTTAGGTCTCTTTGTCCTATTATTGCTAACAAAAAACTGATTATTGATAAACAGTGGTATTAATTAAATCATTTAGTTTAGGTAAATATTCACTAATTGATCTTTAATCTATACTCTATATTTTAATCTATTCAAAAATCTATATTTTAATCCATCAAAATTTTTTAAACTATTCTTCTCAGCTTTGTACTGATTGCATTGCAGCATTCAAAGGACCTATTGACAATGTGCTATTAGCTAACCTCTAGACTACTGAGAGGATATTTAATACTTTAAACCTTTATGGTATGTAGAAAAAGAAATTCTTTTGCCAGAAAATTTCTTTGTCAAATGTTACGAGGATTGAAGTAAATGGTATATGTAAAGTACCTAGCATAAAGACATAGGAATATGCTTGGGTGCATGTGCGTGTTTCAAGCACCACACTGCTTTCACATGGACTGCTGCTGCTAAGTCGCTTCAGTCGTGTCCAAGTCTGTGTGACCCCAGAGATGGCAGCCCACTAGGCTCCCCCATCCCTGGGATTCTCCAGGCAAGAACACTGGAGTGGGTTGCCATTTCCTTCTCCAATGCATGACAGTGAAAAGTGAAAGTGAAGTTGTGTCTGTCTCCTAGCCACCCCATGGACTGCAGCCTACCAGGCTCCTCTGTCCATGGGATTTTCCAGGCAAGAGTACGGAGTGGGTTGCCATTGCCTTCTCACATGGACTACAATTCCCTAAAACAACACTAATTGTGATTATTATGTTGAGTCGAAGTTCAAGTCAGAAACATTTGTTTCTTTTTTCACTGAGAAAATACAAATACTCAAAAGAAATTTCTTTTCCTGCCATCAAATCTGTAGTCCACCCTCACCTGAATTCCTAAACTCTTCTCTCCTGTTAGAGCAAATGAACTTTTCATCCTTTTTTTCCAAGACCAGCCTCCATTGGTACAATGGTTCCCATCCTCTCTTGCTTACTCAAGGTCTTTGTTCCCACAATTATCCCTTCTCTCTCCTACAATGCCATCAGTTTTTCTCTCTGTGCTACAGCATTCCCAAGAACCGAAAACATTATTTCTAATGTCTGAAAAGATCCTTTCCTACTATGTATTTCTCAGGAAATCAGTATATTTTGTATAGGTTGTATCATATTCCTCAGAAAAAGGTATGTTGAAGTCTTCCTAATTCTCAGTAACTCAGGATATGATCCTGTTTGAAAAGAAGGTCATTGCAGATGTAATTTAACTGGAGATGGGTGGTCCCAATCTGATATGATTGGCATCCTTCCTTGAAGATGGACGTGTGAAGACACAGAGAAGAACATCATGGGACAATGAAGGCTGATAGTGGAGATATGCAGCAGCAAGCCAAGGAATGTCAAAGATTATCAGCAAACCACCAGAAGCTGGGAAGATGAAAGGACAGTTCCCCCTCAAGGTTTCAGAGGGAGTGTAGCCCCACCAACAACTTGTTTTCAGACTTCTAGCTTCCAGAACTGCATGTGGGACAATAAATGTTTGTTGTCTCAGCCACTCAATTTGTGGTACTTCATTATGGAAGCCCTAGAAACTAACACATCAATTGCACATTGCACTAAGTTATTCCTAATGAGCAGAAAATATTATCTCTTATCACTTAACAATTCCCTTGACCCTAAAGCTAGCACTCTATTCCTTTGCTTCATTTTTATAGCAAATATCTTTTAAGAGTTACTTTTAATTGTTGTCATCATTTACCCCACTCTCCCTTTCTCTAATGGTCATATTCTGGTCAGGACCCTCACCCCTTCCACTAGTCCCCAAAACCACTTTTGTCAAAGTAACTTATTGTACCTTATTTTTCTTCGAAACAAATTAATTTTATTTCTTAATTTTGCTACTTTCCGTCTTCCTCACTGAAATCTAAGTTCCAAAAAGACAAAGAATTGATATATTTTTTCACTAGAGTGCTTTTTCACTACAGTGTATTTTTCACTACAGTGCAGGTCCTGGCACTTGGCAGGTTCTTAATGAAATTTTCTGGAACCATGCAATTCACTTGCTTTAGATTATTAATTACATGTGATATATAAAATTTCCATTTGGATATAAGCACTTTATTTATGGATGCTATAAATTTTACAAGTATTTTGTTATAACTTTTCAAGTACTTAAAAGTTACCAATAAAAAATTTTTATGTTTTCAGTTCAGTTCAGTTCAGTCGCTCAGTCACGTCCGACTCTTTGCGACCCCATGAATCGCAGCACGCCAGGCCTCCCTGTCCATCACCATCTCCTGGAGTTCACTCAGACTCATGTTCATCGAGTCCGTGATGCCATCCAGCCATCTCATCCTCTGTCGTCCCCTTCTCCTCCTGCCCCCAATCCCTCCCAAACATAACTTTTAATGTTTTATCCTAATATTTATCCCAAGGTAAACTGTTATGTCATTATTTTATTTTATACTTTCCAAAGCTATATCAGAAGATAATAATCTTCATATTCAGCCTATGTATTAAGGAAAGGGTTTTATTTTTTTTTAAACTTTTATCTTGCACATTTAGAAACTAAATGACTTGAAAACCAAAAGTCCTTCCTGTGATATCTAAGTGGGTAAATGATAGAATGCAAACTTTGATAAAAGATTTTCACTATCACATAAGTTTAATTCTCATATTACCAACTCTATCTTATAATTTTATTGACATTTAAGATTATTATCTTAATATATTAAATGAAAACACAACTTCCTGCTGGATATAAAGGCAACTTATAGATGAGGAATATTAAATCAGAGATATTATGCAAATAATACAATGAATGAAGATTCCTTGCTTAGTTCAAGGCGCTGAGGAGCAGCAGAAGTTTTACACAATGAATTGAGTTAAAACAGAAAATTAGGCAGCACTATTAAATGTGCTTATAGAATGCATTATCTAAATGTGAACAAGACTATGATCACATTGGTCCATGATGTGACAGTACACAGTAATAAACCATCTATATCCACATAAACTTGCCTTTCCATTTTCCCATTGCTCTCCTTATCAGTAGTAAACAGTAGCTCAACAGCCAGATAAGGCAGCATATTAAACACATTGAAACTTTGCTAACTGCTGATATTGTGGCTACATTGTTTCACTTCTTGTCAAGTCCTCCATAGAAGAAGAGCACTATGTATTTTATTCAAACTATTTTTAGGAATAGAGTAACATAACAATTATTTAACCATCCATGTATGGACACAATAACAAAAATTGTATGAAAACTGTTTTGTCTTTGAACTAAACTCCTTGACAAAATATGTCAGTGTTCTGATTTCAAGAAGAAAATGGATTCCAGAAATTTCAAGACCAAAAATGATACTAGATTGAACATAAAAATATTTATAAAAATACATCTACCTGCTATTTTATGGAATCTTATTTCAACCCTTTGTTTAACTCAACATATCTTCTCTCCCCCCAAACTCTGCTTTCCCAACAATCCTCCTTACTTTCCAATCATTTTTCCCACCACTTCTCTCCTGCACCCTGGACAAATGGAAGCACTGTCTCTGCACTTATCTAAGGCTAGTCCTGTACATGAACTGTGAATCCTTTCCTCTTCCTCCACCTCAGTCATTGCTCACCTATCACCTCCTCTCTCTCCTCTACCCCCAGCTCACCTTCCTTGTTGGTTCTTCCCAGCAGCACTGAAACCCATCCATTTATGCCATGCTCCACTGGAGCTACTGCACTATTTCACTCTTCTCTCAGCCATAGTTTTGCAACTTCTCTTCAATGATCAACTCATGGGCTCAGTGACCTCATAGTTTCTCTCTTTTGCTATGTCTCTGTGCAGCCTTTAGCATTGGCTGCTTACTCTGTTCTGGAAACAATCCAACCCCCTTCTTACATGAAGCCACACTCTCCTGGTCTCCTCCTACTTTTCTAAACTCCTTATCAGTCTGTTTTCTTAGTATTAAAGGTTAGTCCTGTTTGTGCATGTGTTAATCCTGTTAAATGATAGTATCCCTTCAAATCCTGTTCAAGAACCTTTCCTTCTTATTCCTGCTTCTTAAACAAGCTTATCTGTTCCCCTCCTGTCTATTACTACCTATTGTATGGGATGAATTGTGTCCTGTCAAAATTCATATGCTGAAGTCCTAACCCCAGTACCTCAGAATAAGACTACATGTGGTGAATACATAGGGTCTTTAAGTAGGTAATTCAGGAAACAGAAAGAGAAATTAAGGAAACAATTTCATTCAACATTGCAACGAAAAGAATAAAATACTTAGGAATATATCTACCTGAAGAAACTAAAGACCTATATATAGAAAACTATAAAACACTGATAAAAGAAATCAAAGAGGACACAAATAGATGGAGAAATATACCGTGTGAAGAACCAATATAGTGAAAATGAGTATACTACCCAAAGCAATCTATAGATTCAATGCAATCCCTATCAAGCTACCAATAGTATTTTTCAGAGAACTAGAACAAATAATTTCACAATTTGTATGGAAATACAAAAAAACCTCAAATAGCCAAAGCAATCTTGGGAAAGAAGAATGGAACTAGAGGAATCAACCTGCCTGACTTCAGACTATACTACAAAGCTACAGTCATCAAGACAGTATGGTACTGGCACAAAGACAGAAGTATAGATGAATGGAACAAAAGAGAAGGCCAGAGATAAGTCCACGCACCTAGGGACACCTTATATTTGACAAAGGAGGCAAGAATATACAATGGAGAAAAGAATCTCTTTAACAAGTGGTGCTGGGGAAACTGGTCAACCACTTGTAAAAGAATGAAACTAAGAGATACCCCACGCCAAGGTAAGAGAAACCCAAGTAAGATGTTAAGTGTTGCAAGAGGGCATCAGAGGTCAGACACACTGAAACCATACTCACAGAAAACTAGTCAATCTAATCACACTAGGACCACAGCCTTGTCTAACTCAATGAAACCAAGCCATGCCTGCGGGGCAACCCAAGACGGGTGGGTCATGGTGGAGAGGCCTGATACAATGTGGTCCACTGGAAAAGGGAATGGCAATCCACTTCAGTATTCTTGCCTTGAGAACCCCATGAACAGTAGGAAAAGGCAAAATGATACGATACCAAAAAAAGACTCTTGAGAGTCCCTTGGACTGCAAGGAGATCCAACCAGTCCATTCTGAAGGAGATCAACCCTGGGATTTGACTCATTGGAAAAGACTCTGATGCTGGGAGAGATTGGGGGCAGGAGGAGAAGGGGACGACAGAGGATGAGATGGCTGGATGGCATCACTGACTCGATGGACATGAGTCTGAGTCAATTCCGGGAGCTGGTGATGGACAGGTAGGCCTGGCGTGCTGCAATTTATGGGGTCGCAAAGAGTCGGACACAACTGAGCGACTGAACTGAACTGAACTGACACAAAAATAAACTCAAAATGGATAAATATTTAAAAATAAGACCAGAAGCTATAAAACTCCTAGAGGAAAACATAGGCAAAACACTCTCTGACATAAATCAAAGCAGTGTCCTCTATGACCCACCTCCCAGAGTAATGGAAATAAAAGGAAAGATAAACAAATGGGGCCTAATTAAACTTAAAAGCTTTTGCACAATGAAGGAAACCATAAGCAAGGTAAAAAGACAGCCTTCACAATGGGAGAAAATAATAGCAAATGAAGCAACTGACAAAGAATTAATCTCAAAAATATACAAGCAGCTCATGCAGCTCGATTCCAGAAAAATAAATGACCCAAAAAATGGGCCAAAGAACTAAACAGACATTTCTCCAAAGAAGAAATACAGATGGCTAACAAACACATGAAAAGATGCTCAACATCACTCATTATCAGAGAATTGCAAATCAAAACCACAATGAGGTACCATCTCACACCGGTCAGAATGGCTGCTATCAAAAAGTCTACAAGCAATAAATGCTGGAGAGGGTGTGGAGAAAAGAGAACCCTCTTACACTGTTGGTTGGAATGCAAACTAGTACAGCCACTATGGAGAACAGTGTGGAGATTCCTTAAAAAACTGGAGATAGAACTCCCATAAGGTCCAGCAATCCCACTGCTGGGCATACACACTGAGGAAACCAGAATTGAAAGAGACACGGGTAACCCAGTGTTCATCACAGCACTGTTTACAATAGCCAGGACATGGAAGCAACCTAGATGTCAGTCCGCAGATGAAAGGATAAGAAAGCTGTGGTACATATATGCAGTGGAATATTACTCAGCTATTAGAATGCATTTGAATCAGTTCTAATGAGGTGGATGAAACTGGAGCCTATTATACAGAGTGAAGTAAGCCAGAAAGTAAAACACCAACACATTATAATAATGCATATATATGGAATTTAGAAAGATGGTAACGATGACCTTATATGTGAGACAGTAAAGAGACACAGATGTAAAAAACAGACTTTTGGACTCTGTGGGAGAAAGCAAGGGTGGGATGATTTGAGAGAACAGCATTTAATCATGTATATTATCACATGTGAAGCAGATTGCCAGTCCAGGTTCAATGCGTGAGACAGTGCACTCAGGGCTGGTGCACTGGGATGACCCTGAGGGATGGGATGGGGAGGGAGATGAGAGGGGAGTTCAGGATGGGGGACACATGTACACCCATGGCTGATTCATATCAATGTATGGCAAAAACACACAACATTGTAAAGTAATTAGCCTCCAATCAAATCAATTAATTTACAAAAAGAAAAAAGGTAATTCAAATGAGATCACGGGGGTAGACTGAAACCAACATAACTGATGTTCTTATAAGAAGAGGAGACTCTGGCACAGATAGACACAAAGGAAAGACCATGTGAAGATGCAAAGAGAGAAGCCACACAAGAATCATCTCTGTTGACGCTGTGGTCCTGGACTTCTAACTTCCAGACCTATGAGCGTTCTGTTGTTTCAGCCCCTCAGTCTGTAGAACCTAGCTTTGGCAGCTTAGCAAATTAATACAAGACCTGTGAATTGGCCTACAGCTCCTAAATTCACTGGGCTTTCCTGGTGACTCAGATGGTAAAGAATCTGCCTGCAATGCAGGAGACCCGGCTTTGATCCCTGGCACAGGAAGATTCCCATTACTGTGGTATCAGGTCTAACCACCAAATCATATCCTACTGCCTACTGAGTCTCGCCACACAGATGTCTCAGAAATATTTCAAGAACTATATGCTGTTGCATCTAGTTGCTGAACACGAAACACCTTCACTGTAGTAGACTCTGCTTGAGCTCCAAGTCAAATCTGCTGATCCCACCTCTAACTCCAGTTTCACTGCGAGCAGTTCTCTCAGATTTTCTGCCTCAGGGTTTTATCCAAAGTTCTAAGAACTTGTTCAGCAGCTGTGAGTTAATGTCCCTGGAGTCAACAAACTAAAGAGATAGGAGAACTGGGGACTAAAGGCCCACTCTCCAGTTTTCTAGAGAGACCCTGCTGTGAGATTTCGGTATGGTTCCTCTGAGGATCCCCCCACAAGACTGTGCTCCAGTTTCTGCAGCAATGAAGAGCTCAGTGGTGCGCACTTGATTGATTTTCCTCCTTCCTAGAATCAGCTTTTCTCCTTTCCTGACTTGGTCTCTCCATTTCCTCACTCTTACTTTCTAAGACCTCCTCTAAATTAAACTTCCTGAACCCCAGTCCTTGTCTCAGACTTGTGTGTAGGGGAACTCACACTAAGACTGTCAATGTCATTCTCTTAGGTCTCTCCTTTATCCATTTTATCTGGCCACCAATTATTAAATTCTGGTGATTCTACCATGGCTTTTAGGTAAACCTACTCTCTCAGAATAAAAGCCCATTGCCTTTATTCTGGGTTCAGGCCATCACCAGCTATAACCTGGACAATGCTACAGTCTTCTAACTAACCTCCATGCCTTGTGAATCACCCCTCACCAAATGGTTCTCCAGGGGAAAGCCAGTGTGTGATTTCTAAATGGACTATCTGATCCTACTTACTCATAAAAACCTTCAAACATTTCCCATAATCTGTAACATAATGTACTTAACATGATTTGCAAGATCTTTTAGACTTAGTTTTCTTCCCTAGTCTCATCTCTCATTTCTCACTAAGCTAATCTGATTAAGCTGTTTTTAGATCTCTAGCCATGCGATCTGTCACCTCGGGGCCTTTGCGTACTCTGCTCCTGCCTCTTGAAATGTCCTTCTCCACTCCTCATACCACTATCACTCATCTTTACCCTTCCTAGTTTAGTCAGTATTTACTCTTGAAAACATCTGATGTTCATTTTTTTTGGTGAGTTGCCTCTCCTATGTATTTTTAAAATATGTTATGCTATATTTTCTTTGCCTGTTTATATATTCAGATTATACATTCAATTATACTATTTGAGGGCTTTTTTCCCCCTGGGTATGAAGTACATCACATATTTTAGGTATTCAATAAATACTGGTAAAATAAATTAATTAATAAATACAAGTAACATTGTTAAATAATGTTATAAAATATTTTTAATAACAAAAAACTGACAAACAAGTTTTCAGATCATATAGAAAGGGTTGAAGCAAACCAGAAGGATGATTAATAAATANAAAAAACTGACAAGCAAGTTTTCAGATCATATAGAAAGGGTTGAAGCAAACCAGAAGGATGATTAATAAATAGAAACTCTATAAAAATCTAGGACAAAAGTTCTATCTTCAGAAATCTTTGACACCATTATTGCTGTAACTGTGGATACATGCCTACTCAGATTCTTTTAATCTATTACTTAGAAAGCAATTAGAAAAGTTTGTAGGAGAAGGAAATGGCAGCCCACTACAGTATTCTTGCCTGGAAAATCCCATGGATCACGGAGCCTGGTAGGCTACAGTCCATGGGGTCGCAAAGAGTAGAACACGACTGAGTGACTTCACTTTCACTTTAACTATTCTAAAAAATCTAATACATAATTTTCAGCGATGTTGGGCTTATTCTTTGCTAATTAAAAAAAAGAAAAAGAAAAGTTTGTAATACAAAGCAGGCATTTTCAAATGGAAATTTAAACCAATCCCCCAGATTAGTGAATTTTTAAATAACTTTAAATGACATGGCTTTAATTTATGACCTCACCCAATGAAACAATAAGGTGCTGAACAGGACTAGCCTTTCAGTAAAGCTGCTGCTGCTGCTAAGTCACTTCAGTCGTGTCCGACTCTGTGTGACCCCAGAGACGGCAGCAAACTAGGCTTCTCTGTCCCTGGGATTCTCCAGGCAAGAATACTGGAGTGGATTGCCATTTCCTTCTCCAATGCATGAAAGTGAAAAGTGAAAGTGAAGTCACTTAGTCGTCCTCAACTCTTAGCGACCCCATGGACTGCAACCTACCAGGTTCCTCTGTCCATGGGATTTTCCAGGCAAGAGTACTGGAGTGGGTGCCATTGCTTTCTCCGCAGTAAAGCTGAGAAAGAAGTAAAATCTGTTTCAGGCCTTGGACTCCATGACTTATTCTCTCGGTGCTTCCACCTCAAGTCCTTGCTCTAAAATCAGCAGCCTTCTGTGTCTGTTCACTACTCTGTCCCTCGGTAAATGTAAGAATCTTGGCAGGATGTCCTGGTGAACTGCCCTTTCCAGCTATCAACCTTCTAAACATCATATAATCATCACCACTCCCTGTTTCTTGGCCTTGCTGGACAAAAAAATGCCAGCACTTGAAACCATGAGTAGGAATTTCCAGTCAGCTAAAATGGAGAGGCAGTTTTCTTGGCAACTACGAGTCACTCTGGGTAAGTGGTTCCCACCCAGAAGCATCAAAAAGCCCTTCCTAGTAGGTACCCTATTATCAGGGCATCATTGCAGCCACATAATCCAGCTAAAGTTCTCTGCCGGAGACAAAGCTTTATTTCTCATCAGCCTCTTAACAATAATGCTTAGTTTCTCTCAAGAGAGAGACAGGTCACCACTGAAAAACCCTCAGTTGTACATATACTGCCATCACTATTTGAAAAAACTGCTATAGTAATCCATTTCTTAAAAACACTATATTTGAGACTGCTCAATTATTTTGATCCTCAATTTAGCAGGCAATAACTTAGTCACCAAAACTAAGTGCAGAGTTGATTCTAAGGGGTAGTTAATGAAATCATACAAATTTCAAAACTACAATTCTTTCATTTATTCAACAAAAGTTTTTTAAGAGTGCCTTTTTTGTGCCTGCCAGGCACTTTTCTATGCACTGAAGGATTGCCTGTTTAAAAAAAAAGACCAAATCCTTACTTTCTCAGAGTTCATATTTTACTAGAAGAAGAATGAAATAACACATAGAATTCATTTTGAAAACACTCATATAATGAGTCATGGTATAGTTATTAAATATCATCTTCCCCAAAAATAAAATGTTAAAGATTTGAAAATATATACTCATAATGNAGTGTTATCTTTGGCATGAAATTACCAATAATATTTATTTTTTATATTTCTGATATTTTCTAAAATCTCATAATGAATACTCTTTTAATAGTAGCAAATGAAGATAATAAATATTTTTAAATGCAAAAATATAGATCAAGATGAAACTTTATTCATAATTGTTAAAAGTTGGAGGCAACCAAGATGCCCTTAAGTACATGAATGGATAAACAAACTGTGGCCCATCTATACAATGGAATACTATTCAATAATAAAAAGGAATGATCTATCAAGCAATAGAAGTCATAGATGAAACTTAAATATATACTGATACATGAAAGAGGCCCCAATCTGAAAAGGCTACATATTTTATGATTCCAATTATATGACATTCTGGAAAGGGTAAAATAGTCTGGAGACAGTAAAAAGATCAGTGGTTACCAGTAACTCATGTAGAAGGAAAGGTGAATAGGCAGAGCACAGAGGATTTTTAGGGCAATGAAATTGTGCTGTATGATACCTCTATCGGTGGATACATGTCATTGAAAAGTGAAAGTGAAGTTGCTTAGTCATGTCCGACTCTTTGACCCCATGGACTGTAGCCAACCAGTCTCCTCCATCCATGGAGTTTTCCAGGCAAGAGTACTGGAGTGGGTCCCCTCCTTCTCCAGAGGATCTCCCCAACCCAAGGATCAAACGTGGGTCTCCCGCACTGCAGACACACTTTACTGCTTTACTGTCTGAGCCACCAGGGAAGCCCCAAAAGGTCATTACACGTTGTCAAAACCCACAGAATTTGCAACACAAGTAGTTAACCCTTATGCAACCTATGGACTTTAGTTAATAATAATGAACCAATATTGACTTATCATTGTAACAAATGCACCCCACATTAAGGATAGAGAAAACTGGGGAAATGGGAGGGGAATTATGGAAATCTCTATAATTTCCATTCACTTTTCTGTAAGCTATTTTTTTAAGATATAGTCTATAATGAACTTCATTTTGACCTTCCAGTGTACAAAACCCTTTATAAAATAATGGTTCCCAGATCTTGGAACTTCAGAGACTAGTAAAATTTCCCAAAAAGAGTCAGGAAGAGACAAAGAGTTTTCCACTTTCCTTCGCCAAATAAACACATTAAATCTACATGTGTATATGCAATACACACACACACTCTCTTTCCATAATATCCCTTACAAGGGAAGGATGTTTTATCACTCAGAATGCAATTTTTCTTAAACTAAGAAAAATTCCATTAAATGCAATAAATTTGGCCTTATGAAAATCCCACTCCATTTTGTGACTTCTCTAATTTCACTGTGCCCTTGTGAACACCTGACCCACATGGGTTGGGAATCCTTGGTATATGACCCCACATTTTATCCAAGTACAATCCAGAAATGGAGAGGAATATGGTACAAAAATCAAGACTCTTCAGTCTGGATTTCCTCAGGATGGAGAATCCATCTCCTGAAGTCAGTTATTATTGAGCAGTTGGCTGGTTGCATGTTCTCCACTGTTCTTTCTCACTCATCATGATTGTGACATCATGCAAAATGTTCAAATGCTAATGTCTTGCGGACAGTGAATTAGTGGTCATTTGATTTGTTCTTGTCCTTAAAGTTCTCACATCTATGCCTGTGAAACAGAACAAAAAGTGTATCTTCACAGAAGAAATCTTCTGATAAAACCTTTAGACTATGGTTCACTGCAGAATCAATGAAGTGATGATCACACAGTGCCAGAGGAGGCAGGTGTTTTACTCACCAGCGACCTCAAGTAGGTACTCACTGCTCCTCGACAAGAAGAGGCTCAGAACTTTCAGATCCAGTCCCATGGTCCACTACTTCTTCCGCAAGCTCTCATCTCTGGCCCAGGCCAGCGCATCACAAGGTGTGATTTAGCTAGAATTTACCTCTATCTCGGAGAGGAAGTAGCGAGTGAGGAGCATCTGCATTGAGGGACAGGAGTCACATCCACCTGTTAGTTATGAGTCATTTTACACAGTTACAGGAAGTGGCAAAGTTTTCTTCAGGGCACAAAGTGCAAGGATATTTCTGATCCCACCATCCAGCTAAATTCTTTTGCTACTAGAGTCAGGCAAGTGGCGAGCATGCACACGTGCTCAGTTGTGTCTGACTCTTTTGCGACTGCACGGACTATAGCCCGTCAGGCTCCTCTGTCCATGATACTTGCCAGGCAAGAATGCTGGGGTGGGTTACCATTTCCTACTCCAGAGGATCAGCCCAATGTCGGGATTGAACCTGCGTCTCTTGTGTTTCCTGAATCGGCAGGCAGATATTTTACCACTGGTGCCACCCAGGAAGCCCAAGGCAAGTGTGGACTTCTGGAATTATGCGAGGCTTTAATGGGAAACTCACACACTGCCTTCCCCTCTTCTTCAGTCTCAAGGCAGTGAGGACAAACCCACTTTCTTCCTCTCACACTCACAACAGTGACGGAGCTGGGCTTCTCAGCACTTGATTGTTATTCTGGGAAGAAAGCAGTGTGGGCATATCCATTCATCTGACTCCTCTGCAGACTGACAAAAAGAAAATGGATGACCTCATCTGGCCATTCCAGTTCCACAGAATTTACTCCAAATTAAAGAGAATGTTCAGTTACAAATTGTGAGGATCAAGTTGCAGGTAATACTTAATGCCTCTATGAAGCAAGAGAAAACTGATCTTTGCTTTAGGCATCCTTTCAAAGACAGGGAGCGTCATGCAACTGATAAAAGAGATCAGATGGGCTATGATATAGACTAATGCACCCATTGTGTTCTATTTAAATTATTTGACTTCACTCACTGACTACTGTCTCTGCTTAGTTAACATCTCAGATTTGAGGGTAAAATGGCCATATTCTACACACTGACAAACTGACCTGGTACATAATAACCCTGCAGTGTTAATAAATGAGCCTCAGCCCCGACAACTCACGGAAGTACAGAAAATACCAACACAGCAAAATTCCAGCTGGCAATCTGGGACTCTCACAGCAAACTAGAACAAGTCCTCCTTCTCCAGACCCACTAATGTAGGCTTATGCCCTAAGTCACTTTCCTGATATGATTATTTTGTTTCAGTCTTCAGAACCACCAGGGAAACACCAGTTGCTTGACTCCTCTGTACTCCTAACAAAATCACTGATGATCTTTGAGCCAGCTTTCTTAATTCCCTCTGCATTGATTCTTTCCAACAGATAATTCTAGTGGGACCGAGTTTTGGCAACAAAAGACAGAGGACCCAGACTAGGCATCTTGCCTAAACCTGAGAACCAGAGTCACTTTTATTATAGCTTTGACACATCTTGCTTTAAAAAAAAGGTAAACCCCGTACTCTCCCACCTTTCCTATTCTGGTAATCCCAAACCTCCCCCTTTCTGGTCTTCTGTCTTCCAGATATACTGGTTAATATCTTATCTACATTGCTAAGAATAATGTGTTACTGTCCTGTTTGCCAATCCCAGGTTAACCTCCTTTCCAAATTCTTTCTTCTTCTTTCAGAGAATGCGCTGCTCAGGTCTTACCGTAGCTTTAAGTAAACATTAATTTTACTTTGTACTTACTGTAGTAACCTCTAGGTAAAACGGTAAAGTAAGTTTTCTTTCACAGAACCTCTCTCAACTTTGGTCCTAGGCGCACACTTCAGACTTCCATGTTTTTTCTATTCTTCCCTCTAATATAATTAACTTTCCAGAAAATAGATCATTCACTCTGTGATATAGGATTGGCAAAACTTATCCCCTCTCCAAAGATGTTTGCTTTAACAGAGAACCAAAATCTCAATTTCCAGCTCTAGAAATACAACATGTGTAAGAGGTCTTGGGGAAAGATACATTTAAATCATACCCTTTAGGACAGAGTATTCATACTGGGCATAACATCCTACTTCATGAGTTAATATCAGTTTTTTTAAATCAGGTAAAAGAGAAGTAAATAAAAATATCAAGGTCAGAATCACTTACAGTAAAGGTAAATAATGTTTCTTAGAATTTTCATTCCTGTTATACATATGTATGTATAACATGTATGTGTATATAATTATATATAAAAATTATAAAGGCATTTTTATGGTGTTCATCACCAAAAAGTGGAACTAACATGTCTGGCTTACACCTTTAACAGGTGCTTCTGAAACTATCAGTTGCATAAAACCAACATTTTTCAATATCCAGTCTCAGACCAACACTTAAAAAAAAATACAATAAAAAGAAATATCTAGCAGAATGATATTAACACACATAAAATTACGCTGTTACATTCCTATCTTCCTATCTTAACCATCTTTTCTCATTTATTCATAATAGGCTGGTTAAGAAACAGTTTGAGGGCTGGCACTGGCCTACAGCCTACACTTTGGAGAACACTGCTTTAGGATACACATTCCTCAGGCGGGGAGCATGTTTTGGTCAACTGTGCACCTCCTCGGGTAGCACAGAGTGGGCACAGTTAGCACAGATTGATTGCTGGTTGAGTCAATTAACCTATTAACAGATAGCAGCTTTAGCAGTAAATAACTCATTCACCCAGTGAAAAGACTATTTTTTTGCATTCAGAACTCAGGCAATAGAAACTGGCTAAGATCAGCTCATCCTAATCAGTAGTCTATGGCAGACATGGTTCATAATGATGATATTAATTATTCTTCTACATTAAATGGCAATTGTGCTTTTTTTCCATATCAGCAGTTTACCTTCATTAATTAGAATGACATCACTTACAAAGTAAATAACATATGATCAAAACAAAGCCAAAATTAGAGATAGAACCATTTTAGCTCTAAAATGACCAAGAACTTCAGTGTTGAACTTTGATACACAATTCATAGATAATTTACAGAAAGTAGTTAGTGGTGTTGCTAAGACTAGCCCTATTTTTTAAGGCAGAGGGGAATTTGAAAAATATTTTTTAAGGTTCCCTTCCTTGAAATGCAGATAAGTATGTAAGTTGCTACCAGAAGTCTTTATAAGGAAGAGATTGAGAGATGTCTGAGACGTGAAGTCTAAAACTGGGCTAGGGCACCACTGGAGATTCCATTAAACCTTTTAATTATTGCATAGCACATATAACATAATGATTTTAAATCTCAACAAAACTATCAGCTAGCCTAAAGAGAGGACATCTAAAAGGTCCTGGGGAAAGGATTTTCCAGACTTACGGTTGTTCCCAGTTGTAGCTGAGGCTTGAAAAAAAAATGTATGCTGAATTTACTTAATTCCCTTTTTGCCAATGGAATGTAAATAAAGATGCCTTATGGTTGTCCCTCTTTAAAGACATGGAACAGAGACATGCTGGCTGTAAATGAGTCACCCAGTCTGGATGGGAGCTACAGCCACAGTGCCCAGATTAGGGCCATGACCCCATTTCCCAGAATGTCTGGCCACCAAAGGACAGCCTTGTCATGGAAGCATGGTACATTTTTTATTTTTGAAGGTGAAGTTATTCTACTTCTTGCATAGAAGAAATAAAGTAAGATTATATGAGTCAGATCAACATTAGAGCCTCACATATGGACTCTTAATCAGGTAATGCTATGATTTCAACTTTCTTTTATCCTACAATATAATACTCTGTAAGAAAGAATGTGTGAAGTAAAATGGCTACTCAAAATTTTTTATATAAAGACAGAAATTTCCATAAAGATGGTGACTTAATGTGTATCACGTCAGAGTACAGACATACAGTGGTAATTTGTCTTGCTTTACAGAAAACATACCGTGTAGAAAATGAGAAGTGCTAGTTGTATTAGCCAAAATACAATTATTCACCAACATTTTTATTGTGCCAGTTTGTTTCTCCCATCACACATGCACACACATACACACAAACACACAATTAAATCACACAATATAAAACTTGATAAAACAGCCATTCCTTTTGAATACTAGCACAATTGCTAGCATTCCAGGTAAGAGAATTTTTCAAAATCTTTTGCAAATTCCCTCCCACTACACATTTATAAAACTAATCACTCACCTTCAGAGGATATTATGGAACCAATTCCAATATTTTATTTAAGAACAGGTGAGTAAAGAGCACAAATCAAAACTTTATCTTCTCTGGTTCATGGTGCTAGGTAACCCAATAGGTGAAAGAAGCATCTCAATAAAAATACTTTAGCCAAATGATAGAGCATCAGCCTTTTGTGACCCACAACAAGTGATCTGAGGCAATTAGTGTCAAGGTCTGCTAAAAGTCAGAAACACCATCAGATATAATGGGTCCACTGAACTAAATCTGAGTCTGACCAAGCTCCTGGATCCAGCTGCCAATATTCAGGAAATATGGAGGATAAACATGTTGAACTTCACCATGAGAATGTAATCAAGAAAGTCCAGGCTGAAAGACACTTTAGTGAAATAGCCTAGGTTCTTCAACAAACTGGTAAGGCAGAGACAAGAATGGAGGATAAACCTGTAGATTAAAAGAGACAAAAGATATCAGTTTTTAATAGGCAAAATCAACTACAGTATGATAATACATACTTAAGTGACAAAATCAAAAAGAGGGAAGTGATTACCTTTGGAGAGAAGGGCAGGTGTGTGGGACAGGAGGGGTTTCTGGAGTGGTTGGCATAACTTTATATTTTGGCACAGGCAGTAGTTAAAACAGTATTTGGCTTATAATAATTCAGAGCTATACGATTGTTTTGTGTGGTTTTTCTGGATCTGCATTTTATTTTACAATAAAAAAGGAAAATATATATAAACCTTGTGATAGGAAAAAAGAACAGATCTGTTTGACACCTCATCACTCACCTGGAAAATAGCACAGAAGCTCACAGGAATATCTTCCCTGCATGATTTACAAGTATTACCTTCTCTAAAATGAAGGACTCTTTCCCGTAAGTAGTGCTTGAGTTTTAAATTCCTCACATATTTCCAAAGTACACAGCTGAAACTAGCCCTGTGGTTAGCTATCACATCTGAGTCAGATATCAGCCTGACGAGCAATTAAAAATCACACAAATATTTTACAGAAATTCCAGGTAAAACCTGGCCCTAGTTTCTGGCTATCAGCTATGACAATATAATGACTTCCCAGCTTGTGTTCCTGACCTCTTACAATCCTCTCTACATTGCAGTAAGTATGCTTATTTTTTAAAACTAAATGAGAATGGCATGAGCAATTAAGGAAAAAGCCATGTGTTTCTTGTAAAGCTACACCTCGTCTATGACCCATCAATTTCATCCCCAGGGATTTGCTCAAGAGAAATGGAATGCACCCTGTGCCCATGGGTGCAGGACCCACAGGTGCAGAGGGTTGACTGTTGTACACCATTGTGCCTAAGGGTCTTGAGAATCCACGGATTTTGGAATCCACGGGGCTCCTTGACCCAATGTCCAGAGATACAAGGGGACAGCTATATATGATTACAAAAACATCTGTACATAAATTCTCTTCACAACTTTATTCATAATTGTCAAACATTCCAGACAACCCATAGTAAATTGTGGGATAATAATAGAATACAACTCCAAAATAAAAAGGAATAAGTTACTGATAAATGTAACATGGATGAATTTCAAAGACTATCTTCAATGAAAGACACTTTACACAAAAGAGCACATACTGTATAAATATATATATAATATATGAAAACTTCTACAACAGGCTACATTACTCTATAGTGGAAAAATTGAATATAGTAGTTTTCTCTGGGACAGTGCGTATGAATATTAACTGGAAAAAACCACAAGGTTCTAGTGTGATGGTAGAAGCCTATATTTCAATAGGGATTTGAGGTACACAGAGCAAAGAATTTGTTGATGTCAGCAATGTATGTATTTCATTATATGTAAAATTTTCATCAAAATAAAAGGAACCAAATTCTGTCATCTGGGTCTATTTCTTTGTCTTCTATTGCTAACTGATATAACTGTGCCTAATGTCTTTTTGCGGAGAAGGCAATGGTACCCCACTCCAGTACTCTTGCCTGAGAAATCGCATGGATGGAGGAGCCTGGTAGACTGCAGTCCTTGGGGTCGCTGAGGGTCGGACACGACTGAGAGACTTCACTTTCAATTTTCACTTTCATGCATTGGAGAAGGAAATGGCAACCCACTTCAGTGTTCTTGCCTGGAGAATCCCAGGGATGGGGGAACCTGGTGGGCTGCCATCTAGAGTCGGACACAACTGAAGCGACTTGGCAGCAGCAGCAGCAGCAATGTCTTTTTGCAGTAAAAGGTTGAAGCGTTCTTCAACAATGTTTTCAGTACTGTATGTAATCCCACCTTTTTGCAAGATTTGGAATTTCACTTTGCAATTGACTTGCCTTTTATCCTGGCATCCAAAAATCAGTCACAGAGTGATAGAGAAGGCAATCTGCAGGCTTCAAAATCTGTTAAAGGAAGGAATGTGTAAGGGGAGATTAGTGTAAGTAGAAGTTCATTAGTAAACATTTTCATGTTATGAGGACTTTTGCTCCTCTATGCAAATTTGTAACTATACTTGGGGGACCCCCCTTAATGAAAACTTGGAGAGCAAGCAAGAACTCCCTACATGTTTATCCCGAGTTCCTTTAGTGAGTGTTATTAAGACTAATTGATCCACTTGGCAGAATGTTGAATCATGATTCTACCTGAGCAAGCAAAAGTATTCATCTCCTTTAATACATGTATCTTTTATTATCAAATAATTGCAACTCTTTATTCAAAGTCTACTGATTTATGTGTTAGTATCATCTAAAAAACACCTCCACAGAAACATTTAGAAAAATGTTTGACCAAATATCTGGGTATAGTGTCCTAACAAAGTTGACACATATAATTAATCATCACTGTTATCACATGAAATGTAATGAAATTTAATACTGTTTAGAGGATCAAAGGAACTTACCTTGAGTGTTAGTTAAGCTTCAATAGAAATCCACCTCCTAAAATTGTGTTATCTTAGATAACAGGTTTCTGATTTCTTAACCTCTAACAATAGGAATAAAATTTGCTCTCCTTAGTGAGATTATTGTGAGCATTAAATGAGTTAATTAATAGTGTTTAACATATCATTGAGTGCTGAATATGTATTATCATCATGACTTTACCTAAAGTATATCAAAATTTCTTCATCTATATTTTATAATTGAGTTACAAAGCAATAGTTATAATAAATTTTTGTCTGTTTTCCCCTCAAATCATGTTATCAAATGAGCATGCATTCTTTAAGCTCTTTTACTAGAAGAAATATTATGGTATATAAAAGTATCTCATAAATTGGCTGCCTGTTTTCTTTTAGGCCCCAAGCTTCAAAGAATAGGGGTTCCCCGGTGGCTCAGACAGCAAAGAATCTGCCTGCAATGCAGGAGACCTGGGCTTGATCCCCTGGAGAAGGGAATGGCAACCCACTCCAGTATTCTTGCCTGGAGAATTCCATGGACAGAGGAAGCTGGCAGGCTATAGTCCATGGAGTCACAAAGAGTTGGACATGACTAAGTGACTAGCACTTTCTATTAATGAGCAACTTTATTAAATAGAACTGGTTTTGTGTGTGTCACTCCACCATTCATATCCTACTCATGCTTGGATCTACCTAGTTTGGAACAACGTTAACGAGGATGAACATTATGAAAATTGAGCAATCCATCAACCATTCCTCTTAAGAATGTTTCTATTTTTAAACTGAGGTCAAAGAACCACCATTGTTTCACAATAGGATCGTCTGTCTAGAAAGGTTAACTATTAAAAGCAAAGATATAACTGTTGAAAAATGATGTGATTTACAACAGGGATCTATGCTGTTAAGTAATAATCTTCACCATTTGGGAACTTTACATAGGTGAAATTAGGGTTACTTAATTAAGTAAAGGAGAAATATTGGTAACCTCAGATATGCAGATGACACCACCCTTATGGCAGAAAGTGAAGAGGAACTAAAAAGCCTCTTGATGAAAGTGAAAGAGCTGAATGAAAAAGTTGGCTTAAAGCTCAACATTCAGAAAACGAAGATCATGGCATCTGGTCCCATCACTTCATGGGAAATAGATGGGAAAACAGTGGAAACAGTGTCAGACTTTACTTTTGGGGCCTCCAAAATCACTGCAGATGGTGACTGCAGCCATGAAATTAAAAGATGCTTACTCCTTAGAAGAAAAGTTATGACCAACATAGATAGCATACTCAAAAGCAGAGACATTACTTTGCCAACTAAGGTCTGTCTTGTCAAGGCTATGGTTTTTCCAGTGGTCACGTATGGATGTGAGAGTTGGACTGTGAAGAAGGCTGAGCGCCAAAGAATTGGTGCTTTTGAACTGTGGTGTTGGAGAAGACTCTTGAGAGTCCCTTGGACTGTAAGGAGATCCAACCAGTCCATTCTGAAGGAGATCAGCCCTGGGATTTCTTTGGAAGGAATGATGCTGAAGCTGAAACTCCAGTACTTTGGCCACCTCATGTGAAGAGTTGACTCATTGGAAAAGACTCTGATGCTGGGAGGGATTGTGGGCAGGAGGAGAAGGGGACGACAGAGGATGAGATGGCTGGATGGCATCACTGACTCGATGGACCTGAGTCTGAGTGAACTCCAGAAGTTGGTGATGGAGAGGGAGGCCTGGTGTGCTGCGATTCATGGGGTCGCAAAGAGTTGGACACAACTGAGTGACCGAACTGAACTGAACTGAACATGGTAATAATATATGTTATCAATAGATGCTAAAATTGATAGGTGTGGGTGGGATAAGGAATGGGAAAGTGGGATCAGGTTTTACCTCATCTCAAGGTGTCACCCCACAAATATTTATTAATTAAAATGAAAAAAAGCAATACTATAGTAGAAAAACCAGACAGATCCATCGTGAAAAAGTGATCAATGTTAACTCCACCAGAAATGGGACAATTAGCCACAGTGTGTCACCTAATAGGGTACAAAGACAATTACTTGCCATAGAATTACTGTTTTGCCTTGTTCATGTATAAAATATTTCTGTACATGAATAGTGTCAATTACACATTTGTCCAAGTATCATTGAGCATTTTAGGGGTAAAAAGATAAGGAAATTAAGTGACATTTTCATATGAATTTTTCTCATTTTTAAAAATGTGGGCTGTGTGTGCTTAACTGCTCAGTCACGTCCAACTCTTGCTAACCCATGGACTGTAGCCCACCAGCCTCCTCTGTCCATGGGATTCTCCAGACAAGTACACTGGAGTGGGTTGCCATGGCCTCCCCCAGGAGATCTTCCCAACCAAGGAATCAAACTCATGTCTCCTGCATTGCAGGCAGATTCTTGACCATCTGAGCCACCAGGGAAGCCATTTTAAAAATAATATGTGGTTATCATAGACAATTAGGAAAATACATATAAGCATAAAGAAGAAAAGAAGAATCACCAAATCTCTCTCAATTCCCACACTGCAGAACCTTAAATTAGAAGTTGCAAATAAAAGACCCAAGGTACAAAATATATCAGATATAAAATAGAGTTATGAGACAAAGCTCCAAAATGAAATTTCAAAGGAAATATTCAAGAATTACATACACACCGGGCCTTCTTCCTGGATCAAAAAGGGTTGAAGTGGAGAGAAACATGTGAGGAAGTTTCCTTTGGAAAGAGCTTCTCAGACAAAGGTCACAGTGAGTCCATTAGCAAAGGTCGCTGTTCAGAGCCCTGACTTAAATCGCTTTGTATATCCTCAGGCATATTGAAGGCCTTCAGGTAATCATGACCCATAATTATGTACTCAAAACCAAATCCCTGGGTTTAGTAAACTTCCCCAGTTGAATAACCTGTCTGAGCCAGAGTGAAAAATGATGACTACCTGACAGCGACAGCTACTCAGATGCTCACTGTTTCATGAGTTTGCTTCTGTAATGTTCAGTCTTCATGGAGGTAAACTGTATACTCTCCAGTATAGGATTTTGCTTAGTTTGTTGTGTTTTATTTGGTTTTGTTTTTGTACTGTGCAACGTGGGGAAAGAGAATAAGAGTAAGCAAAGCCTCCTTCCTTGATTTTTTTTTCCTTTTATTTATTTATTTTTTTGGAGGCTAAGTACTATACAATATTGTATTGGTTTTGTCATATATTGACATGAACCTGCCACGGGTGTACATGTGTTCCCCATCCTGAGCCCCCCCACCCACCTCCCTCCCCATCCCATCCCTCTGGGTCATCCCAGTGCACCAGCCCCGAGCACCCTGTATCATGACTCAAATCTTCACTGGCGATCAGTTTCACATACGATAACACACATGTTTCAATGCCATTTTCCCAAACCATCCCACCCTCACCCCCTCCCACAGAGTCCAAAAAACTGTTCTATACATCT